>CM076579.1:1297888229-1298299636 GCA_034641835.2 Pinus albicaulis
GAGCAGAGGGGGAACCCGAAATTTTAAATATACCCAAAATTTTGGGTGGTGTTGTAGCGGCTACAACACCATTTTTATCTCACTTATTCATAGCCTAGGCTCGAGAACAGCCAAAATTGATCATGTGCAGCAAAAAATTTGTGATTACATTGAATCTGTGTATAAGAGAGATAGAGGGAAAACATCAGTCTTAAACCAAAGGGAAGAAGCTCAGTCTAATAGTCCACAATAACCTCCAATTGTAACCACCCTAAAACACAAAATATTTGAACTGGAGACACTAAATAGACACATACAACAAGAGCATGAGGCCTTAAAGTTGCAATTTGTTTTTAGAAAACCGAGAATTAAAATATTATTTTTCATTTGGGACTATGGTACAATAAAAACAAGGAGTTAAATAAAAATAATAAAGTCTCAAAAGACAGGTCGTAAATTTGAAATACAAAATCTTGATGAGAAAAACATGGCAATGACTAGAAAGGAGGAAAAGAAGATAAAACTAGATGTTTTAGCAGAAGTCTCAGGGAAAATGAAGTAGTTGAAAAGGATCATCAATTTTGAATTTTTTCATGAGGAAATGAAATGACCTCCATGTGGGGGAATGTAGAGCCTCATGACTATTTCATTTTGACACTTCCTTTATCCTACTTTTCCTCCCTTTTGTCAACATCATCAGCTCAAATAAGCATTAAAATGCAAGTTTTTGTCATGGTAAGGTATTTCAGTGACATATAATTTATATTCATTAATTTTCCTTATTATTAGATTAAAATTTGTATTAGCTGTAGAATTGATGTAATTATGTGGCTGGTCTACATTTCTGTAGCCATATCCATGGTTCGACTCCTTCTGTGATGCTAGCTAAGCAATAAAATATGTCGACCGGTGGAGAATGATTCCCTCGTAGATTTCCTCCTATCTATCCTAGCCAAATTATGCACGAAACCGTTCATTTATGTAGTCAAAGGCCTGGTAAAACACATTATTGTACAAGCGGGCGACATACCAAGACAATCACATCTTCATGATTTTCTTTGCTAAATAGAAAATTGCGAAGAAAAGTTATTTTTTATTCCTATTAAAATATAAAGATAAATTATTTTTAGTCCAAATAGGCGTGAAAGCCTCGAAACAGTTATACTCTGGTTTTTATAAATACACGACCAGCAAATACCTGAATAGTGAAAAATTTTGATGCGACAATGAAAGTTTTAAATCTTTGCTTTTATTTCTTTTTAATGAAGAAAGACCTTGGAGATTTGATGCGCAGCTACTTGTTGGAGTAGATCATTGAAACCAACTGTTTGTGGAGGGCCCCTGCAAAGAGAGAAGGTTCTATATTTTTTGTTTTTGATATAGATATTTTCATAGTTTTGTTTTTATTAGTTGATGTAGTTTCAGTTCATGTTTTTATTTTACCAAAGGTTGTAGTTATTCCATAATTCTATTTCATCATTTCAAGCATATGTTAAATAGTTTTCCTTTGTCATTTGATGTAGATTCATCTCCCTTTTTAAATTGTTAAAATGTAGAAGTAATCCATAGTTTTATATCCAAGAAGTAATAGTTTATTACATAGTAGTTTTATAGATTCATGTGTGATTTATTTCAAGAATATTGAAAGACTTATTTTCCGGTGTGTAGATAGGTTTATTTCAAATAGCATTGATTAATTTACAAGAATTAGTGATTTAGTGATTTACTTTTGGCACATGAGTGAATGATTTCTAGTTTAAGAATGATTTATGTCCAGAACAATAGTGACTAATTTATTTCCTTTACATAGTTCTATTTACACAACATTTAATTTTACACATCTAAATCCCTTTCTATATATTGATTTTATTTTCATACATTAGATTGTTAGAATTCTTAGATACTAAAAAATACATTAGTTAATATTTCTTCATAAGTTATCTATATATATATATATATATATATATATATATATATATATATATATATATATATATATATATATATATATAGATATATATATATATATATATATATATATATATATATATATATATATATATATATATATATATATGTATGTATTCTTAGGTTTTAGTTGAATTGTAGAATTTAGTTGACTTTACGAAATTGATTTTTCTTTACATAGTTCTATTATTACATAGCATTTAATTATACACATCTAAATCACTTTCTATATATTGATTTTATTTTCATACATTAGATTGTTAGAATTATTAGATACTAAAAAATACATTAGTTAATATTTCTTCATAAGTGATATATATATATATATATATATATATATATATATATATATATATTCTTAGTTTTTAGTTGAATTGTAGAATTTAGTTGACTTTTCCAAAATTTATTTTTAGAACTTAGTTTAAATTTTATCCATCACTCTCATTAAGGACATAATAATAAAAACAGTATTAGAATCAATCTCTAAAAATGATATCATCACACCTAAACTAAAGAGGCTTCTAGCATATATAGTGCACTTACACTTCACAAATTTACCAACTCCAGTCGATAATTTATGTAATCAATGTAAGAACATTAAATTGACTAAACAGTTGTTCTTCGATATTATGAGAACCTATTGGAAGCCATGAACTCTTATGGGGCATGATCAAGGTGTTGGAGCATAGTTCCTTTTCTTGTGTCAATCTTCTTAAAAAATGAAACAAGGTGCGAGAGCAGAGTTCTTTGTCTTATGTCAAGCTCTTTAAAAAATGAAACAAAGTGTCTGAGAAAAATTCCTTTTCTTTTGTCAATATTGTTAAAAAATGAAACAAGGTTCGATGAGGATAGTTCTTTTGCTATGTCAACCGCATTAAAAAATTAAAGCAGTTCCCATGAGGATAGTTCTTTTACTATGTCAACCTTGTTAAAAAAGGAAATGTGTTCCTAAGAGCATAGGCTCCTATACACCTCTCCTGATTGCCCTTTTATCTTCTGCTTCTACTAGACGAGACTTGGTTTTCTCATTCCATTCTCACCATTTGCTTGGTCAATCATACACTCTCACTTGGGTTTTTTAGCTTTTCCTGGGGAGATTTTGTGATGAATGGTCTTGTTAGCCAACCTCTTCACCTTTGCAGGTTTTGATTAGTTCCGTAATCACTAGAATCCATTGCTACCCTTTCTACTACTCGTTCCTCTAGGAGGACTCCTCTTTCATCTCTATTCAGACTCCCAAAATATGAAAATATTTTTGAGCACTTGTGTTTTCAAGCTCGCTAAAGTAAATGAAAAGTCGTCTAATGAGTATAATTTTAACCCTATTTTAGACTTATATAAGATAATTACAAAAAAGGAATACCTTATTCAAACATGAATAATAGGTTCTCTTGAATATTATTTTCTACCTTTTCGGATTCAAGATAATATTTAAAAAAGGGACATCTTGAGTTTTCTTTCTGCTTCATTTTAAAACTCCCAAAACATGAAAATATGTCGAGTTACCCCTCCGTTGGACTCTTAAAACTTAAATGACGAAGGACTTGTCACTACGATGATACTGAGTTTCTCCTTCCTAGGGCTCGTTAACTTACTAGGATGGATTCATCTGAAGGGAAAACTTATATGCTAACCATATGTTATCCTCTTCAATGTTGTGATAAAAAATAAAGAGGTACTAACCAGAAATAGTGGGGGGAAATGGAAGGAAACTCATATCTCGTATTTCCTCTGAAAGGCATCATGTTGCTCTTGAACATGACACTTATCTATATCTCGTGTTGGGTTTTGGATATCCTCATTTTTTCACTTGCCTTCATGGGTTTGGGAAATCCATTTTCCTCTCATTCAGTTATATCATATTGTCATCATGACCTATAATCCTATATTGAGTCAAATGCTACCAAATTATAGAGTCGTGTCACCGATATGCTCAACAGAAGTCCCCGTCTCCTAATTCAAACGACTTATACCCTATTTGTTACTCTCTGCATCAATCCTGAATCACTCTTATCAACTCTACAAATCGTATGTTTCGTGTCGATGATGTGGAAAACATTATGGCCCTCCTTTAATGAATCACTTCATGTTAAATCCAAATCATTATCTGGGAAGATGATCTAGAAATCACCTTTCAATACCTTGAATCTTTCATCCCTAAATGTAAGTTTATTTTCATTCGAAGATAGGTTCACATCATTGGAATTCAATCGTATTATTTTGTGAGTGCTTGTCTTCATCTCTATTGTTCACACTCGTAGATTGTGTTGTTGTACCTTGAGAGCCATCAAAATCATTGGTGGTTTCTCTCGTGCCTGTTAATGGTTTACATCATTGAACTATAATCAGGTAGTTTCTGCCATGTTTGAATTCAACGCATCTATTCACATGATCATATTTGTACTTTGGTTACATCGAGAAATAGGTGAATACCCTGGGTTTCATTTGATAAATCTAGGCTGCGTGTAGCTATTCAGTATTCATGAATGTACACATAATCCTTTCTGCTTGGATTTTTAAACCCATGTCGTGGATACATGTATTCATGATTATAAACATGATCCTTTCTATTTGGATGGTTGTGTCCATGTTCTTCCTCCATGTATTGTTAGATGTTTGTTTATATATGTATTGTTAGGAATAATTACATCAGAGATGTCAGATATATTGTATTATGTTTGGTTTACAGGTCTCCTGATGGTGGTCCTCTAATTCCTTTCCTTTTATTGTAAATCAATTCATCCATCACTCCCCGATCCTACTTCATGCTTTAGGGGGAATTTGTTATATATTATTTTATCAGACTCCACTTTGTTTCATCATACCACCAGTGTCGCAAAATATTCTCTCCATGAAACATGCCTAGAACATCCCTGAAGAAGTGGAAACGAAAACTTGAAAATATTATGAAAAGCTTGTCACGAAGCTATTTTTACAAGCCCAATCCGCTCTGCATCGCTAATAACACATGCTTGTCACCTTTTTCAAAACATGTGTCTAGCTCTTGTAGCTCGACTTTTTTCAGGAAAATCTACACTCTCCTCTTCAGGTAGGTTTTCCCAAAATGGAAGAGAATCTTTCCTTAATAGAAGCCTTGAGAACGACAATGTGGTTTCAGGTTTTTGATGATAGGAGCAAGACCTCCCATCCATGGCCATAGATCCTCTTTCCATGGATATTTCCCTTAAGATTTGGTACTCCTCCCACCTTTTACGAATCAACAACTCCCTCTCCTTCCCTATGAGTGAAACCCATACCATCCACTAATGGTTGCTTGCCATCTTATGAGATGAAGCATGACCAATTGCTACCCATCTATGAAGGAGGAAATTGTTTGAGGAGTCAGGGCTAGGACTTGGAGTCTCACCTGAAGGATGTGTCCAACATCAACGATTTTTTTTTATTGATCCTTTTATCATTCTACCAATAACAAATTGTATGTTTCCTTTCCATAAATTTGTCTATCTTTGAATGTGTATTATAGTGCTCCTTGATCTACTACATAACTTATACTAGAGACTGTTATTCTTGGTATACATTTGTTGTTTCCAATTGTTCTTCCTTGCATGCATTTGTCTTCACCAAAAGAGTGGAGATTGTGAGTGTGGAAGTGAAAGAAACAAGGATTACACCTGTTGTCGACAATTCTTCTCTACCCTAGAGACAGCCTAGAGTTTCTATAGACCAGTGCCTAGGACATCTTAACATAGCAAGGAGCTCATAATATAGCTTGGGTTGTCAATCCAAAAGCTCTCTTACTATCTCTTGCAAAACAAGGAAATTAGTTTAAATGGAACCAAACTCTCTCAGAAGCTGATACAAAGATAAGAATAATGTAGGAACAACATGCAAAACTCCAATACAAAAGCATCAGACAGTTAAGAGACAGCTTACTACAAAGAGGGCCAGTTCAAATAATATGCCACAGAAATCAAATATCAGAAAGTGGATGCAGTGAAGGAACATGAAGAAGATACTAGTTAGCATGAGGCTGACACCCAGATACACAACAAAACCACATATGGGCTTATCCAACTAAGAATCCATACATGACAATGGCGTTTTAAAAGCACCCTCCTCAAGTAACTAATATAGCGGAAAATATGGATGAAATGAACATGGAACAGTATATCATGACTAGGCCTATTTAAAGCGCTTGACTAATCCAAGTATGGGCACCAACTAGGATGAATCCTTACTTAAGACCAGTGAGCCACTCGCATTCTAGAACATGATACAAAAAGATAAATAGCATGAAATGAGATATTATATTAACACATAAGAAAAGATTACATACTGTGGGATACCAAAGACCAGAATCCTCATTACAGTTATAACTCCTCCTCACTGAAACCCTACGGGCTCTGAGCCTTCATACAAAAACTTTACAAGATGTATACAAAAGCCTTTCACTGCACAGTTTGCTGATAGAAATCTGGAACCCTTACAATGTTTTTCCTTCTCCTTTTTATAGAAGAAACAGAAAACTCTAGAGAATGGGGGTAGGTGAAAACATTAAATTTCTTAATATGAAAAAAATGGTGGAAAGATGCCTGCCCATAATGTTTGACGACACTGTAGTGCTGAACGTACTCTGTGATTGCTCCATAAAATAAATGCAATAGGAGTATATTTTACTGGAGACAAAATATGAGGAATAAAATATGAAACATTATGTACTTTTCTGAGAGAAAAATCTATTGAAGAGCACCCTGGAGGATCTGATTTCTTTGCACTTGTACTCGAGCCTTCTGGATGTTAAATCGCCTTTTAAAATCTCTGGTTCCAACCATTGAATTCCTTGCTCTTTGATTGATGTTCTTTGTTGTGAAATTAATGCCTTCAGCTACCAGAGTCTATCTTTTGAATTTCTCTGAGGGGTTTGATAAATTTCAGGCCTGCTTCATTAAATAAAAGTCTTATCTGTATATCTCTTCAGATCCTTGTTCCGTGATCCAGCATCTATTGAATGGTCCTTTGGAGTGCATTCGGCCTCTATGATGGGGAAACAAATTAAGGCGTCTCTTCTTCGTCTTAAAACCTGAAAAACCCTCCAATATGTTAAAGAAAATTGGGCATGGGGGTGATGGGTGCGGTGGCAGCCATGAAAATGATGACACAGACTGGATAGAATGATAAGACGATGCATAATGGTGGAAAATGTATGTGAATGGCGGAGAGATGGAGGATGGCGAACGAAACCACAATGAGATGACAATGAATGAACTGGGTGGATATTCATATCATAATCACTGGAACATGACACGTAAACGAGACATATGAATGGTGGGGAAGGAATACGAAGTACATGTGGAAATTGTGACGTGGCGCACGGGCCTGGTCAACCAGTGTGTATACAAATAATCTGAGCCGTTCAATCCTGGAGTAAGATCCACGGCTACAATTGCATTGAGGCAATGGAACAGGGGGCCATGGACGCGATAGACATGGATTAAAGCGCTCACAGCTTCAAAGAATATCCACCGTTGGATGGAGGGCGCAGGATCGGATGACCGATGATAATTCCACTACCCGACTCTCATCCGAAGAATAATGCGCGAAATGGCCGGTTTGGATATCGTACACCGGGACACGCGTCACCCAGCGTATGGAATCGCTGGGTCCGCGGGAAATACCGCCTGCCATGGATGGGTGGTGCGGGATAATCAGCTGGTTTTCAGGTGCGGGGACCACCGAGGTGAATTAAAATATGGGCCGTTGATTTATTTTGGGTCGAGCGGTTAAGATTTGGCCCGAAATTGTAAAGCAATGGGCCCCGTTTGATTTTAACACAGGGTTTTGTACACGAGTCACATGGGAATCAAAACCAAGGGGGCTAAGACCCTGGGGGCTAGGCCTGATATAGATTTTAATTGCGGGCTTTAACTTTTGTAAAATGCATTTCTTGAGCAGAAAGGGTAACGATAGGTGGAATATGAAGGTCTTAGGCCGCGAAATGAGTTTTGAACAGATTTAAACGGGATCAGTGGCCAAAACTTGAATGAGGAGTTGGCATGAACAACATTGGCTCCAGCTGGGGATGGCATGTTCATCCCTGGACATGTCGAGAACCTGCAGACCATCTGATCATTTTGTGCGAATCCTACTCTTCGACACCTCTAGTTTTCATTTTACAATTTATCAGCACCCACACATTATTAAAAGAATGATGAAACAAAAAAGAAAACTAATGTACAATATAATACACTAGGTTGTCTTTGCCTCCTGGGTCCCATACTTTTCTTTGCTGGTATCCATTAGTTGCATTATTCTTCAATTGTACCCTTCTATGTTTCCATATTTTGTTCTGCAACTTGCCTCCAACTATGCTTTCACTTTCTGTTCTTGTTCTTCCATTGCCAAATTTTCTTTGCTTTCTTGCTGCTATCTACTGTTTCTGAGACACCTTCATCATCAGTCTTCTAATGCTATCAATTTCCATGTCCATCTTTTCTTTTGTCTGGAACTTACTTTGCCCACTGTTGTCTTCAATATGGCTCTTGAAAGCCTGATCGCCTCCTTCTTGTATTTTGAAAAGTAGTGGGATCTCTTCTTTTTGTTCCACAATAGAAGCTTTGAAAATTTTTCTCTCTGATGGCAACATGCTACTAGAAAGGACCCTTGATCCTTCTTCAAATGCTTGCAGGAAATGCACATAAGGATCATGAAATGATACCTGGTTAAGAGTATCTGGTAGGCAAGCTTCAACCATAATTTTATCTCCTTTCACTGGATCGAGAAGAAGACTCTCTTGAGAGAGAGAATCTCCTTCATTCTCTAAACTGGAGGACTCATCGTATACTGGAGCTGAGTCCTTTTGGAGCTCTAGTATATTCTGCTCTGCTATGCTGAGCTCTGTGAAAAGGTCCATGAACTCTTGAGCAGGGGCTTGCTCCATTATTTCCTCTTTTTCGGGAGAAAGTTCTTTTTGCAAATTGAAAGCAAAAGGGGACTTTTCTATTGAGACTTCTTCGGACTCTTCATTTCTATCTTGAGTTTTGGTTTGCTTACTTGAAGATTTCAGATCGTATCTTCTATTGAAATGTGCTTGCATGAAATCATTAAATTGTTTACAATAATGGTCAATTTCTACTTCTTCTTCTTCTTGCAAAGGGCACTCTATTTCATCATTATTTGAAAAAGAAAGATTTGAGTCTTCTAGTTCATAAGCAGCATCTTCAGTGGAGTCATCTGCTGGACCTTCCAGGTACAAGGGATGTGGTACTTGATCTTGCTGATCCTTAGCTTCCCTTGGCAATATTTGCAATGGTGGTCTCTTGTACTGGTGATTGTAACCTCTGTTTGGAGCATTGTAGAAATTCTTGGGGGTTGAATTCTTGGCCTCCAATTCAAGCTTGACTATCTTCTTAATCATTTTTCTTATTTCATCCATCTTTTCATAGTCCTTGTCCTGATTTGAGGTAGATACCTCCTCTTTGCCTCTCCTCCTAGTATCTTGTTCAACTTTTCCTTTTAATTTCCCAGTGGAGGCAAAGTTTGCTTATAATTCAAGAGCATCTGACTGAGAATCATCTAAAGTAGCAAGTTTTCTTTCCCTTAGAGAGAAACCAAAATCTGAATCAAAAGCTGCTATGAAAACTACCTTAGCAGCAGTTTGGTGAGGCTTCATCTCAGGAGGCAGGCTCAAATATAGCTTATTAAATCTTTTGATAAACTCTGCCACTCCCTCATTATGTTTCTTCTTCAGAGTATTAAACTCAGTAAGACACATCCCATGATCTTTCTTTTCCCCCCATTTTCTGAGAAAAGAATTCTCCATGTCATCCCAGGTGGTCATTGAACGGTTTCCCAAGGCCTTGAACCATTTTTTGGCCTCACCATCCAAAGATTGCACAAATAATCTTAAGACCACATCCAGGTTTTCTACATTTAAATTTTCTTCAAATGAGCAGAAAGTCTTAAGATGTTTCTGAGCATCAATATCATTTTCTCCATTGAATCTGGGCAATATATTCAAATAATCCTACGACATATCATTAAGCACTTGTGGCAAGGCCAAGGGAGCATATTTGTTCAATAGGAAAGCAGGAACATTAGCCATTGGAGGAGGTGGGGGTTGTGCAAAAATTTGATGTACAAATGAAGGAAGAGGAGGAGGTGGAATTGGGGTATGAATAACAATAGGAATATATTGTACAGCTACCTGAGGTGTAGATGGAAACAATTCACGGTTAACAACAGCTACTTCTATGATTTATTTAACTTCTTCGGCCTCAGGGGTGAGATGAAGGTTTTCTTTGATTCTAGCACTTCCCCTGGGTGGGCTATCTGAGTAATATTCAGGATTTTCTTCCGGAATTTCTTGAGAAGAAGAGGATGGATAATCTTCTTGACAAAACTCAGGGACTTTAGCACGGGCTGATTGTCTTTCTTTCCAATTTCTTCTTTGAATAATCTTCTCTGGGTCAGATACAGAGGATTTCTTTAACTTAGAGGAATCTGACCTCAAATGTGGCTTTCGAGGAGCCAGAACTACCAATAGATTTAGCAAATAAACAACAGTGGAGTCGCCAAGGTGATAGATATACAACTCTTCAAATCTTTGTGCTCACCTGATTAGAGAGTGAATATAATTTGTTGAGGCCCAGGGAAACTAATATTCTTAAATCCGTCCCCGACAACGGCGCTAGAAAGATGTTGTCGACAATTCTTGTCTACCCTAGAGACAGCCTAGAGTTGCTATAGAACAGTGCCTAGGACATCTTAACATAGCAAGGAGCTCATAATATAGCTTGGGTTGTCAATCCAAAAGCTCTCTTACTATCTCTTGAAAAACAAGGAAATTAGTTTAAATGGAACCAAACTCTCTCAGAAGCTGATACAAAGATAATAATAATGTAGGAACAGCATGCAAAACTCCAATACAAAAGCACCAGACAGTTAAGAGACAGCTTACTACAAAGAGGGCCAGTTCAAATAATATGCCATAGAAATCAAATATCAGAAAGTGGATGCAGTGAAGGAACATGAAGAAGATACTAGTTAGCATGAGGCTGATACCTAGATACACAACAAAACCACATATGGGCTTATCGAACTAAGAATCCATACATGACAATGGCGTTTTAAAAGCACCCTCCTCAAGTAACTAATATAGCAGAAAATATGGATGAAATGAACATGGCACAGTATATCATGACTAGGCCTATTTAAAGTGCTTGACTAATCCAAGTATGGGCACCAACTAGGATGAATCCTTACTTAAGACCAGTGAGCCACTCATATTCTAGAACATGATACAAGAAGATAAATAGCATGAAATGAGATATTATATTAACACATAAGAAAAGATTACATACTATGGGATACCAAAGACCAGAATCCTCATTACAGTTATAACTCCTCCTCACTGAAACCCTACGGGCTCTGAGCCTTCATACAGAAACTTTACAAGATGTATACAAAAGCCTTTCACTGCACAGTTTGCTGATAGAAATTTGGAAACCTTACAATGTTTGTCCTTCTCCTTTTTATAGAAGAAAAAGAAAACTCTAGAGAATAGGGGTAGGTGAAAACATTAAATTTCTTAATTTGAACAAAATGGCGGAAAGATGCCTACCCATACTGTTTGACGGCGCTGTAGTGCTGAACGTACTCTATGATTTCTCCATAAAATAAATGCAGTAGGAGTAGATTTTTCTAGAGACAAAATATGAGGAATAAAATATGAAACATTCTGTACTTTTCTGAGAGAAAAATATATTGAAGAGCACCCTGGAGGATCTAATTTCTTTGCACTTGTACTCGAGCCTTCTCGATGTTAAATCACCTTTTAAAATCTCTGGTTCCAAACATTGAATTCCTTGCTCTCTGATTGATGTTCTTTGTTGTGAAATTAATGCCTTCAGCTACCAGAGTCTATATTTTGAATTGCTCTGAGGGGTTTGATAAATTTCAGGCCTGCTTCATTAAATAAAAGTCTTATTTGTATATCTCTTCAGATCCTTGTTCTGTGATCCAGCATCTATTGAATGGTCCTTTGGAGTGCATTCGGCCTCTATGATGGGGCAACGAATTAAGGCATCTCTTATTCATCTTAAAACCTGCAAGACCCTCCAATATGTTAAAGAAAATCGCGCACAGGGGTGATGGGTGTGGTGGCGGCCATGAAAATGATGACACAGACTGGATAGAATGATAAGACGATGCATAATGGTGGAAAATGTATGTGAATGGCAGAGAGATGGAGGATGGCGAACGAAACCATAATGAGATGACAATGAATGAACTGGGTGGATATTCGTATCATAATCACTGGAACATGACACGTAAATGAGACATATGAATGGTGGGGAAGGAATACGAAGTACACGTGGAAATTGCAACGTGGCGCACGGGCCTGGTCAACCAGTGTGTATACAAATAATCTGAGCCGTTCAATCCTGGAGTAAGATCTACGGCTACAATTGCATTGAGGCAATGAAACAGTGGGCCATGGATGCGATAGACACGGATTAAAGCACTCGCAGCTTCGGAGAATATCCACCGTTGGATGAAGGGCGCAGGATCGGACGGTCGATGATAATTCCGCTACCCAACTCTCGTCCGAAGAATAATGCGCGAAATGGCCGGTTTGGATATCGTACATAAGGACACTTGTCAATCGGCGTATGGAATCACTGGGCCTTTGAGGAAAACTGCCAGCCTGGGGTAAGCGGTGCGGAATGAAACCACCGGTCTCTGAGCGGGTGCGGGGACCACCACGGTAAGCAAACTCCGCTCCGTCAATTTGCTTCTGATCGGACAGCCACGGGTGCCCCCGAAACTTTGAACGATTAGCTCCTTTCCACTTGGCGCCCGGTCTTGCGCCCGAGTCACATGGGGGGATGAAACAAAGGGGGCTAAGGCTGAGGGGCTAGGCCTGATAATATTTCTGAATATGGATTTTAGCCTTTATGTAGTGTATTTTGCGGGCGGAAAGGGGGACGATGTGTAGGATATGGGGGTTTTAGGCCACGACAGGGGTTTTAAACGGATTTGAATGGGGCTGTTGGCCAAAGTTCTGAATGGAGGGGCTGATATGTACAACAAAACAGATGACAACTGAATTACCACAGTATTGAAGGGGTTCAGATGCTCTGTCACTGAGTCTCCATCCTTCATCCTCAGGTTATACAATTTTTTCCACAGGAACAATTTATTCACCAGAGACTTAGATTGGTACAAAGTCCCTAACTTGACCCAAAATGCCTTCGTCGTAGCTTCCTCAGATACATTCAACAATATCGAATCTAAGATAAATAACCGTATTGTACTCTTTGCCTTTCGATCCAACTTCACCCAGTCTTAATTTGACATTGATGTTGGTTTAGTACCCGGATCTATCACGATCCAATGATCTTTATTCACCAACAGATCCTCCATCTTGAAATTCCACAACTCAAAACTCTGACCATTAAATTTCTCGATCTCTATATTTCCACTTCTTTCCATCTTCTTTCACCACAAGAATTGATCCTACAGATCTCCCACTAAATAGGGTCTACCACAGGCCCGAGAAAAAAACCCCTCAACAGTAAAGGCATCCCCATGAAGCTGAAACAACTCCGATACCAATGTAGGTTTTAACCCTGTACATAAATTATCTGCAAACGAATTCTTAAAAATAGAAAATAAATAATAGCTAGAGCATAAAATATTAAACATATATACAAAGAGATTTTTCCCCTGGATCCCAAATCGGGACTACCAGCTTGATTTTTTATTATATTCCTTTTATTGTTATCAAACATTTATATACATGTCGAAGCATTCATCAACCCCAATCCATTAACCTTGGATTATAACATAGTCATAGTTCCCTTGACCGAATCTACAAAATACCAGGGGCTGAAAACCATCATGCCCTAAAACCATGTGCAAACCCATGCACAAAACCATAGGCGGGTCCGCCCACCTAAAATGAGGTCCAAATAATATAACAGATACCTAGAAATTACATGGAATTTTCACTAGGGTTGTTACATTAGGTATATGGAACTTAGGCACAAATTATAGCAGAGTACAAGTAGTGGTACAGGTATAGGTACAAGTGCAGGTGTATAGGATGTGGACTATCGTCTCATGACAGATGGATTGGTCAGGTTTAGAGACATGATATATGTTTCAGACAGTAGTTAGCTCAAGAAGGTGATCTTGAGGGAGTTGCATGCGAAACCATATTTAGTTCACCCAAGTTATCAGAAGACATTGACTAGAATGAATATATTCTATTATTGGCTGAATATGAGGAAGGATGTAGCAGACTTTGTGGCTAGGTGTTTGGACTATCAGCAGGTAAAGGTGGAGTGTATGCATACAGGTGGTCTACTATAGCCGATTGCAATTCTGGAAAGGAAATGGGAGGTAATTTCCATGGAATTTATTATAGGTTTGTCGAAGAGAGTGAGACAACATGATTCCATCATGGTTGTTGTGGACAGGTTGATAAAGGTTGCACACTTTATTCCAGTGAAGACTTCCTATTCAGCTAGCGATGTAGCATAGGTTTTCATCAGAGATCTCATCAAACTACATGGTTTTCCAAAGAATATTGTGTCAGAAAGCGATGAAAAGTTCACTTCTAAGTTTTGGAAGGAGTTATTTGTAGGATTGGGCACAAGGTTGGCCTTCAACATAGCTTATCATCCATAGACAGATGGAAAGAATGAGAGGGTCAACATGATCTTAGAGGACATGTCGAGGATGTATGTGATGCATCAAAAATGGAAGTGGGAAGAGTATTTACCATTGGTTGAGTTTTCATACAATAATGGGTATCGAGAGTCATTGGGGATGAGTCCCTTTGAGGCAATGTGTGGGCATATTTGTAATACTCCCATTAGTTGGAGTGATCTGGTTAATAGGGTGTTGATTGGACCGAATATGTTGGATGTCATGGAAGAGGAAAGGTAGGTTATAAAGAAGAATCTAAAGGAAGCACAAAAAAAAAAAAAAAAAAACATTAGGGGGATTTTGAGGTCTAAAATGGGCCTCCTAAGGAAATTATAAAATAAGATTAGATTACATCATCAAAGTTTAGAGGTAAATAAGGAAAAAATACTTTTTCAACTCGTATTTTCAACTTATCCCCCTATGGGTTTAGTCAAATTTCGAGCGGGAACACTCGTTGGATGTAGATTTTGATTCCTCATCCAAGGAGTACCCATTGTGCATACTTTCGATGGACCCTGCTACACAAAAAATGATAAATACATGAAAAGCATGATTGTAATCATGTTTTTCACGTATTTCTCATTTTTCGTGTAGTAGGGTCCATCGAAAGAATACACCATGGGTATTCCTTGGATGAGGAATTAAATTTTGCATCCAACGAGTACTCCCGCTCGAAATTTGAGTAAAACCTTAGGGATTGAAGGAGTAGTTTTTAATACTTTATTATTTTTTAATCTTTTTACTTTTATACCCAAAAAATGGTGAATCACCCCCATGATTGACATCATCATATTGAATCATATTGGGTCTTATATATTGGCTCTTATAAAGTTTATTTTGGTTATACATTTTTCTTAGGAGGCTCATTTTAGACCTCAAAAGTTCTCTAATGAAAAGAGTTATGCAAACCAGCACTGGGTATTTGAGGAGTTTAGGTTGGGGGGCATGCTTATTTGGGCATCAAGCCCAAGAAGAGCTCCTTGAGGATTGGATCATGTGCCAAGTTGGCACCATGGTATTATGGGCCTTTTGAGATCCTTGAGAAGATTGGACCAGTGGCCTATCGACTTGCACTGCCTCCAATAATGAAATTCCATGATGTGTTTCATGTTTCATTACTTAAGAGGTATATAAAGGATGTTGATCATGTTATTAATTGGTATGTATTGCAAGTGGAGAAAGAAGGAGAATGGGCTAGCCAGAACCTCGGTGCATATTGCAGCGGAAGAAGCTCATGCTCAGGAATAGAGCCATCGAGCAGGTTAAACTGCAGTGGAAGCACTTTGGGCCCGATGAAGCTACATGGGAGATGACAGATTAGATGCGGGCCATGTATCCTTCATTTTTTGTCGGTTGAGGCAAAGTAGTTTTGGTTTGATGTTTGGTATATGTTTGGCATATGTTTTGGTGACATTTTGGTATATGTACATATGTATATGGATGTAAATACCGACATGAGATAAGTTATAGAGCTCCAATAAGCGATATGGATGTATATGGTCATGTTATCATGGTTTTTTCTTTTGAGTAGGTTATTCATTGTAAATATTGCATCGAGCTAAGTTATAAAGCTCCATGAAAATTATGTTTTCTTTCTACTGGTTTTGCTAAGGTGTAGGTGTGGTTTAACACCAAGGATGGTGTTCCCCAAGGGGGAGGCTTCTGTAACAGACCTAGACTAAATGATCATGTAATACAAGTTAATAAAGGAAAAAATAAGATCGTAGTTAAGGGACACTTATTCCAAGATGAATGTTGGGCAAGATATCTTAGTGGGCACCACTAGATATGTGTTTATGGCTAATGAAAAATGGCAAAAGGCAATGGCTAAAGCATTCAGGGAGAAAAAATTATTTTTGGCACATTTAGTTACGAAAATAAAGGAAATTAGGAGAAATGGAAGGTAAAAGGTCATAGGTTGCATGTGAGGAGGAAAATGAAGGAAAATAATTGAAAATGAAGAAAATAGAGGCATCATTGATAAAAATGATTATAAGGATCAGTTGGTACCTTTTTTTTTTAGTTCAGTTTTGGATCTCTCTCGTTATTCTCTCTCTCTCACACTCTTGGATATTTAGATTTTTCTTTGACCATTTCAGCATTGAGCCAAGAAAGAGGAAAGCAACCAAAGGAAGGACAAGGAAAGGAAAGCAAAGCAAAGCAAAGATCAAGCAAGGAAGAGCAGGATCTAGTAGCTTCAATAGGAATGCTTGCAGGTAACATATTTCATGTGTGATTTCCTAGCTGGTTTGGACATGCATGGCTTATGCATGTTGGTATCTGGTTCTCTTGTTGTCGGTGGCATGGTTTTGTCGGGTTTTGACAGTGGTTTTTATCCTTGCCTTTCATTTTTCTAGATGCCATTGTGTGTTGGGATTTTGATCTCGATTTTGAACTTTGGAATTGTTGGATGGATTTCAAATCTGGGGTAGAGGTTGTCTCAAGGAAAATTTCCGAAGGCCTAGGAATTTCTTGACTAGTTTTGGAGGGATACATAGTAAATCCTGAGGGTGGTGTCTTGGTTTAGGGCCTAATGATCCGGGATTGGATTTCGGTAAAGCCTGAGAGACAGGGAGATGGAAAATTCCTCAAGGATAGTGATGGATTCCGGATGACATTCCAAGTTCGGTTTGGTTTTGTGATCAGAGCACTGGCTTTGGTATGATCACGGTATGGTGAGGGTCGAGGTGGTTTAAATTTTGGATGCCTTTGGTTGGTTTTGGATTGGTTTATCCATGAGATCCCATATTCATGCTTAGAATATGGCACGAGGGTGACTGGCTAAAGAGAGATTTGGCTCAACCATGTCTATCATCAGGTGGTATGTGGAAGTCCTGAACTTGGTCCGTTATTGCCTATGTTTAATGAAAGTTAAGTTCTCTTACTTTGTACTTATTAATGTGTGGATTTAATGGTTGTTACCTCACTGTTATTTCCATGGTTTATGTTGGTTATAAGCACAGTTAAATGATTGGTTCATGTCATGGTTATTTCATGTATTTAGTACTTGTAATTGTTAAAATAATGGATGTAAGACCTAATTGATGTCATATCTGGTCAAGGAAGAGGGTGGTGATCCTTCTTGTAATTTTTCAGAAGATTTTCCAGTCATTCATGCTCTGTCTTGTATCCTAGACCTGTACATTTCATTCATGCCAAGTGTTTGACATAATGTCAGTCTCGGTTGGGGATGGTCAGGCCTCGTCCTGGAGTCAGTGTTTGGTTATTTGGCATTGTCTTCATGTGTTTGATGATTTCTAAAAGCTACAGGAAGTTTTGGGCAATGCACGAGATTCTGGGCTTAAATTTTTTCTTAAATCCCACAAACTCAAGCACAACTCTGGCCAATTGAGTTCCTAGACGCACACATGCCCACGTTGTGGGAGTGTCCAGAGCCTCCCAGATATACCCTTGCCTATATCAAGGGAGCGTCCGAGGGTTTGAAGGCCTAAAAGTCAATGGGACCTAGGGACAAGTCAACTTGATGACTGGGATAGCCTCTTGGGGTCCTGTAGTAGGTGCAGGGAGTCTGCATTATGATTTTTTGCATCGATTCCACTTCCTTAAAGTCACCAAGGAGGTTGAGTCTTCTCTTAACTTCCCTCAACTCATGTTTACCCCAATTGGTTGGTTACTTGGGTAGATGTGAGGGGAGGTGTACGTTACATAATTGAAGTGAAATTATATAGTAATGTTGCATCAGAATTTCAAATCATAGTCATTATAAATTGACTTATTTGTGATTCTTGGTTCTTTTAGTCAGGCAATTGTCACATACTATACTTTTTATAGTCAATGTTTTCCATTGCCACAATTATGTCAATAATAATATATGTGTTTTTACTTTGTTATTTCATCATTTTCATGGATCATCATTCATAGAAATGCATTAATTCCAAATCCCACACAATCTCGTCCTGATCTCCATCTTAGTCCCCTTCCAAATATCGCACACCTTACATTTAATACTCAACTCATGTCTTGCACTGGTATGTCTAGGTTGCCTCTTTCTACATTGAATATGTATGGACTTTTGTATGCCCAAACCCATACCTGCCTCTTTTTGCATTGAATAGGGATACAAGGAAGTAAAAAAATTCCCTGTTACTTGTTGTAGTAGTATCCCGAATGACAAACCACGAAGCTTTCTCAGAGTGGGACATCGCAACAAGTTCAATGTTTAATTTTGTTTTTAGGGTCCTTCTAGAGACACCTTTGTATTTTCAACTCAGTGAAGGCGAGGATGCATTGAAACCTATTTCATGAAACCATTGTTGGAGCTGACATGTTTCAACAATATCTGGGTTTATAAGAAGAAAGTGGTGGGATAGTTCCAATAGGCCTTCCATTGAACTTGACGACATGACCCCTTTTGATTGTACTGACTGGAGTGGTTCTTAAGGTGTGGAGGTTAGAAAGTTCATCCCCTTCAACATGACATTGTGTGCCCCGTAAGGTGACATCGCTGCTGCACTTGACATGTAGCACAAGGCGAGAGTTCCCTTCCACATCCCCCCCACTCCTCCTATCGGCATTCCTTTACACCTCTCGGTGCAATTGCTAGTTTATTATATACAACATTAAAATGTTTTCTTTTAATACTCTCTCTCTCTCTCTATATATATATATATATATATATATATGAAGTTGATATGGACATAAATTAATTAACATAGATTTTAAATCGTTTCTCTAAACTCTATGTTGAAATATATTTGAAAGTATAAGGTTTAAACATTAAATCACAATTTTTTTACTTCTAATTACTTTATCTCTTTTTAAAGTTGATATGCAATTATATTACATCATGTAGACATTGAAATATTTTATTTATAGTTAAATATGTTTACCTCACTGGGTTGTGATATCAACAACAAATCGAGGAATCATGATAGTTGATATTTTATTTCTATTTAGAAAATATTTTATTTTTATTTTAAAAGAAAAAAGTATAACTCCATGTTGAGCATGAACTAAATCACACATCAATGCCTCGCAACAAAGTACCCAACCTTTAAAAAATATATATATGAAATTTATAATTACTAATACAAATCATCATTATTTTAATTTATAAAATAAAATGGATCTTAATCTATAACTACTATTTATATTTATTTATATATATCACATCTTTATATATAAATATTTGTATATTTAATTATATGTTTATTAATTAAATTTAAACATTAAATTAATATAAATTATCTACTATTTATATTTATTTATATATATCACATCTTTATATATAAATATTTGTATATTTAATTATATGTTTATTAATTAAATTTAAACATTAAATTAATATAAATTATCTCTTCTTCTTTTTTTGTTAGTCAAAGACGCTTGTATTATATTATTTTGAAAATACAAAGTATACTATGATTGTCAACGACTCTCCCAACTTCACTTCGACAAATTTGTTAGCTAGGGGTGGTGGAATATAGTGCATAATTTTTTGCCATTGAACCTTTATTTCTGGAGGGTAGATAACCATACATAAAAAAAAAAAAAGAAGCAAAATGAGTAAAAATCATGTAGTTTGCATATCAAGGTGGTGGTTGGGGAGGACGCATGGGAGAAACTAACATTGGACCATGTCTTTCATGCATATGAAAATCGATGTGTTCCATTATGGCCTCAAGTTCTTGCATTCGGTCATTGGTCTGTCATTGGCTTATGTGCACATTAGCCAATTGTTCTGTGATCTTTGTCTGGCTATATTGAATATCGTTCATGTAGGCCACTAACTCATTCTTATCCTCATATCTATGCTCCTGAAGGATATCCAGATTGGCCTGTATTCCCCTCAATTGTCCAACTGTCGATTCCAAGGTGGGAGGCTGACCGACATGGCCAAGAGAGTGAGTTGAGCCCTGGGTGATTTTGCCCTCTTTATCCATACTTTCGGAGTCTTCCTCGTGGGAGGTGATACCTTTGCCTTCTCTTTTCTCGTGTTGCCCTTGTTTTCTGACACCTCTGTAAGGTCTACCTCACTAGTGAGGCATCTCTACATGCAATAAAATAACCCAGACCTAGAACAAAGCACTTTCAAATGCACAATCAATATTTCCCACCAGAGTCCTACGCTCTAGAACAAGAGGAGCCCAGAACTGATGATGAGGGATCGACCCAGAAGGGAATAAGAAGGGCCACGACACTCGATGAGCCCAACAGATACAAGGGGTGGCAGAATACAGAAGAAGAAAAAGTAAAACAATACATAATTACACCATCTCTGAAAACGTATAACCAATGTTTGGTATGTATTGAGCCCCCTTCTCCGGGGAATGCTAAGACCACGAATTTGGAAGGGAGATTATAAGCAACTGTCAAAATAATCTGCAGAGGGTACTCATGCAGAGGAATAGAGGCCACCTTTGATCTTAAGGGCTGAAAAAACAGTATGTTAAGTCAACTGAAATGGTCTGGTTTAAAATTGTAGGCAGATGCATAGGCTCTGCCACTGTAGAATAGAAGACTCTTAGTCTTCAGTTTGAGAAAATAATGATTCCTCTTTGTAAAACAAGAGGGGCAACGATCTTCTGCCATTTGAGTGGAGATTAGCAGTTACATGTGAGAGCCACATGAAAGTAAAAGGGGAACTGGCATGCTGCAAAAGTCAATTTAGAATCCTGGTTCAGTTGCTTAGTTTGCTCAACAAGGAGCAGAGGTAGTGAACCACATGGAGCAAGGGCCTGCTTCTGATATCTGGTCTCTGGGCTGCACTGTGCTGGAGATGGCCACTGGCATGCATCCATGGAGCCAAGTTTCGAATCCCCTAGCCGCTATGTATCGGATTGGATGCACAGAAGAGTTTCCTGAGTTTCCTGCTTCGCTCTCGGATATTGGCCGGGATTTCCTTGAGAAATGCCTGAGAAGAGATCCCAGGAAGAGGTGGACCAGTGAGCAGTTGCTGAGCCATCCTTTTCTCAATGAGAACACCTCTGTCCTAGAGGATGGGAGCCTCACCCATCCTCAATCTCCAACCAGTCCTCTAGATTTTGATGGTGCAGGGCAGGGATGGGATTCCTCCTCTTCTGGTGGATCCCAAATTTGTCCCACTTTGCCTAGGGATGTGCCTATTTGTCCTATATTTGCATTCTCTGGTAGCCTGCCCACTGTAAGGCAGGCAGGTGAATGTGGTGCAGGACGAGGTATAAAAGCACTTTGCCAGACTCCTTCCCCCCCTGATCGGATTCTGCAATTGGCAGCAGAAGCTGAAATTGGCAGCAACGAAGAGAGGGCTGATTGGTTTGCAAATTCCCCTGGTGAATGGATTGTTGTGAGATCTCCCAAAAGTAGAATTTCTCCAAACTTGGATGGCCCCTTCTTAGACCTCACCAATAGGTCATTCTCCAAGGGGCTTCCAACTATCCAGCCTCAAGATGAAGACTGTCATTCAATCTCAAATGCCAATGATTACGCCCCAGATTCAGCCTTGGAGTTACATCTCTGCAGCAGTGTTGTTGGACAGCTCTCTTCAGAAATAACGGTTGAGCAAAGTAAGCAACTGAACAAGGATTCTCATAGTGACACCGACTCTTGCAGCATGTCAATTCCCATGCAACTGTTCATCGACACTCAAAGGGCAGAGGATTGTTGCCCCTCTTGTTGTACCAACAGAAATAATTATTTTCTCAAAGCGAAGACTAAGAGTCTTCTATTGTACAGTGCCAGAGACTATGCATCTGCCTGCAATTTTGTTACAGACCATTGCAGTTGGCTTAACATTATGTTTTTTCAGCCAGTAATATCAAGGGTAGCGTTTATTCCTATGCAAGAGTACTCTCTGCAAATAATTTTGACATTTACTTGTAATCTCACTTTAAAATCCTCTGCAATTTATGGTCTTAGCAATCACCGGAGAGCGCTCAATGCCAAATATTGGTTTATATACAGGTGACATTAAAATTATTATCTTGCAATTTAGATTAAACATTTTTAGAAAATTGTGCTGCTATAAATGTGAATGATCAGTTGGAATTATAAATAAAACTCATTCAACTAACGACTACATATAAACTTTATAAAATAAAATTATATTTAAAAATTTAGATTACATAATAAATGAAATATAAATTTTGTAAAATAAAATTATATTACATAATAAACGAAATGAAATGTACAATAGCAAATATAATTAAAAAAAATTATAATATAAAAGAAAATAATGATTCAGTCGTATACGCATAAAAGTTTAAAATAAATAAGATTTTTTATTAATAAAAATAATTTTCTAGCTTAATATAAAGATTTTTTTATTATTAATGACGTTTTTTAATAAAGATATAAGAGAATTTAATATTGGTTTATGTTGATTAAAATAATATTTTTATTTATAAACTGGTGTTTTTACTAAGAGCTTAATTTTATTTGCAAAGTATTTTGAAGTTGCGATTCCAATGTTTTATGATTCATAATTATTCATAAAACATTTTATGAAAATCATATTATTATGATAAGAGGAGATGTTTTTCAAACTAACGAAAGTAGTTTATTATGAGGAAATCGTTTCTTGATGATGAACGACACTAGTTAGTTATGATAATGTGATTTTCTAAAAAAGTTTTATGAATAAGGATTTTTAATATTAATTAATTTATTATATTAAAAGAATTAAATTTTTTGAAATGTAAATTATTATTTTATTTTATTTTATTTATTTATTTATTTTTAATATAAATTAAAAATTTGATTTTTAAAATTTGATTTTTTAATTATTTAATAAATTTAAAATAAACTTATATTAATTTATTTTATTATAATATTTTTTATTTAAAAAATATTTTTTAAATATTATAAGTTTTTCAATTTTATTTAATAAATTATTTTTTCCCACTAAGTTAAATATAACATATAAAATTTATTTTAATTTATAAATTTATTATTTATTATTATTTTTTCTTAATTTGTTTTTATATCTACCAAACTACATGGGTACATACTTATTTTTTCTAATTTGCTTCTTAATTTAGGAAACTAATTTACATAGATAAAAGCCTTTTAATTTTATTTATTTTTAATATAGCTAAGTATTATATATATATGTATGCTAGTTTATTATAGTTTATCATTTTTATTGGTCTCGAGTCACAGTACCAACACTAGAGCTAATGTTTTGGCGTTATGGGGCACTTTGAAATGTGCCAAATGGCTTGATGTGGAGGACATTCTCGTAACTTAGGACTCGAAGATCACAATTGACTAGGCCAACGGGAGGGCCACTTTGCAAGTGCCTGCTCTCCTTCACTAGATGGTGTTAGTCATCCGTATTTTTCACTCTCTTTAGATGACTATAGGATGTTTATAGATTTCTGAAAACAATATTCCTTGAATATCTTGAGTTTCAGAAATCTCACTGCCTTCATTATCCTTATAGAAACTTTTTCACTATTCTATCAGTTTTCCATTTCATGGTCACCCTGTTGCTCCTAAAAAACTCTTTATGGGCTTATACCTCTCATTTTCATCCTCCTTCTCTGCCTATAACCTCATTGCCCCATTTTTCCCCTGTCAATAGATTCCATCCTCCATCTAGGGTTTCCTAGTGATGACTCATTCCAATGTCCCTTTGGGAATAATAAGCTGCAACAAATACTCTGTTTTCACTTGACAATCTCCAAGCCAAATTTCAGTCAAGATCAGGTCAAAGCACCCTCCCACTAGGTCATTATGGTTTTTACATCTTTTAGGGTCATCCTTGGATGTTTTAGGCACTGCTTTTCCTTTGCTAGAATATGGCTTAGATGTAATAGAATGTCAAGACATGGTTATTCAAGAAGGACCTAAAATTTCCAAAGAAGTTTGTCTTATCAGTTCAGAACCTGCAAGTGAGGAAAATGCAAAGAGTTTAGCACTTCTGCAGGAGTGTTGAAGGATTTGTCAGCAGAAGGTACTAATGAGGTGGACTGTCTACTCCTGAATGAAAACAACTTACAGTAAAGGAAAGTGAAACAACTTGGTCCTGTAAAGAACTAGGGTTTTGAGCTTGATGGTCCAATTGAGTGCCAAAATAGTGATCATTTGCAGAAATGACATGGAGGAAGCACACAAGGCCAAACATGAAGTAAGTCTATCAGAAAAGATTGATAGAAATATGGAATAAGGAAAGGTGAACTGAACAGAAATGAATGAACTTGAAAGGGCTATAGAGAACTTAGAAGAAAACACTGATGATTGTTGTAAAGACTACAAACACCTAGGGTTTTGAAGAAGATGGTCAGAGAAGGTATAAAGCATGAGTTGAGCTCCATGGTGGAAACAACAGAATATTTTGAAGATGTTGCTATGTGATTAAACCCCAAAGGTGTTAAAATAAAATTGTCATGCCTCTATGACCAAAAGAAAGGTCAAATTCATCACTTTAGCAAACCTACATGCAAACAGTGTAAAAGGGTTAGTGAGAAAAGAAAAAGGACTTTTGACATTTGAAAGTGGGTTTTCATAATTAAATCAAATTCCTATCATCTATAAAAGCTCATTTCACATTTCAAATGAATCATTCTTGCTTGTCAAAAGATCAAGAGTGCTCATGAAGGGAGAAATTGTGAGTTTTCAAGCGAAATTTGTCCAAGTTTCCTTGGCGCTGTGCCCTTCGCTTGGCATTGCGCGCCGAGGAGTGGGCGTTATGCCCTTGGAATTTTTCCCTCGTTCATTTTCTGAAAGCGCTGCACACTTGGGAGGTGGCGCTGCACTCTGGGAGCGGCGTTGTGCTCTTACCCGACAAGAACCTATGCTCATACCCTTGGCGCTGCGCGCTCAGAACTGGCGATGCGCGCTCAACTTGGTGCTGTGTCCTCAGCCTTGGTGTTGCACGCTTGGAAAAGAAGGGTTTCTAAACCCTACAACCACTCAAATTACTCCAAATCTCTTTCAAGTCTTTTCCAAAGGTTCTACAAGCACTGATAAGGGTAAGTACCTGACATACACCCATTTTCAAGCTATTTTGGTGATTTCTTAATCAAATGGAATGAAGCCCTAATCAAACCCTAAGTTTCAAGCTTGCAATCACTGTCTATATTCTCACTCCACCATCCTTACAACAATATCACTCATAACAAGGGAAATTACATTGGTTTAGAGGGCTGTCATTCATTTTTCTTATCACAACATCCATTCCCTTCATTCACTCACTCCCCTCATTTGCAAAGCTTCCATTTTATTACCCTCCCTTCATCTCCTTTCACATCAGCCCTAGAGTTTTCAAAAACAGAGTTTTTAACATGTCTGAGGGAGAGGAAAGTGGCAGTGGTGTGGAGGCCCAAATGCCAAGGAGGCATGATCATAAAGAAGGAAAGATAAACATATTTGAACCCCTCAATACTAGGGAACTCATGGCATCTCTCCTTACTGTTTCATGTTTCAAATATGTAGGTTGCTTTGATTTTTGTGAGAAGGAGCAGCAAGTACAAAACCACCCTGAGCTAACAAGAATTTTCATTATCAATTTGCATGACAAACAAGTTAATCTTGTTGGGGTTACATTTGAGTTGTCTACAGATGTCATTGCAAATGCTACAAGAATACCAAGTGTGGGAGAAAAGTGGTTCAAGCAAGGAAACCTAGACATGAGTTACTTTGAGCCATATCTAAAACCTAGGTATAAAGACCACCACAAATCCATCTTTCCTTTTTCTCATCTACTTGATAGATATGCACCTATGATGAGAATAATC
Organism: Pinus albicaulis; assembly: GCA_034641835.2. Lineage (NCBI taxonomy): Eukaryota > Viridiplantae > Streptophyta > Pinopsida > Pinales > Pinaceae > Pinus > Pinus albicaulis. Next base: position 1,297,914,530 of record CM076579.1, read on the forward strand.
ATGAAGTATTTCACATGTGAGGGAAGGTTCTCCCGCCTCTACTCATACCACATCTGGCTTCTTATGCACTTTACTAGAGTGAGGATGCTGCATATACCATATTACCTTTTCCGAAGCATTGAAAAAATGGCCTATATAGTGCAAAAGAGAGATTATCCTCAGAAATGCAGAGCCTATTCCATCACTCACTTATCAAGATGTTGGTTATGCACCAACTACAGAAGAAAGGCATTCCATGGGAGACCTTCAGTGCCAATGAGGTTTTCATTGCTCCACAAGGCCATCATCAGCAAGATATTCCTTAATCTTATCATCCTCCCATTCCTAATTCTCCTTCACATCCCACTACTCATGCATCACCATCCACTTACATTCCTTCACCTCATGATGATCCTCCTTCATCACCTTCCCACAGCCCTTCACCCTCATCTCATGACACCAGAGCATCCAACATTGACATAGATAGTGAGACAGATGACACTGAGATGATTGACATAGAGCCTTTTCCTTTGACCTACCAGAGGGGCTACAGGCATGTGTTTTCTGCACTTGAGATGCAAGGGGCCATGCCTTCTACATCAACAAAGCAACTTGACAAGGGTGAGGAAAAGGTTGCAGAGCAGGGCATCGTTGAAGAGGAGGATACACATGAAACTGAACAAGAGTTTCAACTTATTGACCTAGAGGATGATGATGAGGAAAGGATTACAAACATGTTGCTAAAAACCAAGGATGCCAAGATTAGTGAGCTTCAAGCTAATCTTGGTAGGGCAAAGAATGTGATCAACTTCCTTGAGAAAGAAAACCAACAGTTAGAGACAGAGAAAGCCATCAGTGAATTCAGGGCTATCAGAGCTCGAAAGGAGGCCAGAAAGGCCAAGGCTATGCTAGATGAGACCTTGGGCACTTTTGATGACAACAAGGATGAGGAAGAACAACTTCCTAGGAAGAGGCCAAGGACAATTGAGTTGAAGAAGGCTTCAGCCCGGGAAAGAGAGAAAGAGACAGAATTGGCAGAGAAACTCACTCCAAGTGAACTGCTTGCCATGGAAATCAGCTATGATAGAGAATCTTGGCTAGAGAGAGCAAATGTGCACCTAGAGGGTCAACTTGAGAAGGCAAAAAGAGACATTGACCTACAGAAGAAGATGACAAGACATTATGCCATGAGTAACATAATTGCAAGGGCCAAGCTCAAAAGAGCCCTTGCAAATATTCAAGCACAAAATGAGGCAAAGGAGAAGGAAAAATTGGATATCCTTGCTGATGTATCCCTCCAAGCATCCCAAACATGATCAACAAACTAAGTTCCAAATTTTGGCACTTCAGTGAAAATTTTGATTTTGACTGTTTGGCCAGCAAAAAAAAGGGCCAAACGTGTAGCGCCACTGGCGCTGTGCTTTTTTTGGGGCACTCAAATGAAAAATGGCTTATATATTCATGATCCACATAACAAGTACATCATCCACAGAAAATTTTAGGCCATTTGGGGCAAAACTGGTCCCTCAAAAGGGCCAAAAACCACCTAAAAAACACCTTGTTGCCCTCTTTTCAGCATTGGCGTTGTGCCCTTAGCAATCTTGGGAGAATGGATTTTTTACTGGGAAAATGGGCACCAATATGGAAAATAAAGGCAGGTTTGGAAACTATACAGGACAGGCTTTCCAATGAGATATCATGGAGCTCATTTGGACACCGAGAAGGCCTCCAAAACTCAGCTGCAAAACAAGTGATTTTTCCAGTTCTGGCGATGTGCCCTTGGCCTGGCACTACACCCCTGTACCTTGGAGGTGCGCCTTTGCTAGGAGTTATTGCAAAATATCTTTTGAGGCCTTAAAGTCAAATTTTTCTCCAAATTAGCTCAAATAGTTATGTTAGAAGTTATTTTTTCCATAAATGAGTTTAGATATTTTTGCCTTGGGCCTTGCATGGTCTCGAAGGTCAAAGTGCCTTAAATGTGTAATTAATGACTTCTAAAACGCTAGATAGGGTTTAATTCATCATTTTTCAGTTAAATACTACATGTAAGCCTCATTATGTTGTTGGTTGATTGTTGAGCTCAATATACATAGACTTGGAGTTGTGAAGAAATTAGCTTTGGAGCTTTGTGATTGTTTTGAATTGAATGAAAATGGAGCAAGCACATTCATAGGATTCATGAAATTTGTTGAATGGTGTTGTTGTTCTTATCTTGCATTTGTTTCCTTATGTTTTCCATGTTGTTTCATATTTTCCCTTATGATAGAGTAGAAAATTTAGATTAAGATATGTTGTTGAGAGGCACCTTAATTATGTCTACCTTCCATTGATTAGAAGTTTTCCTCTGCTAGATCTGATTAGAGAATTCTTAATTGCTCTCTAGTTCCACTTAGCTTGTTTTCCTTGAAAATTATTTAATGGAGCCAAGCCAAAGGAGTATATGGTATGCCATGTCCTTTAGTGTAACTTAAAACATTGTTTTTAAGGCCTTTTCTTTGGAGTTTACTAATTAGGGTTTGGCTGAAGAAGTTTATGGTTTGCCCTGTCCTTTATTCCATCTTGAATAGTCGCTTTGAAGGTCTTTTACAGTTTGATTAAGGAATTTAGGAGTTCCCTGCTATTTAATCATTACTTATGTGTTATCTTGAGTGTTTTCTTTCTCTAAAGGCAAGTAGCTAGAGAATTTAGGAGTTCCTTGCTCTCTAGGGTTTGTTGGATTGTTGTTTTAAAGTTCACTTAGTAAAGCTAGGTCAAAGAAGTTTATGGTGCGCCCTGTCCTTTGATTTTTTTTTAAGCATAGTGATCTTGAAAGCCCTTCTTGTTATAATATATGTTAAAGGATTCTTAATTTCCCTTTAAACCTACTATGTTCACAACTTACTATTCATTTCACATCCACCAAAGCTATTAAGATCCATTTGGCTTTGTTAACTTGCCCTATGAAACACCCTTGATTCATTGTTGTCCTTTTAAAGCCTTTCACAGACCCCATAGCCCAATGGTTTGAATCTCTCTTACTCTGTCTGTTCTACTTGACAAGCAACCCAACCAAAAAAACAAAACAAACAAACCCTATCATTATAACTAGCCTAAAATCAACATCCTAAATCAAACAAGTCATATCTTTTATACAAATATAGAGAGAGCCCTCTTTGAGTCCAGGAAGGATCGGTCCTAAGACTCCAAAGTTGGTTTGATGTTACCCTTGTCTATTTGGTCTTGCTAATCTGAAAAATTACAGGGACCTAACTTAATGACGATCACGGTGGGACCTGAGTAAGTAACAACTTAAATATTCCTTCAAAACTCAAAAATCCCCTGTCAAACTTAGATAAATCAAGTGTTAGCCAAAAATGATATATAGTTGATTTTCCATACTAGCATAATGGAGAACATACTGGGGAACACTCATTAAAAATATTAGTGTTACATAAAGAACTCAGAAAACCCAAAAATATCTCTAGATTGGTATCCAATTGTTGATGGTGGACAACAAAAAAATCTTAAAAACAATTAGCATCATCCACCTGGTGACTCCATTGGCTTTCCAATAGACCTGGTGAATCCATTGTTCCTCACAGACTCCCCTGGGAATGTATTAATCAATCCTAATAGTATAAAACCCAGCCACATACTATGTGAATTCAATCATCTTTCAGATAGGTCTATTTTTCAAAACCTTTACAAATTTTCAACCTCTCTGTGTTGTGGGTCTGAAATATGGCTTCACAAAGAATCAACACCAGATCTCACCCTAACCCAAACCCTCTTACTATAGTTGATGACCTAGAAAGAATCTTAAGAAAAACTTCTAATATTGAAGACTCAACTATTGTTAGACCAATTCACAAAGCAAGTTCTTTTCTTGAAAACCTTACATCCTTGCAAGATACCCAATTTGAATTACACCATAGAATAAACCTATTCAGAACTAAGTCTCAAAATTGGATAGACCAGAAAGACCTTGAGCCTATAAGCTTACAACAGAGTCCTAGTAGAGAAGCCTCTCCTTCCACTCCTCCTGATTTTCAGCTTCTCCAACACTTTGACACCTTTCGATCCAAATCTGCTCAATCTCAGCTAGCTGGTCCAGGTACATCTGCTACCCCCACTCATACATCCACTGTGCAAACCAATCCATTTCATCCTCCACCCCCACTCATAAACCCTCCTCTTGTAAATCCTTTTTGGATTACATTACCTCCCATCATGGTAGCATGGTATGCCCCCTTGGTACTACCACAACCTTTACTGTCTATGCCTCAAGACTACCCATCTAAAATCCCTCACATTAATGGGGTTGATTCTACCACTACCCAACAACATGTAGACAAGATGAATGATGCATTCGACTACCAAGGAATAGAAGAGGAGACTATAAAAATGATAATGTTTGCCCAAATTTTAGGAGGAGAAGTAAATAAATGGTTCAAAAACTTAACTCCTAATAGCATTCACGATCTTCCTTCCCTTTATCAACCATTCATAAACAAGTGGGAGACTAAGAAAAATCCTCTTCAAATCTTATCAAAGTATGATAACTTTAAAAGAAATGTTGGAGAGAGTGTCCAAGACTATTGCATTAGGTTCAATAGTGTATACAATGCACTCCCTCCCCACATGAAACCCTCACAAGGCCTAGCCTTAGTAAAATTTGCAAATGGATTTGATCTAGACATGTCTTATCAATTAAGAGAAAGAGATCCCCTTACCTTAGAAGACATGCAAAGGGGAGCAGTAAGTGTAGAAGCCAACCTAATTGCTAAAAGAGCTAGATTGAGAGCAGAAAAGAAGGTTACATACAAAAATGAAACTATGGCCTCCACATCTAATGCTAAAATTGACAACCTAGTTAGGACAATGGAAAGGATGATGGAGAGTCTAATCAACTTGAATGAAATAGCACCTCCTAGGGAAAACCAAACAAACCCTCAAAACAAAAACAAAAACCAAAACTTCAGAAGAGACCCTCCTCAAATTAGAAAAAGAGAAAATGACCAGCAAATCAGACCTCCTTTCCAAGAAAATATTTAGATGACGAAGAAAGAGAGACTGAAGAGCCGGAAGAAAATCATGTCAATCTAATAGGCTCTGATAGTGAGGATAATGTTTTTCTCACAGAAGAAGAGCAAGGTCTTTTTTCCTCAAACCAAACTGAAAAAACATATGATGATTTTGAAGAATACAAACTAGGGTTTGAAAACACTATTATGGAGGTTCCTAGGCAGTATGACCTCAGAAGTAGAAAATACAAGACATCCCTAAGAGGAATAAACCAAAAATTTCTGATAGGAAGACCCCTGAAAACACTCCTAAAAAGATAGCAGAAAATACTAACATAATGGCTAAGAATCCCGATCAAAGCAAAAACAAAATTAGCCAACATGATGGCAACCAAAGCTGCCCTAGTACATCAACTAGTGGTCGTGAAAAAAATGCTTTAACTGACATTCCTAATAAAACTCAACAAGCTAGAGTTGCTGAAAAGACCATGTATGATAAAAATGATCTAACTCTGCCAAAAACACAGGCACCATTCAGTATTGAGGGTGAGATTGCCAAGATCAAAATAGCCATACCCCTTACTGAATTAGTGACTCAAGATGTATATAAATCTCAGGTTTTGAAGGCTTTGAACATAGGAAATGACACCGATACTCTAAATCTAACTGATGACAAGCCAAAGTTGTTGTTTGGACCAGAAGCAGAGGGAAAATTTCAAGAGGGAGTTGTACCTCCATTCTATGTCAGTTTAAACATCCATGACAAAGTCCTACACAATGCTATGCTAGACTCTGGTGCTTCACATAACCTCATGCCAAAGGTTGTGATGGAGAGATTAGGCCTCAAAATAACCAAATCGTACAAATACTTGTACTCTTTTAATTCAAGTAGAGTTAAATGTCTAGGTCTAATCAAAGAGATGTGTGTCAATCTGACACAAATGCCAGCCAAGAGCCTAGTCATGGACATTGTAGTGGCTGAAATTCCCCCAAAATATGGCATGCTTTTATCTAGATCATGGGGAGTCAAACTCTAAGGAAACCTCCAAATGGACATGACATATGCTACCATTACAGTCTTTAACCAAACAAGAAGACTGTACAGAGAATCTCACATGAAATACATGGTAACTAGCCAAGATAGGCCAAACAACACCCCTCTCTATTCTATCCATTCGGACCTTGACTCATTTATCTTGTATAATGAAGATGACAATAATGAAAAATTAAATGAAAAATAGGAAGAGCCAGACCTGTCAAAACAGTCAAACCAAACACAAAACGAAGAACATGACAACCAAAACCTTAGCATCCATGAACAACAACATAATGATGAATCAGAACTTGAAACACTTTGGAACATGAGCTTTGATGGCTCTTATGGCAAAGCTGGTTCAGGAGCAGGTGTTTGGATACACAACACCAATGAAGGTCACTCTTACAAGTTGGATTTTCAATGTACAAACAATATTGCAGAGTATGAAGCTCTTCTCTTAGGGTTGCAAATGCTGAAAAGTATAGGAGCTAAGAGGATTTATGTTCAAGGAGATTTTGAGCTAATCATTAGGCAAATCAAAGGAGAATATTCAACCAAGAATCCTAGGCTAAGAGAATATAGAAATGCCGCCTTAGACCTCCTAAAAAAATTTGAAAAATATGAACTTACCTATGTCCCAAGAACTCAAAACAACCTTGCAAATGAGCTAGCCTTTGTTGCCAGCACTTGCCAACTACCTTATTCCAATAAACAATACATGGTAAAGGTAAAAAACAGACCTACAATCCCCAATAACATAGATTATTGGCAAGTGTTTGAAGGTGACAAACATATTGAAGACTTCCTACAATCCAAAAATGAATTTGAAATGCAAAAACCAAACTTGGATCATGAAGAGGACTTCTATAATGAGGAACAAACAGACAAAACAGCGTTGCCTTATGCTGCTGATATATATCTTCTAGAACACCCTCTTGAGGTAGAATTGTGTGAAGATTTAGACAAAAGGGACCTTGAGGTATTGCAATGCAAAGACAATCTATTGCCAAGAGGACTTGCCCCCTTAGAAGAATTGTTTGATTTCAATGATGTTGCTAGGAAGCATAAAATGGAATCCACCAAAACAGATGTAGAAGAATGAAACATAGGTAGTGAAGAAGAACCTAAAATGATAAAGCTGTCCAAAACATTGCCACCCCTTATAAAACAAAATTACATTGAGCTGTTCAAAGAGTTCAAGGGTGTGTTTGCATGGGGCTATGAGGACTTTAAGTCCTATGACACAAACATCATTCAACACAAAATTCCTCTCAAGGAAAACCAGAAACCATTCAAGAAGAAATTGCGTAGGATAAACCCTATCCTAATGCCTCTAATGGAGAAATAAATAAAAAAGATGTATGATGCTAGAATAATAGTCCCACTCAGGTACTCAGAATGGGTCTCAAACCTTGTGTGAGTGAGGAAGAAGACATGAGAAATTAGGCTATGCATAGACTTTAGAAATTTGAACAAGGCCTCCCTAAAAGACAACGACCCTTTAACTAAGATGGATCATATATTGCAAAGGGTGGTAGGCTCCAAAATAATATCTTTGCTTGATGGTTTTTTAGGGTATAATCAGGTGCTAGTAATTCCAAGTGATCAGCACAAAACTGCCTTCACTACACCTTGGGGCACCTTCATGTATGTTAAAATGTCTTTTGGGTTAATGAATGTCGGGGCAACTTTTCAAAGAGCCAAGGACATTACATTTTCTGAAGAAATAGGCTACTTCATTGTGATATACCTTGATGTTGGCGAGAAAAAAGGTCTCGCAGATAAGACCTGGGTTCAGGTTAAGGGCCAACAAGGTTTTCCGCTGTAGTGTAGCACCACGGCGGCATTTTCACCTGCTCCGAGGAGCTGAGTGTCTCACCCGAGGCATGCCGCGACCTTACTAAGGTAGGGAATAGATCGGTATCAACCTAGCAACATTAGTATGGATAAATCAGAGCTATGGAAAAGGTCTAAACAAACACAATGTTCCATGAAAGGTATCTCTTAGGAATGCATTCAGACTTACAATAATTAAAATTTAAAATTACTAGTGAAACCATTCATTCCAGACCACATCATATATCCAACACAGAAAACTCTGATTATATTATGAATCAACTTATCAGCGACAAGCTATTACAAGGCTCCTCAGCATGAGCTTGAACAGAACAGAATACAAGGTGGTCCTACTGGAAAGAGAGAAACACAGAGATACAGAAGGGAAGAGAACATAACAACACGAACAGAGCTCTCCTACGGCTCTTGTTCCTTGATCCCGTCTAAGCCAACCCCCCTTTCTGCTGGCTGGCTACCTATTTTTTCTGCTACCAGCGCAACTGATAGTTCTTCCTTTCTTCCCTCTTGGCTGTCTTCTGTTTCTTTATGTTCGTCAGGAGTTATACTGCTTGTTTCCTGCCACGCTCTTCCGCCATCTGTGCTTGCTCCCACAACAGCCGTGCCACCTGTCCTTTACTCCCTCACAACCTTGACATCTCTCTTCCTACCTTGGTTGCGTCCTGCCATGCATTAACCGAAACTCAAAAGTTGTTTAATTTCAAAACAAGGGCCCCAACAGGCCCCAACCACATCCTATTGACTCGCCCCAAGTCAATCGTTCTGCACTGTTTCCACTTCCATTGGTCTGCTCGGCCCTGTGTCCTACTCTGCCTGCCTCCTTTCTCCTGGCTGTCCAAACACGGGCCCCAACTCTGGGACCTTGGTTAGAGCTGATACCTTGAGTTCCTGAAATTTTGTCATGGCCTGTTGCCATCCTTGCATTAGCGCATCAGTTTCAACTGTGATTTTTGTGACAAATCTTCCCCTGCATCAAGCGACAAGTCACCAAACACGGTGTTGATTTGAGTATTGGCCTCTGAGGCCAATTGTTGCATTCTCTAGGCACTGATTTTCACTGGCTGTCGGAGCTCCTGGAGGGCTTGCTTGGCCGCCATTGAGTTTTCTTCTATTTTTTGTATTTGGACTTCCAAAACGTCCGCTTGTGCATACAGTTGGTTGAGTCCAGTCGGGTCCATGGCCTCCTGGATCTCTCTTGATATTTGTTGTAGCTACAGTGAGTCCAGTTGTGACTTCAGTGTGAGTGCTTTCGAGCATTCATGTAGACCCTTCAATAGGTAATATGCCTATTTCGCTGCAGTACTCAGAACTTCCTGCATTTTCGTGACTTGGCTCTATTTCTATGATATCTTTGCTAAGTACACAATCGCTGAGTCGGGTAACGTTGGTCGGGCAGCCAATGTGGCCCTGATCTCCTCATTCTCATTGTGGAGGTTGCTACAGGGCACCATTAGGTGGAACGAATGCTCGACTATGTCATTTTCCTCTATTCTTTCGTGTATCTGGTCAGTGTGCTCCATTACGATGGGCTAAATATCCTGAAATATTTTGGTTACTAGGTCCAGTTGTTCCTGCAGATTCCCCTTTTCCATCTTCATTTTTTCACGCTCTTCAGTAAGTGTGGTGATCTGTAGTTGTTGCTACTCACATCTTTGCTGGAGCTCTGAATGAAGTCTCTCAGCTTGCTGTGCTGCTCTTTGAATAAAGTGGTATAGTTGGGTTGTCCCCCATGTTTCCATGCTCTCTGCACCGGAGGTACCCTGATATGGAAACTGTGCACGAAGTGGTTGGTCGCTGGCGATTGATTTTTCTGATTGGGCCTGCGATGACTGTGGCGGTGTCTGGTGTGACAGCCGGTTACTGGATTCAACCATCTGTTGATCGGGTTGCACCTCTTGACTTGTTATATTAGCTGTCTGGAACAGAGTCTACTCGGGGAGCGACCCATCTGTTTCTTCTATAGACTACTCTATCTGATTAATAAGCTTGGTAAATGTAGTTTGCGGAACCAGGGTTTGGTCAACTGGAGGTACCTCTGCTGTACCCAAGTTAACTTCCATTCCGTGGTCCCCATTAGTTCTTCTTCTGATTATGCGGTCTGATATTGTGGTTGATGAAGTAGAGGTTGTGGAATTGTGGGGTTCCTAGGAGATGGATGAGGTGGTGAGTGGTAGTTGGTGGCTGCGAGGTGGCGATATGCGAATGTTTAGGAAATCTATGGGTTAGATGGGGTTGTGGGAGTGGCAGCCCCCTGGTCCCTTGGGGCTCGACTATCGGCTCTTCTCTGATCGGTACTCCTATACTCAATTGTCGGGGTGGATCCTCCCCTGTGAGATCAACCACTGGGCTAGGTACTGCGACCTTGGCCCTTTTTTCTTTCGGTGCCGCTGCTGGTTTCACAGCTTTATTCTTTTTGACTAGTGCTATAGTCACTGGGGGTGGTGAATTACACAGAACATTGGGTATTGGCACGAATATGGAGGCCGTGCTGGGAGATGGATTGGAATGGGATGCCTGAAACTCTGAAAATGTCGGGAATGTAGTGGCATCGCTAGTAAGCACTTGAAATACTCTATTAAAACTTTGTACCTTGGTGTTCAGTTATTCAATGATCAGTAAAAGCTGTAGGTTTGACATCCTAGTCGTTGCCTCTTCTGAAGTTTCTCCCGGTAGTGGGTTTGGCAGCATCCCATCGAAGATATATGTGTAGACTCCATCCCTGACCTCCATCACCATTCCTGGCCACGAACAGACCTCCATGTGAAAGGCTGCTTCGTCAATCTGGAACTTCAAGGGCCTCATCTTGAAAGTTTATTCCGGTACACATGTCGTCCTGAGAAAATTTTGCTTGTGGGTGACCCCGAACCATACCTGCTCGCCATATCCATATAACAGACTTCCTGGAATTCTTTGTTGACTCATCATGACGTCAACCATATGGCCGTACCAGACTCTGAAAGCTTCTACGTTTACTTCCTTTGTGCTAGGATCCCCAGACACTTTCCAAGGCACGAACTTCATTGCAATTGGTTGGCCTTCTACTATCTCGACTAGTACCCAAATGCTTGGGAAGGTCCATTTCCACATGGCTAGTGCCATGATCAAATATCCATAAATAAATCCAGTCGCCCTCTTGTAATTGTCCTCGCAAGCTTCGGACAATTCCTTCAGCAAGAAAGAGCACTAATTCAGCCTTGTCCCCTGGACGCAATGCTCCGCAACCGAAATTGTATCCAATGTGCATTCCCCCTTGGTATATTGCCTCATAGTATTGCTAGAAATTAAGTAGCAGGCGAACTTGACCTCCGGTTTGTTGATCAAGTCAATCTTTGCTCCTTTTCCCCCTCTCCTAGTGTCATACTTGACATAGTAGTCCGTGTCCCCAGATTTATTCGCTCTCTTGGATACGATTTGGAACGCCGCTGATACGTCCCTCCCCTCCTGTGACAGTCCAGTTAATCTATGGATGTCCTCTACATGAATTGGGATTTCCTTCCCCAGCCATAGTGAACCGTTCTGGATCCTGCGCAACAAAAACTTTGTGCACTGCATCGCAGCGCCTGTAATCCCGAACACTGGTAGATTTCTCAAGTTCAGTATCGTAGACTGTTGGATGCCCCTAAAATCTGGCAGAACTCTTGCCGCTGTCTGTCCTGCTTCTGTTGCATAATTCTCTATATACACTTGCCTTTTCAGTGCTGGAAACTCAAAAGAGTCTGTAAGGTCTATATCAATTAGTGTTACACTGTCATATTTTCCCACAAGGGACTCCATCTTTTGAATTATGCTGTCAAGTTCTTGCTCCACAATTTTTGGAATTACTCTGGTCATTCTGGCTCTTCACTGGTATACTTGTAGAACAACTCTCTCTCTTTTCTCTTGAATTCCTTTTCTTGTGTGCCTTCTCTGTTCTTCTTCTCTTGTTCTTTTGGATGTTTCTGATTCTAACTCAGATTTTTCCGGCATTCTCGCACTTTTCTGCATGTTGGTTATGTAATTAACCGGCACGGGTGAGATAGATGAGACCCCATACTTAATTAATTTCCCTCTGGCTTCTTCTGTGGCTACAATCATGTGATTAGTTACCGGCTGAGGTGGGTTATGACATTTCTAACTATGGTTTTAGGATTTGGGTAGACACGATGACTGGTGGTTATGTCTAATTATGGAAAATTTATTACTGTATGGGTGATGCTAATTATGGCAATTATTTCCAAATCTTGGTAATCCTATGGATTGACACTGGTACTACGTGTAATGATGATGGGCTGATGTTCGGCACGCTTTTCTAACTGACGTGGATGACACGCTGGACACTACCCTTCCCTGACCACAATTGGTTGCATTGCGGTCTCCGCAACTCAACTGTAGTTATGTATTATTATTTTTGGTGTTGGTAAAGTGGAATCCTATCTATGATCATCTCGGGTGCGAGAGAGTTATTGTTACTATTCTACCCTACTGACTCCTCTCGGTTGCGAGAGTTATTGGAAATGAAATGATTAACTTACTCTTGGTAGGGCTTCAGGCGTGCGCCGTTGACCCATCCTTGTAGAACTTGGCCGTTCAGTTGTGCTAACCGAACTGCTCTTGAATCTTTGATTTATATCACATGAAATGGCCCTAGCCAATGCATCTGCAGCTTCCTTGGGAATTTCTGGTATTTTCTATCATATAGTAGAACTTTCCCACCGACTTGAAAAGTCTTGTGTTTAATGTGTCGGTCGTGCCAAGCTTTCTGTCTCTCCTTTTGTACCGTCTGGTGAAATTCGGCCAAAAATCGTCCTTCTTCAAGTTCTTGCAGCTCCTGCAATCGCTCCTTTAGCGATTCTTCTTCAGATAACTGGAGTGATGTTGCGATTAGAAGGCATGGTATGATGAATTTCACCGGGACTACTACTTCTCTCTCGTATACTAGCTGGAAAGGTGTTTGGTTGTTTAGTCATTTTGCTGTTGTTCGGTATGCCCACAGCGTTGTTGGTATCCTCTCATCCCAATTATTGCGCTGTGTATTGCATATCTTCGTCAGGCCCCTCTCCAGTATCTTGTTGAATGCTTCCACTGTACAGTTGGCTTGCGGGTGATACAGACTGCTTTTATGGTGTTGTGTCACGAAGCTTTCTAACAGGGATTTAATGGTGTCATTGATGAAGTGCATACCTTGGTCGTTGGTCTGGATTTTTGGACACCCAAATCGGCTGGTTATATTTTCAAACATGAATCTAGCAGCAGTCTCTGCCGTGAAATTTTTCACTTGCGCTGCTTCTTCCCACCTCGTCAGGTAGTCTGTCACCATTATTATGTACCTCGCCTTTGAGTACCTTGCAGCTAGTGTAATTGGTCCTACAAAATCGACTGCCCACTTTTCGAACAGCTGTAGTACTTTTATCGGATGTAGCGGAAGCTCATCTCTGTGGGATGGCCATCCCATCCGCTGACAAACGTCACATTTCTTAACAAATGCTTTGCTGTCCCTATGCACTATTGGCCACCATAAACCTGCTTGTAGTACTTTTCTTGCCGTCTTTTTAGCTCCCACGTGTCCTCCCGCAACACCACTGTGGCATTCCCATAGTAAAATTTCCATTTCGTGGTCCAGGACACATCTTCGAAGAATCTGGTCTAGTGCCATCTTGTATAAGTGTCCCGCTATTAGTTGATACTATGCAGCTTGAACTACTAGGTGTCTTTTATGTATTGAAGTATATTCTTGCTGGCACTGCTCTATTGTGAGGTAGGCTGCTATCTCGTTCAAGTAGTCTGGGATGGCTTCCACTCTGAAAAGATCAACATCTGGTAACTGATCATCTAGAGATCCTCCATTTTCTCCATTCTCTAGTCGGGACAGGTGATTAGGGCCTAAGTTCAGTCTTCTGGGCTTTATGATCACTTCAAAGGTGAACTCCTGAAAGAGTAGGAGCCATCTGCAGATTCTCCCTTCTAAGACTGGTTTGTTTACTAAATATTTCAACGCTGAGTGGTCTGTGAAAAATTTGAACATACCTCCCAACAGGTAGTGGTAGAACTTTTGAAGAGAGTACACCATTGCCAATGCCTCCCGTTCTGTTGTTGTGTAGTTTCGTTCTGCTGTGGACAACTTGCGACTGGCAAAATATACTGGGTGATCGACTGAAGTGTCTCCTGGTTAAGCCAAGACCGCTCCGAGCGCGATGCTGGAAGCATCAATGTGTACATGAAATTGTTTGTCCCAATCTGGGTGAAATAGTATTGGCGCACTCGCCAGATTTTCTTTTAGGGTATCCAGGGCTGTCCTGCAACTGTCCATCCACTGGAACTGTTCAGATTTCTTCAACAACTTCTCTAACGGGGCTGTTATCTTCGCGTAGTTGCGGATAAATCGCCGGTAGTAAATTGTGTTTCCCAGCAATGATCTCAACTGTTTTACTATTTCTGGTGCCTCCATGTTGACTATCACCGCTACTTTGGCTAGGTCTACGCAAACGCCTTGGTTACATACCACATGTCCTAGCAGTGTTCCAAACAACACTGCAAATATACACTTCTTCAGGTTCAACGAGATCTACAGTTGTCGACATCTATCGAACATTAACCTTAACAGACTCGCATGATCCTTTAGTATGCCATAGACGGTCTAGTCATCCATGTAGACCTCTAAGAACTTGTGGATTTATTCCCAGAAAGAGACTATCACGATGCGAGATAATATTGTTGGTGCATTTTTCAATCCGAATGGCATCACATTGTATGCGAAAGAGCCCCATTCAGTGGTGAATTTTGTCTTTTTCTTATCTTCCTCTGCTATTCTAACCTGATGGTATCTTGAGAATCCATCGGTGAATGAATATGCCTCGTTACCCGCAACATTGTCTAGGACTTCATCACTAAACGGAGTGGGAAATGGGTCATGGATACAAGCATTGTTTAAGCTTTTGTAATCTACACATACTCATATTTCAGATTTCTCATTTTTGTTCTGTATAACTATAGGACTTACCCATTCTGCTTCCTCTACTGGGAATATCAATCCTGCCTTTAACATCTTGTCAATCTCTGCTTTAACTTTTTCCTTCACTCTTGGATTCAGACGATATGGTCTATGTTTCACTATAGGAATTACCCATTCTGATTCCTCTACTGGGAATATCAATCCTGCCTTTAACATCTTGTCGTTCTCTGCATCTCTCCTATATCCCCTTTTATGCCCTTTAAATCTGCTATTGATGAAGGGAATAAGTCCTCATATTCCTTCAGCAGACTGAATATATCCTTAGTTGTTTGTTCATCCCAACAGTCTCCAATCGTCGCTAGTTTAGGCTTGTCTTCTGTTCCAATATTTAATTTCTTGGTTCTTAGTGGTAGCAGATGGATTCCTTCTATCATTGGTTCTTCTTTGATATCCCTCTCCCCCTATGTTTCTTCAAAGTACAGGTGCCTGAGATCCCCCAGATTGTCATCATCCATCTCACTGTTTATATTTTGACATGCCACCTTTTGTTTGACCCCTTGGTACTAAAGCGACTTCTGATCCTTCTTTTGAGTATCCGGGAAGAACAATACCTTCTTGATAGCCTGCAACGTTTGTGTAACCGGTTCTGTTTTTCCTTCAAACAAGAAACACTACGTGAAGTTTTCCGCAACCTCCTACCATTTGCTGGTCCCTATTTTCTTCTCTTCCGTCAGGTACCAGGCCTGTGGAATTAAGTCCAGAGAGTGGATAAACCGGTGTACCCACAGTTCTTCTGGATATCCCTCATTTCTCCATTTTTCCTCACATTTCTTCAGATGGTTCCTGGGGTCTGAGTCCCCTTGGTACTTCTCCCTACTCCGGGGTCCTTCCTCTTCCTTAAATCTTGCTTTTAATGCTGTCGCAACTTTGTCCCATTGCGACAACGAGTTGGGATGATTACTCCACCATATTGCTGATGTGGACTACAATGCTATGTCCATCAGTGGTATCATGTGTCCTTCCGGTACCTTATCTTCTATTTCTGTTATGAAAGTGTTTACAGCATTCATATTGGATAAGGTTGGGTATTCTCGTATGTCAGTTCCGATCCAATTGATTCTTCCAATGTTGGTGCATCTCCTTGTATTGGTTTCATACCCTCCTTGCTGCCAATCATCCCAAGCTATTTCTGAGCCCAATTCTGAAATTTGGATGCTTCTCTAGCTTAAAGAGCCTTCTGTTGTTGGATTAATGTAATCTTCACTTCTTCCTGCGGTCATTTGATAGAGATGATCCAGAAGTTGAGAATCTTCTCTGTTATCCATAGTCTCTGTATATCTTGGTCCTTTGTACGGGTCGAGTGGCTGAGTGACTCTAATCTCCCCATCCTCAAAGATCATCAGTTCTTTTTTTAGATCTATTATTGCATAATTTTCAAAGGCCCAATCAATTCCTAACAATGGAGGATAAGGATCTTTATCCCCCATGATGTCGATGACTTCAAAGTCCGTAAATGTCTTTACCCCTGCAATGTCAACTTCAACTTCCTCTAGTCTGCCGATCGGCACAGTGCAATACTTGTTCGCCATTCGAAGCTGGATTGGTGAATATGTCAATCTTGGCCTCCCTAATGCTTACCACATTTTTCTTGGAAAAATATTGACATCAGATCCCAAATCAAGCATGGTGTCTTTAATCTGGAAACCCGCAACTTGCGTGTTCACTCAAAATTCCTTTCCCATCCTTATTTTATTTCTCTTTACTCTCTATACATACTTCTAGTTTGCATTCGATGATTCTCTTACTCTTGTGCTCTTCTGCAGCATCCCCTCCAGGTTCTGCTTTAGCTGTTCTAGCATTGGTATATTGTTAACAATTTTTAGGAATAAATGGAACCACTCCTGGATCAAAGCTTCTGAATTACCTTGGGTTTCGGTCTTCCTTGGTTTTTTGTAACTCAATACCTTTTTTTCCCCCGAGTTGGGAAAATGTTTCCGTCGCTTCCTGGAAAAAATGTTTCTGTCGTTCTGGTTTGACCAACAGTTTTGGGGATGCTGGCTTAACCAACTTTATCGGGTCCTTTATATGTGCATCTTCCCCCGTTATTTTTCCTCCTCATGTTACTATGGCCACGTTCTACATTTTCTGAGTTCCCATCAACCTGGGTTCTACATTTACTATATTTCCCCCCTCTGTCTAGCTCTTTCCTCCCATCTTTTGATGAGATCAGGACAATCTTCTGTTGCGTGTGTGTTAACCCGACACTGGGAACAACAGGATCTTCTAGGGAGTGAACACTCTCTAGCTACATGTCCTTCCTGGTCGTAGTTATAACATCTTACTAGACCTCTACCTCCTGCTCGGCCTCCTCTCATGCCTCCTCCTCTTCCTTGGGGAGCTTCGTTCACTCTATATAAAGGCCAGTCCAACCGTTCCGCCAGTGCATCCAAAGCTCTACACTGCTCCATGCTGTGAGTTGTTGAGGCACATAACTCATAGTATGTATTATTCGAAACGTTGGAATATTTTTGTAAGATCAGACACAGGTGAGGTTGATGGCCCATATTCTTACATATTTCACAATACTCAGTGGTGGTTGGACTTTGTTGTGTAGGGAACCCTGTGTATTGCTGTTGCGGTGGATATATTCCCTGGGTGTTTATTTGTGCAACTCCTCCTAATGGTGGAGCCCCCTGTGCCCTTGCAGCCGATGTCCTCACGTTCTGCCCTCGCAACCGAGGACATTCGATTACCAGATGTCCTTCCATGAGACAATGTGTGCACCATACATTTGGTCTCGCCAGCCGCATTGGTTGAATTTCCTTGATTTTTTCTGTCAAACTTACTATTTGATGTTGTGGCCCCATTATAGAGGGGTCCTGTACCGCTGCTCCTCCCTTAAACTCTTGCGGGTAACCCGCCATAGCTTCTATCTTCATTGCTTGCTCCAGTGCGTCTTGCAATATCTCAATCCTCTGTTGAGTTAATGGAGTTCTGGCTAAGGGTAGTAGAGCTTTGATGAACCAATCCCTCTGATGGTTTGGATCAATTGGATAGATGAGTTTTCCAATTGCATCCTTGAATCTCCGCATCAAATCCAAAGCAGTCTCTCCTTCCCGCTGATTGATTTCCTACATTTCTGACAGGCCCTACTGGTCTGTTTGGGGCAGTTTGAACTCCTTAATGAAGTCCCTCTTCACATCTTCCATCATTGGATTTTGATGAGCTTCAGACCACTTCATAAACCAGCGTAGAGCTCTCTCCTTAAGGGTAGTTTTAAATTATATCAACTTCCCCACATCTGGTGTCTGCCTTGCCCTCCATATGGCCTCACAGAGGTACCAGTGCTATTCGACATCGTCGTTACCCCTCCTAGAAAACTCTGGATACCGGGTAAGTGATCCCCCCATGTTCACTTGAGTAGGCTTTACTAAAATGAAGCCGTTGGTTCCTGGTTGTGAGATTGTACCGCTAGCAATTCTACTAATAGTATGTATTATTGCTGGAGACCGAATACTGTGCAACTTACTTAATTCACGCAACTTAACAAAAATTTCACTTAGTGGCTGGTAAAGTACCAAGGGAAGGTTGGGACTAGAGATACTTGAACTTTTGGGAATAAGAATACCTTGAGATATGGACACCGACATTTCTTGGAATAGTTGCTCCATTGCAATGTGCATCTCCACATAGGACACCTCCTCCAGGCGCGCGTTTGTACCTTCTCCGTCAGACTTCTTTCCTTTCTCCATATGGGCTGAGTTCCTATACACCTGTCAAACTTATTTAATGGCCCCTCCTATATCTTTGGGACCCACCTAACTTTCCATTTCCTTCGTCACCTGAGGTACCTCCTCTTGGTCCTTTCGACCCCTTTCTTGTCTCTTCAACTCCTTTATTACCCTTTCTCGCCACCTTTCTGCAATTTGTGCCCTCCGATGTGCTCGTCACTCCCTTATCCTATTAGCGGTCTCGACATCCATACTCCTACTCCCCTTTTTCATTGTTCTTGTAGCATCTCTCCCTTAGTCCCTTCCCCCGACACAGGAGGTTTACGCTTCCATCTCTGCTTTTTGGAACCCCATTAGTCCTTCATCTACCATCAAGGCTTTAATCCACAATGGGATCTCCTTCAGCAACTTCCCCCTTAACCCGGATCTGAATGTATCTTCTGCTCTCAGGAAAGACTGGTAGCACTCTGTTGCAAACTCCATTATGTATCCGTCCAAGGTAGATTCCACCCAGAAATCTACAGCTCAGGTCAAATCAATTTTTAACAGATGAAGGGCCACTAGATCCTCGTGCACCCACTTGCAATTGAGTCTCCGCGACTTTTATTTGGTTGCCTTGGTCTGAAGCCTCTGCAACTAGTTATAGAGTTCTTCTGGGAACTTTCCCCAAAATATTTCGTAGGTATCACTCGCAGAGCCAGAGAATATAACTAGACTTTTGATCATTTTCTCCTTTTGTCGTCTCAGCTCGGCTCGCTGAGTGATGAACTGATATAGATGGTTATCCCACCAGCTTCGTATTTCTCTTTCGAAGATCCGAGATACCATGATATAGCTCCCAAATGAAATTTTAGGTCTCGGCAACGAAACCATTTGTTGGTGAGAAAATAGGTCTTGGAGATAAGACCCGAGTTCAGGTTAAGGGCCAATAAGGTTTTCCGCTGTAGTCCAGCACCAAGCCGGAATTTTCACCCGCTCCGAAGAGCCGAGTGTCTCACCCGAGGCGTGCCACGACCTTACTAAGGTGGGGAATAGATCGGTATCGGCCTAGAAACATTAGTATGGATAAATCAGAGCTATGGAAAAGGTCTAAACAAATGCAACGTTTCATGAAAGGTATCTCTCTGGAGTGCATTCAGACTTACAATAATTAAAATTTAAAATTACTAGTGAAACATTCATTCCAGACCACATCATATATCCAACACAACAAACTCTGATTATATTATGAATCAACTTATCAGCGACAAGCTATTACAAGTCTCCTCAGCATGAGCTCGAACAGAACATAATACAAGGTGGTGCTACTGGAAAGAGAGAAACACAGAGATATAGAAGGGAAGAGAACAGAACAACATGAACAGAGCTCTCCTACGGCTCCTTTTCCTTGATCCCGTTTGAGCCAACCCCCCTTTCCGCTGGCCGGCTGCCTATTTTTTCTGCTGCCAACGCGACTGACAGATCTTCCTTTCTTCCCACTCGGCTGTCTTCTATTTCTTTTTGTTCGTCGGGAGTTCTACTACTTATTTCTTACCATGCTCTTCCGCCATCTGTGCTTTCTCCCGCAACAGCGGTGCCACCTGTCTGTTACTCCTTCACAACCTTGACATCTCTCTGCCTACCATGGTTGCATCCCACCATGCATTAACCGCAACTCAAAAGCTGTTTAATTTCAAAACAAGGGCCCCAACACTTGATGACATCACTATTTACTCAAAAACCGATGAAGAACACCTAACTTACTTAAGAAAGGTCTTTGAAAAGTGTAGAAAGTATGGTTTATCTTTGAATCCCAAGAAAAATCTATTTGGTCTTCAAAAGGGAAAAATTTTAGGCCACATCATATCTGAAGAGGGAATCAAGATATACCCAAAGAGGATTGAGGGGATATTGTAGATTTGCCACCCTAGAAACATCAAAGAGCTACAATCCTTCATTGGAAAGATCAACTTCTTAAGAAGGTTCATACCAAACCTTGCAGAACTCCTAAGAAACATTAAAAACATGCTAAAAATATAAATAGGATTCAAATGGACCACAGAAGAAAAGAAATCCTTTGAACTGGTAAAACAAGCACTTACCCAAACACCAGTTTTCATCAGCCCTAACTTTACCAAGAACTTTTTCATCTTCTCATTTGCATCAGAACACACAATTGCTGCAGTATTGCTACAAATAAACATAATGGGACAAGAACAACCCATAGATTTGTTCAGCAAGGCACTAAGAGATGCACCCCTGAAATATAACATCATGGAAAAACAAGCTTTTACCTTAATCAAAGCCTTTAAAGATTTCAGAGTTTACATATTGCATTCACATATAATTGCTTTTGTTCCTCATGCAGTTGCTAAGGACATACTAACTCAAGATCCTCATGGTAAATGAGGAATGTGGATTGTTGTCATCTTAGAGTATGATTTGGAAATCAATCCCACCGAGCTAATCAAAGGGCAAAGACTGGCCAAACTGATGGCTAAAGAAAATTTTCAAGCATTGGACATAAACATGATACATTCCTTGGATGAACAAGAGGAACTAGCGACTCCACCTATTGAAGAAGAATTTATGAACTCACTCTGGTATGCTGACATATTATATGTTCTTTTTAATCTAAATGCTCCTCCTGGTTTGTCCAAAATAAAGGCTAGATTCTTGAAACAAAAGGCTATAAATTTTTGCATCCGAGATAAAGCTTTATAATAGAAAATTTATGTTGGTATCTTGCTTAAATGTTTACTTGAACATGATGCAGATAGAATCATGCATGAGTTTCATGAAGGAGAGTGTGGAGGTCATCTCTATTGGAAAACTACTGCCAACAAAATCCTTAGAGTTGGTTTCTATTGGCCCACTCTTTTCCATGATATCCACAAGCTAGTAGTGACTTGCCATAAATACCAAATCTTTGAGGGAAAGAGAAAAATATTGCCTTTACCTTTACACCCTATCAGTGTTGAAACTCCTTTTCAACAATGGGGTTTGGATTTCATTGGAGAAATCCACCCTGCCTCCTCTTCCCAACACAAATGGATCCTCACTGAAACTGACTATTTCACCAAATGGATAGAATCCATCCCTTTAAGGACTACCCCTGACTTTCACTACAAGGAAAAGACCCTCTAGCGGATGTTTTTGAGGAACCCCACAGAAAAATACCCTAGAAGTCTGTTTCTAGCGGAGGATCTTAGAGGAGGTTGGCGGGCAGAGGTTTTTGCAGATGTATTTTTTCCGGTGCTCTTATCAACCTAAAACGCACCGGTGTGTTCAATATGACAAAGCACCGGTGCATTACAAAAATTGGCACACCGAACACCGTGCGCTCCATACACACACGCCCGACGCGTTTTATTTCTGTAGAGCACCGGTGCTTTACATGTGGACTGCACAGATACCGCCCAGTGTGTAATAAATGAAATGCATCGGGGCTCCCATAAAACGCGCGCACCGATGGATGGTTAAATAAAAAAAATTATGGCAAAAAAACCACATAAAACATTGGCACACTAGAAACAGTGCGCTCCGTACACACCCTCCCAGTGCTTTTAATTAAACAACCGCACTGGTGCGTGTCATATAGTTAGCCTCGGTGCCTCATAAAAAGCGCGGGGAACATAAACATCCTAGTGCCGAATGACTGAAACCCACCGGGATCCCCGTAAATGCCGCGCACCAGAAAAGGGTTTAAAACAAACAAAATTACGACCAAAAAACCGCAGAAATCATTGGTTCACTGGGCACCATTACCGGTGCATCAAGTTACTGTAGATCCCCCATGTGTCGCATCCCCATGCCCCGATGTGTCATAAAAGTGAGCGAAACATAAACTTCCCGGGGTTAAATGATGGAAACGCATCGGGGTCACCATAAATGCCGCACACTGGAATAGGGTTAAATAAAAAAAAATTACGGCCAAAAAACCACATAAATCATTGGTTCACCATGTTGATATTGCAACAAGATGATGAGCTTAGTGGAAAGAAGTCGCCTTCACTAAGTGGGCCCACAGGGTATTTTTGGCGCAAGTCTATTTATAGACATGTCGATCATATTCTATGAGTTGCAGGATGCTATTTGTGGATGGTTGGTCAAGTTGGAAAAAATAGATGGACTTCTATTTTTATACATATTCGGCGGAATCTATTTTTAGATTTCCAGTCTAAAAATAGATATGTCGAATATTATTAGCTCTTAATAATATTTGGACTATAAACATTATCTTATTCTCTTGGAGCACTTCAGTTAAGTGCACAGATGTGGCACAGGAGCTGACAGAAGGAGTTATGCTATTCCTGAGGGTTAAGTGGAGCTATTGCATGGATACTTCAATTAGAAGTCATGTGACAGAGTTTGGTGGAGTTATTGAAGTAGTTGGTGGAGTTGTGTTCATTTTAACTGAGTTAAACATAGTTGAGCTAGTTGTATCTAGTCTAACTGATTGATACACTAGTAAGAGTGGTGTGAATTAATTATTAATTAGTTCACTAATTATTAACTCATTAATCAACTAAATAATACATCAGTTAACTACAGTGCATGGACAGTTTCAATGGAGACCAGTGAAGAGGTAGGTGAAAGAGTAGTGTGACTATTAGTTGTGACTATAGTGTTGCATGATTTTCAACACACAGTGGTTGGAGATGCCAATGAGGATTGCGTGAGCAAGGCTGGACCAATTCGAGTTCATTCAGAGCTATTCTTCAGTAGTGATTGCGCAGTAGAGGCAGGCTAGCAGGTGGCAGAGATTGGAGCATGAGATTTGCTAGATCGGACCTGATTAGTGTGTAGCAATTGGAGATTGTACTGAGAGCTTGTGAGGAGCTTTGTATAATGATTGTGACATGATCTCTATGACATATAATATATAGATAGTTGGTGGTTTTCAGCTTTAAGCTTTCCCATAAAATACTGTGTTCATATGTGTGAATGTTTATGGTTTTAATGTGCGCATGCGATTGTTTTTATTTCCGTAATTAATGATCAATGGTAAAAGAGATTCTGTATTGTGCATGAAGTCAAATAGTGTGTGATCAAGAGAGTCTCAGATGTATAACATATCAGTTATATAAATTTCTACATGGTATCGGAGCGATATTGATCATTGGAGCAATTGCAAAACATTGAAGCGGTTGAGTTTTGTGCTGGTGGAATTCGAATTTGCAGCAGTGTTTTTTTGGTGTCGAAGTTGAGATGTCTTTCAATGGATTGCGATTGGAGTATGCCCTTGAGGGCAGCTCGAATTATATTGCATGAAAGGACAGGATGGAGGCGGTGCTGGATGACAATGGGTTTAAGGAGTTCATAGATGCATAAATTACAAAACCTGCTTCTAGCGATGCTGCCGCACTTGATGCATGGAAAAAGAAGACAACAAAGTGTCGAAGGATTATGTTGGAAGGTGTGAAGGATCACATAGTGTCCAGCCTTCATGGTAAAGCTTCTCCATTCTTGATGTGGAAAGCTTTGATAGATATATTCCAAAGCAAGAGCGACCAGAGGAAGTTGGCGCTCAAGGATAAACTTAGGAACATAAAAATGGAGAAAGGCGACAGTATACCCAAGTACCTCACGAAGTTTTTCCAGTGCAGGGATGAGATGGGAAGTGTGGGGGTTACTGTAGATGACGAGGACTTGGTGAGCTTGGCTCTCCTTGGGCTTCCAAAGAGTTGGTATTCCTATCAGGACTCTGTCAATGGTCGGGAGAAATTTCCAGGATGGGAGCGACTTTGGTCAGATCTTGTGCAAGAGGAGATAAGGCGGAATACCAGGGATGGATCTTCATCGAAGAGTGCATATGAAGAAATTTTCGCTTTGGCTACCAAAGAAAGGAAGGGGAAGAGCAAGAAGAATGCTTCTCAATCTAGTGTGAAAGGCAAGATTCAGGACATGTCCAAGGTGAAGTGCTTTCACTGTCACCAACACGGGCATTACGCCACTAATTGTCCACAGAAGAAGAAAAATAAGCAGGCTGCTAGATCTGTAGCTGGAGAGGCCTTAGCCTCATAGTTTGAGCTAGATTTTTCGCTGATCACATGCTTGGTCTCAAGTGTGATGGGTTCAGTGTGGTTTCTTCCCAGTGGTGCGTATTTTCATATGACCGGAGACAAAGATTTGTTTACTGATCTGGATGAGAAAGATTTTTGAGTGCACATCGAGATGGGCGATGATGGTAGATACAGTGTGACCGGTATCGGTACCATTTCCTTTGAGAGGGAGTCTGGTAAACCCTTCGTATTGAAGGAAGTGATGCATTTTCCAGGATTGAAGAAGAATCTGATCTCGGTGGCCATGTTAGAAGACAAGGGATATGATGTTGTCTTTAGCGAGGGAAAGGCTTTCCTGCGCAGTAAGGCAACTAGTGAAACCCGGAGGATAAGGGTTCGAGTTAAGAACCTTTATCAATTGTAGGTAGATGGCTGCGCAACAATGGCAGGCAAGGCAGAAGGAGTGGTGAGCCAAGATGAGGGCAAGCTATGGCACAGGAGATTGGGCCATCTTCACCATGGTGCTTTGAAACTTTTGCAGCAGATTTCTACTGGGCTTCCCAAAGGTACACTTGCGCAGTCAGATCAGTGCAAGGGATGCACTTTGGGAAAATTTGTGAAAGCTACCTTTCACGAGAATGATAGTTGTGCCATGACGATCCTTGAGAGAATTCACACAGACGTGTGTGGACCTTTCTCAGTAGCTTCGACAGCAAAGCACAGGTACTATGTGATCTTTGTTGATGATTTTTCTCGGAAGTGCTAGATCTTCTTCATGCAGAAGAAGACACTAAACGCTATAGTGTCTAAATTTCTGTGAGTTCAAGGCACTGGTTGAGAAAGAATCGGGGAAGCAGGTGAAGGCTCTCAGGAGTGACAATGGTGGTGAATTCATCTCTAGCGAATTCAAGAACTTTTGTAGCGTAGAAGGAATTCAAAGAGAGATCATAGCGCCTCATAACCCACAACAGAATGGGGTCGCTGAGCGAAAGAACAGAACAATCGTGGGTGTTGCACGGGCGATGTTGCATGATCAGGGCCTTCCCATACACTTGTTGGCTGAGGCATGAAATACTTCGGTTTATGTGCAAAACCATTGTCCTCATAGGATACTTGGCATGAGTACACCCGAGGAGGCGTTTTCTGGTAAGAGGCTTGATATTTCCCATTTGAGGATTTTTGGTTCACCTGTTTACATTCATGTGACGAAGGATGCCAAGAAGAAGCTAGAGTCGACTGCAGAGGTTGGGATATTTTTGGGGTACACTGATACACCCCACAACTATCTTGTGTATTTTCCAGACAGTCGCAAGACTGTTGTGCGACGGGATATCAAATTTCATGAGGAGAAAGCCATGAAGTGTTCGCTTGAGAGGGAGCCACACTTGCATGCAGATGAAGAGCTATTAGTTCCTAAGGATGAGCCTTAGGATGTGGATCATCCACAAGAGGAGGTTCATGGAGTGGAAGAGACCACTCATGCAGTGCCAACCATCAAAGGGCGGAAGTGCACTACAAAATATGAGCGACTGATTCAGGATGCAGAGAAGATTGTAGGAGCACCTACATCACAACGTAGATAGAGACAGTCACCTGACCGGTATACTGGATACATGGCTCTTATGAGCAAGTGTATCGTGACAGAGCCATCCTCTTTCGAGGAAGCTATGGAGGATCCCACATGGGTAGATGCCATGGTGGAAGAGTATGATTCGATTGTTAGAAATAGTGCATCGGAGATTGTCCCAAGGATGGAAGGGAAATCAGTGGTAGGTTCGAGATCGATCTACAAAGTGAAGCAAGCAGCTGACGGGAGTGTGGAGAAGTACAAGGAAAGATTTGTTGCCCGAGGCTTCTCACAGATTGAGGCTTCTCAAAAGAGCATTGTATGGGTTGAAACAAGCACCTCGTGCTTGGTACATATGCATAGACAATTATTTCACCGGACTTGGATTCTCCAAGAGTGAGGCGGATCCGAACCTATACCAGATTTTGGTGGGGGGGTAAGTTGCTGATCATTGTACTTTATTTAGATGATTTGATTTTTATGGGTGATGAACTGTTGATACACTCATGCAAGGCTGATCTTGCAAAGGAGTTTGAGATGAAGGACTTGGGCCTCCTTCATTATTTCCTGGGATTGGAAATTTGGCAGCGCAGTGATGGATTGTTTGTGTCTCAAGGCAAGTATTCTTGAGAGATACTAGAGAAGTTCAACATGCAAGGCTGCAAGCCTATTGACACTCTTCTTCTTGGTGGTTGGAGGAAATAGGATGCTACATCTAAGCAGAGGTTCTATTCGCCATCAAGCATCATTGGGCCAGTGGGGTCGCTTATGTATTTAGTCAATACACGACATGACATATGCTACGTTGTTAACCAGCTTTCACAAGCTATCGTTAAGCCTACCAAGCTCTACTGGAATTCAGGCAAGCATGTATTGAGATATTTCAGAGGCACATCGAGATATGGATTATGGTACAAATAGTTGGATGAGGTGAAGCTGTGTGGCTTCACGGATGTAGATTGGGCAGGGAGCCCAACGGATAGAAAGAGCACATCCGGAGGGATTTTCAATATCAGGTCGACAGCAGTTTCTTAGTACAGCAGGAAGCAGAGATCCGTGGAACTCAGTTCAGCAAAGGCCGAGTATATGGCAGCGAGTTTGGATGCATGCGAGGCTATATGGATGAGGAAGATCCTGGTCGGGTTGTTCTGCTCAAACTTAGATCCTACTCCGTGATATATTGTGATAATCGCAGTTGCATCAAGCGCAGTTGCATTAAACTCTTGGTTAATATAGTATTTCATGATAGATCTAAACATATTGGCATCTGGTACCATCATATCAGAGATTGTGTGCAATGGAAGATCATGTTACTATCTTACATTCCTACGGAGGATCAGGATGCTGATATTTTGACAAAGGCGCTCAGTAAGAGAAAATTTGAATACCATAGAGACAGGATTAGGGTGGAAGATAATCCCTATCTTTTTGAGATGGAGTGTTGAGATTCAAAAAGATGATGAGCTTAGTGAAAAGAGTCGCCTTCACTAAGTAGGCCCGCAGGCTATTTTTGGCGCAAAGTCTATTTTTAGACATGTCGATCATTTTACTTGAGTTATGTGATGCTATTTATGTGTACGGTTGGTCAAGTTGGAAAAAATAGATGGACTTCTATTTTTAGACATATTACGGAATCTATTTTAGATCAGCTACCAAAATAGATATGTCAAATATTATTAGCTCTTAATAATATTTGGACTATAAACATTATCTTATTCTCTTGAAGCACTTCAGTTAAGTGCACAGATGTGGCACAGGAGTTGACAGAAGGAATTACGCTATTCCTGAGGGTTAAGTGGAGCTATCGCATGGATACTTCAGTTAGAACTCATGTGATAGAGTTTGGTGGAGTTGTGTTCAGTTTAACTGAGTTAAACAAAGTTGAGCTAGTTGTACCTAGTCTAACTGATTGATACACTAGTGAGAGTGGTGTGAATTAATTATTAATTAATTCACTAATTATTAATTCATTAATCAACTAAATAATACATCAGTTAACTATAGTGCATGGACAATTTCAGTGGAGACCAGTGAGGAGGTAGGTGAAAGAGCAATGTGACTATTAGTTGTGACTATAGTGTTGCATGATTTTCAACACACAGTGGTTGGAGATTCCAATGAGGATTATGTGAGAAAAGCTGGACCAATTCGAGTTCATTCAGAGCCATTCTTTAGCAGTGATTGCGCAGTAGAGGCAGGCTAGGAGGTGGCAGAGATTGGAGCATGAGATTTGCTAGATCAGACCTATTTAGTGTGTAGCAATTGGAGTTTGTACTGAGAGCTTATGAGGAGCTTTGTATAATGATTGTTACATGATCTCTATGACATATAATATACATATAGTTGGGGGTTTTCAGCTTTAAGCTTTCCCATAAAATATTGTGTTCATATGTGTGAACGTTTATGGTTTTAATGTGCGCATGCGATTGTTTTTATTTCCGCAATTAATGATCAATGGTAGAAGAGATTATGTATTGTGCATGAAGTTAAATAGTGTGTGATCAAGAGAGTCTCGAATGTATAACATATCAGTTATATAAATTTCTACACACTGGACACTGTTACCGGTGCATCATGATACTGTAGAGCACCGATGCTTTAAAACTACACCGCCCCAGTGCCTCCTAAAAGTGTGCGAAAACAGAAAGAGCCCGGTGCAACATACAAACAATGCACCAGTACTCCAGCAAAAATCCCCCTCACCAAAATAGGGTTAAATAAAAACAATTTATGGCCAAAAAACTACAGAAATCATTGGTTCACCAGACACTGTTACCGGTGCGTCATATTACTGTAGAGCACCGGTGCTTTAAAAATACGCCGCCCCAGTGCCTCCTAAATGCGCACAAAAATAGAAAGAGCCCAGCGCGGCATACAGGAAACACATCGGTACTCCAGTAAAAATCCTGCGTGCCGGAATAGGGTTAAATAAAAAAACATTTACGGCCAAAAAACTGCAAAAATCATTGGTTCACTGGACACCGTTACCGGTGCGTGATGTTACTGTAGAGCATCGGTGCGATAACATTACGCCGCCCTAGTGCCTCCTAAAAGCACGCGAAAACAGAAAGAGCCTGGCGCGACATACAGGAAACGCACCAGTACTGCAGTAAAAATCCCGAACACCGTAAGAGGGTTAAATAAAAAAATTATGGCCAAAAAACCGCAAAAATCATTGGTTCACCAGACACCATTACCGGTGTGTCGCGTTACTGTAGCACACTGGTGCGTTATAGTTACGTATCCCCGGTGCCTCCTAAAAGCGTGCGAAAATAGAAAGAGCCTGGTGCGGCATTAAGACAACGCACCGGTACTCTAGTAAAAGCCCCGCGCACCAGAACAGGGTTAAATAAAAAAAAATTACCGCATTTTTCACTTTTGTCAGTGCTACAAAGCTCTTAAGCACCGGTGCAAGTTATCCTTGCTTGAGCCGCACTGACATCCGTGCTCCCATTGCACTTATTGCACGCACTGCTACTGTATATTTCCACCAATCTCCAGCTTGAATTTTATAAAACAGTGGACAAATTTTATTTTTAAAATTGTACAACCAATATGCCTCCTTGACGGGTAAATGTACAGGTATTTTTCTTGTTTTTCCATAATTAAACCTTTTAGCGGATTAAAATTTGAAAAAACCTTTAAATTAACCATTAAAAAAAAAAAAAAAATGTCGCGCGATGCGCTCGAGCAGTTTGGCTCGCACCGGTTTGCGGTGCTGCTTGTAAATTTACAGGCCGCACTGCACCCGGTGCTGAAGGAGTCCGCATCGGTTCCGAGGCAGTACCACGAGGCACATGGTGTTATTTTAATTTTTTTTTAAAGTGCGGTGCGGTCATTTACCAGGCCGCACCGTTGACAATGTTGAATCACGGCCACTCGATGCATTGACCAAATTATCCGCCCTAGGGCACGTAAGTTTTTCAGCGCACCGGAACCGCAAATCGACATTGTCAATGGTTCGGGTTGGTAAACCAGTGATAAGTGTATCCACACCAGTTCCGAGGCGGATTCCAAAGGCGCACCATGTAATTGTAAATTTTACGACAAAGAGCGGTTTGCTCGGATACCTTGCCGCATCATACGACTATGTACGATGGCAGGAGAGCAGTGTGATGACTTAGCTATAAGCCCCGAGGCGTATAGTGAAGTCAGTGCACCGGCCTCCTGACACCGCACTTAGTGAACGGTGTGCTAAAAATATTTTCTGGAGCACCGCTCCCAGTGCTTTTTATATCATTATCTGCACCGTCGCCGGTGCATCTCTGTGGAGGGATGCACCGTTATTGGTGCGTGACTGTGTTTTTGGTGCACCGACTCTTGTTTTATTTATTTTTCAAAATATATTTATATACGTATATTTTTAAATACATGTGTCATTTAATTAAAAAATTATGTTTAATATGTCAATCATTCAGAGACGTGAAAGGAGAGAAGAGGAGCAACAACAACAACAACAGGCGGAACAATATAACATGGTTCGCCTGTGGGAGGCAAGATAGAGGGAGAGAGATGCGTACCCTCACCCTATTACAGCAGCGACGCAGGGGCGCCTAGGGAAGGTAAGCCTCCTCAAGTTCTATGAGGAGGCTACTTCCCTAAAGTCCCATAGTGTTTTTTTGAGACATCTTATCCGAAGGTGGAATGCCCAACAACAGGCTTTTCGAGTTGGTATCGACTAGTGGTACACGTCCACTGAGGAGGATGTATATTTTATTGCAGGGCTTTCGAGGATAGGGGTGGATTTTCCCTTGTTCCCCGAGGTTCCAGCTGGCTGTGTGGCAGGGAGTTAGTTAGTTTACTCCCAGAGATACATTGGAGAAGATATATTGTCTCCTTCAGATTTTCAGGTCTCCGGAGGACAGTTACGTATTGGTGTGTTTGGTCATGAGGAGGTCCAGTGTCTCTCACTTATCATTTCGACCATTTCGCACAACACCAATGACGGGCAACGCATTAGTTGCCAGCTTTTATATTATGTTGATTCTTTACTACAGCAGCCACGACTTATCAAGTGGTCTGCCATTTTTTTACGATAGTTTTGTACAGCATTAGATATATGTCGTGCTCGTGCACAAGGGAGGGTCAACTGCCCTTTTGCTTCAGAGCTTTTTTGTTTATTTTTTGAGAGGTTTCCAGAGATGAGGCCTTCTTTTCTTCGGCAGCCTCGTAGGCCGATTACTGAGGCACGTATGCATATGTGGGGGCAGATGATGCCCAAGAGGGAGGAGACTATGTTTCCAGCGAGGATATCAAATGATGCATTGGGGTTGCTAGCCAGTGTTTTTGAGCATCCCTTCATTATGGTCCCCTGTCCTTATGTAGGGTTGGATTGGCGAGGGTGTGCCAACATCCTCTTCACAGATGAGCTGCCAGATGATAGAGGTAATATTACTATTTATTTAAATTTATTATAACATTTTCTTTAACTTGTTTTTATTAAATTGTGTAATGAAATTGTCTAATTATTGTTGTGTACTTGTATATATTTTGCAAACATTGGCTCTTATGATGGCGAGGAGATGCCGCCACCACCACCTGATCCAGTTGTGGATCTTGATGAGGATGCAGAGGGCATGATGCCAGATATTGCCGAGGATCAGCAGGAGGCCGGTGTAGATCAGAGACCTGCTCCTGCTGGTGCGCCAGCCCATGGTCGATGTCTGAGTGATGCTAGGTACGGATGGAGTTAAGCGGCCAACTCATTGCATTGTTTTTTGAGGCGGGCATCCGCCCCGCTGATTTTAGAGATATAGAGGCCGATGATAGGCTCTTACAGATGTGGAGAGGCATGCCACGTGACATGTACAGCTTGATGCGGCATGTTGTAGGAGTTATGACAGCTTTACACGACTGACGAGGACTGTCGCACGTTACGAGCGAGCCACAACACATGATGGGCAGTCTGCGAGGCGCAACGTACCATCGAAATCTCATGATCGTTCACGGCCTCGTGCCGCGCCAGATTTGAATGAGCCTCTAGTAGCATCTACCAGCAGTCATCATGGAGATGAGGCTCGATCATCGGCTGATCCATGACATTTATATTACAGTTGTATATTTTTAACATTATATATATATATATATATATATATATATGGTCCATGTATTTTATGTTCATTTTGCAGTTGTACTTAATTTACATGTTGGTGATCATCATTATGTGTATGTTGTTAGGTCATGTTAGATATGTTCATTTAATGTGAAGCTTGCAGATAGATGTGTATGTGATAGCATGAGATGTATATTTGATGTTTGTGTTGTACTGATGATGTTAATATATAATTTTAATTGTGTTTTGTTAGATGAACATGATCACGATGATGCAGTTAGTGATTTTGAATGTGTTTTTTAGTCAAATATGATGTTTGTACAATGCTTATCATGAACGTGATGTTTATTAATTAATTTATAAACACCAAATGATCATGATATTGTAAATTTGTAATATTTGTATTTCTAATTGTATTTTAAATTCTAGAATTGTAATTGTAATGATATATATGTAAATTTCTAAAATTGTAATTGTAATGATATATATGTAAATTTCTAAAATTGTAATTGTAATTGTAATTTTTGAATTTGTAAAATTGTAATTGTATCTATGTAAAATTCTAAAATTGTTATTGTACGTGAAATTGTAAAATTGTAATTGTAATTCTAACCATTCTAATTCTAATTCTAATTCTAATTCTAATTCTAATTCTAATTTGTAAAATTTTAATTGTATTAATGTGAAATGAATTTATTAAAATCTTTAAATTTGTAAATTTGTAAATTTTAAATAATTGTAAAATAATAAATATAGAATAATATGATTTATTGTAACATAAGGAAATTTATAAAATAATGCAAATAAATTCTTGTACTTAATTAGAATTATCATTATTTTATTATGATCTTAGATACAAAAAAAAGAATTAATTTATACAGTACGCCATTGTTTTTGAGATCAAGTACATAATACCCCAAATTATCAAGTGAATTATTGATTTTAACATTAACACAATGAAAATTACCAATTAATTCAAAATACACATTACATTAATATTTTGAAAAACTCATCTTAAAAAGTATAAATATTGATGAAATAACACATATTGTACCATATCACTCTCGTTTCTCATGATCACCCTCATTATCTTCTAGCTCGCATGGCATGATAACACTATTGTTCTCAAAAATATGTTTTGATCTAGGGTCATGTGTCAATATGAACCACCAATGCCTATCCAACACATCTGGGTAGAAAAACACCTGGTTGGTGTTGCAGTGTTTAGGGAAAACATAGGGCTCCTTAGCTTCATCCCACATCTTTCTAGAGTTGATACATATCAACCTACTATCGCGAACTTCCTTTACATTATTCCGATCAAAGGTGTCCCACCACTTGCACCTAAAAATAACACATTGGAAAGAAGAAAAATTCACTTCAATGATCTCTTGTATCTTTTCGACGTAACCTAACGTCCCTCTTACTAGTTGTTAATCACGGTGGCTAGGTCGACTAGATTGATCGAACTCGACTTCCACTCCATAGTCTTGTGTGATGTTTCCAGCATCAGCATTTTTTGTGCAAAAATGGTGTCCATATGCCCACATAGATGGGAACAAATGCACCTATTATAAAAAAGTTTAAAAAATCATATAAGTGTCATGTGTATTATAAATAATAATCCAACAGTTAAAATATGAAATGTAGATGTCTTAAAATAAGTTTCAAATTTACATATAAATTATTACAGAGTCATTGCATCCAATCCCTACGTTTAGCGCATCCTCTTCAGCACGCGGGTAATGACTGGTAGCACCGTATTTCTCTTTGACTTGGTCAGCAACCCAAATGTTGGGGCATATTTTTGGCATATTTTATTTTAAATGATCAGGATAAGGCACACTTCTACCATTCAACCGTCTGAATTCTTTCCTGTCACTATCCCATTTCATTCTTTTTTGTTCATACAATGCGACCCATGGTTGTGTCGCTTCAGAATTGTAAAGAATGAATTTATTGATTGCTTCAATTTCTTCATTCACTGATGAAATCAAACCAACATTATATAGTATTTAAAGATCAAAATATACATTATATCAAAGTTCAACATGAATATTAATTACTTTTTGTAAATTTGAAAAATTATAAGTCACTTACTCTTTATCAAGCGCTTTTTTCCACATGTTTGGAGTAACTCGCCTTCTCTTTTGTCTTCATCCAATTCATCACCCCAAATCACTGCACCTGGTCTATTATCGATCTATTTGATGTACTCACTGGCATACTAGAAAGTCTCATACGATATGTACCCCTCTTCCAGAGACCCCTCGGGTTTTTCCCTTTGTCAAACAAAACCTTTCAATTTCTTCATGTGCCTCTCTAAGAAGAACACCCAACGACAAGAAACAACCCCAACTAATTCAACCTCATCTACCAGGTGGATTAGAAGATGAACCTGTAAGTCCATGAAACTCGTCGGCAATTCCTTCTCAAACATACAAACAATCTCAACTATCTCTTGACGCCACCGTGGAATGCTGGCCACATGAATCTCCTTTGACGTGATCCAACGTACAAATGCAAATAATTTAGATATGGCACGTCCTAGGTCTTGAGGGAATTCATGTTTCACACACCCACGCACAAAAAAAGGATAATGATACTACAAAGTTATAAAAACGTGCAATAATATACAAAATTAGTTATGTTTTATGATCACCGCGTGGGATAAAATTTATTAATATATCAAATAATAAAATCATGCTTTTGACATTATACGTACTCTTAGAAGATTCAAATGGTCATGCGATTTCAACCCTAACAAATGGTCATCCACGTTGAAGCAGCACTGTAGTGAAGACCCATATGAAGTTGGCACCCTCACATCCATTATAACTTCCTTTGCCAAAGATATATCATCTTTTTTTTTAAATCCATGGAACATCACCCTCTTTGAAAAACCATGGATTAGAGGTACCAGCGCCTGCCTCTGATCCTGTACTTTCTAATCGTCTTCACCAATATTTCTTTTTAGTTTTTGAAGTAATAAGATCTTTCCTAACCGCCAATGTGTCACTTTGTTTCAATGATTATGTGCCTCCATAAAGAAGATGAAACATTTTTAAATATATGCATGGGATCTAATAAGTGGGCAATGTTAAGATGCTCCCATTATGGGAGGTCATAAAAGATAGATTTCCTTTTCATCCCAATGGGAAATTTCTCAACATAGGTGTTGAAGAAATCTGGATCATCAAACTTAGGCTCCCCATTTGAATTGAACATTTCTGTGAACTCCTTCTCCTTCTCTCTCTCATATGCTCTAAGCCATTCAGCTGGTGTCATTATTGGAGGCCTTTGGGTTCTTTCTCATTTACCATTGAAAGTGGATGCTGCTCTTCTGTAAGGGTGTTGTTCTGGTAGGAATATCCTGGAGCAATCATACACTAGCTTCCGTAGGTCCTTGGACAATCTAGCTTTCAGAGAAGGTCCACAACATTTACATCCAAAATACCCTTTTGTTACAAGACCTGGGAGATTATATTTGTATACATTAATTAATATGCATGGAACGTTAAAGACTATCATGAAGATCAGAAAAAATAATATTACAACGAATTAAATAACTAATATGTGAAATAATATTGTTACATTATATATAAACAAATCAATAAATTAAACATGTAATTTACCAGAGAAAACTCCTAAGCCTAGATAATCATGTGTCGTGTAAGCACATATGCCATACAACGTAAAACTCCTCTCTGCTGTGATGGGTCTTGATACATCGTATACATTTATCCCATCCCATAATTCCTTCAATTCATCTACCAGTGGTTGTAAGTAGACATCCATATTCTTCACTTGTCTTCTACCGGGGACTATGAGAGCCAACATAAGATGTTCATTCTTCACAGACAACCATGGGGGGATATTGTTATTGATCACTACTACAGGCCAAACAGAATAGTTGGTGTTCTAGAGGGAATATGGGTTGACGCCATCCATGGCTATGCTGAGTCGTAGACTTCGTACTTCATTCTTGAATTTTTCAGGCCATGTATCCTCTATATGCTTCATGGCTATTGAATCAATTGGTATTCACGTAACTCCCAACTCACTTCTATGTGAGGTATGCCATCCGTGCAACATAACTAATTCTTTGCAATGAAAGAGCCTTTGAATCCTTGGGATTATAGGCATGTGCCTCAATATCTTAAAAGGAGGACCAGTACGTGATTTACCCTTCTTTTTTGATTTATCATACCTGTCATGCCCACATTTCGGACACATCTCTTTGTCTACATATTCTTCTCTATATAGAATACAATCATTTGGACATGCATGATATGATATGTACTCAACACCCAACATTTTCAACAATTTTTTTACCTCTTCGCAGCTACCGGGCAAGACATTATCACTCGGAAGAACCTTATCTTTGAATAACCTGTATTTGGTGATCATGGAAAACTATATTAATAAATGTACATTAATGCCGATATAATTATTAATGTTCATAAAATTTAACATTTGTAATGTCCATTGCAGTGTACTGATTATATTTCAAATTTATATATAAGGGAAGTACTTTATGGTAACTTACCTCAAAAGTTCCGAGAAACATGCATTCGACAAGCCAAACTTTGCTTTCAAGTTGTACAGTAACATCATTGTCCCCAACTAGGTAGACTTTGACTGACCGCTGGGTCCAAAGAGAGGGGTGGTGGAAGCAAATTTAAGGCTTTCGAAAAAGGTGTCAACGATATGAGCATCATCCCCTAGCTAATCATCATTTTGGAATGCATCTAACAACATTGTCTCCATGGCAGTCGTATCCCTTAAGTAATCATCCATATCAACCTCTATTTGATTTTCTCCATTGCCATCTTGTGAAGAACTACTATTTCTGTAGTCATTCCTAATTGGTGAATCTAGAAGTAGCGGGAATTGAATCGGTGGTTGATTCAACCATTCTTGGTATCATTCCTCTCTGATTTTTTCTCTTAATTTAGTCTTCTCTCAATTTGACATTGTCGTGGGGTGCAATGAAAGATGGTAGGTAGGTCGTTCATCATCACTAGAATCCTAATTAAAAAATAAAATAAAATTGAACACGATTAGTACAAAATATTATGATATCAATTAGTAACCATGTTGACAATATTGCATGACTATAAATTGGTTTGATGTTGAAATAATTACATATTAATCAATATATATACCAAACAATTATAATTATAATTACCATCATTGTCCCGAGATTGTGGCTAGAAGATGCAATATTGTTACAATTGGCAGGGTGAAGCGGTTGTCCATTTTCATCTACCAAATGCGCCTTGCGGTATGCAGCTCCTGATAAGAACTTTCGATGTTTTGGAACAGTACTTTGAATATAATTTTGTGCATCTGAACTCGATGATGAATCTGCATGAACCTGCAAATTTGTATACATTATAAATTTAATTAAGTTGTGCATGATTAACTACATGGATAAAAAACATACATAAATTCAATTAGATGGTGAAAAAATAAAACAAATCTGAATTAAATATTATGTCTCCACATGGATAGGGAGAACTCCACAATGGACTTTGAGAAATATTATGGAATGAGCTGGATTTTGAAGAATTGTCCATTTCATATAATATATGATATTTTATCCCTGAATTTGAGCAAAACAACAATAAAATTTGGTGCACAAACCTAAATGTAATTC
The DNA here is from genome assembly GCA_034641835.2 of Pinus albicaulis. Classification (NCBI taxonomy): domain Eukaryota; kingdom Viridiplantae; phylum Streptophyta; class Pinopsida; order Pinales; family Pinaceae; genus Pinus; species Pinus albicaulis. The sequence goes on from CM076579.1 coordinate 1,297,952,326, forward strand.
CGGTGCGTACTGTTCAGATAACCACACCGGCCAGTTCTTTATTTTGCGTACCGATGCGCTTTTGTAACAAGTAGCGCCAATGCGGTTCAATTAAACGATGCACCGGTAAACGAATAACCGAAAAAAAAGAAAAGCGCAACCCTATTTTCTTTAAGTGAAAAAAAAACGGTAAATTGAAAATTGGGCGGCAAAATATTTTCGAAAATCTAATTTCATAAAACATTTCTTTAAATACTAAACACTTTTCATTATTTCACTATTTTTGCAAAAAAATTCAACCAGAGATATGCAGGATACATACATGGAGAAAACAGAGCACGAGAGCACTGTGGAGTAGGGAAATACGTTTGAACAGAAGTATTCAAACAATCCGAATTCCAAACCTCTGGTAATTCAAACCCTGTACCATAGAATTTTAAACAACGTGAGTAAAGTTTTTTTTTTTGTACTTTTTTTCTGCAGTTTTTTTTATGCAGTGAAATAAGAAATCAAAGTCTGTTGTTTTATTTTATTTTTCTCTAGTTTTTTATGAAGTAAAATACATAATCAAATCTTATTGTTTTTTTAATTTTTTGTTTCTGCAGTTTTTTACCTTTTCTGCAGTTTTGAGAAACAAAAATAAAAATAAAAATCAATTTTTAGAAACAAAACCCTAGATTCTTTTTGTTTATGTCATTTTTCTCCCTCTTTCTTTTCAATTTAGATTTATAGGGTTTTTGTACTCATAAGAAATCCAACCCACGGGACGACTTGCATAGTCGGATCCCAATCCATGTTGGCCCTTGCGTCAATCTTAAAAAAAATACAGATTTTTTTTCGCCGGTGCGCCCTGCGTAACGTTGCGCACCGGTGCGCTTGGTTATACCAACGCACCGCTGAAGTACAATGATAAAAAATAAAAAACAAAATATGTTTTTATCAATGCGTCATTTGTAACATATGGCACCGGTGCACTATTACATTATGGAGCAACGCAAAACGTGTTGTTTTGGAAAAAAACCATTTTACAAACATACCCTACATTATTTTTGTTTCTGCCCTTTCTTCTCCCACTTGTTGTGATTTCAGAATTAGGGTTTTTCAATTTATATTTATAGGGTTTGTATTTCTAAATATAATCCTAATACATGCAACCAATGGGAGGATCTGCATAGTCAAATCTCAATCCATGTCGTCCCTTGCGTCAATCTTAAAAAAAAACATTTTTTTTCGTCCGTGCCCCCTTCGTAACATAGTGCACCGGTGCGCTCTGTTATACAAGCGCACCGCGCAAGTACAGTGGTAAAAAATTAAAAAAACAAATTATGTTTTTATTAGTTCCCCATATGTAACATATGGCACCGGTGCACTATTACATTATGGCGCACCGTACAACGTGCTGTTTTGAAAAAAAAAACATTTTACAAACATACCCTATATTATTTTTGTTTCTGCCCTGTATTCTCCCATTTGCAGTGATTTCAGAATTAGGGCTTTTCAATTTATATTTATAGGGTTTATATTGCTAAATATAAACCTAAGACATCCAATGAACGAGTTGACCTACATAGTGGTATCCCAATCCATGTTGGCCCTTATGTAAATAAAAAAAAAAAAAAATCGGTGCGTCCTGTCTGAAAGAGTGCATCAGGGCACTCTGTTATCACAGCGTGCCGCAAAATTACTGTCATAAAAAATTATAAAAATATGCAGCCGGCGCGCTATTTCATTATGACGCATCGCGAACGTTCAGTTTCGAAAAAAAAACTTTCAAAAAATACAAACCTTACTTTCTTTTTGTTTCTCCCCTTTCTTCTTCTTCTTTCTGTGATTCAGAATTAGGAATTTTCAATTTAGATTTATAGGGTTTGTATTGCTAAATATAGAAGTAAGACATACAACTGACGGGACGATTAGCATAGTCGTATCCTAATCCATGTGGGCCTTGGAATGATTTTAAAAAAAAAAAAATTTTTACTGGTGTGCCTTATGTAAGGTAGCGCACTGGTGCTCTGTTTTTTACAAGAGCACTAGATGAGTAATGTGAAAAAATAATATTTTTTTAATGGTGCGCCATATGTAAAATATAGCACCGATTTATGCTAAAAAAACTAACACTGGACGATTTTTATTATTTTTATGATGGTTAACCGGTGCGATCATTGACATGTAACGCATCGGGGCTTCTTGTTGACATAGAGCATCATTTGGTGTATTATACTTTTTTTGCGGTGCGTGGGAAAGACATACACGCACTGACATCGGTGCGTTCACCATTAATGGCGCACCAGTTTTTTGAGATTTTTTTTTTTAATTGAGAAGTTGACAGTTTATTTAAAAATATATTATTGACTGATATGATACAGGTTTGATATTGTTAAAGAAATGACTGACAAGAGATCAAGTAACAAAAATACTGATAACACATCAAGAAAAGCAAAAAAGGCAAGTACTTTGTAAATTTTTTACAAAAAATGTATTTTTGAACTATATGTAAGTTTAAATAATATGTATTGTTTAATGTGTATCATGCAGAGCCACAAAATGACGAAGCTCGATAATATTATTTCTGATCTAGGACCAGAAGAACATATAAGCTTGATGGAAAAATTGCAAAAGGGTGAATTACGTGAATGAAAAAATACTATCTATCCAATATGAGCTTCTTTTTTTAGTTTTCATTAATAATATAATTAAAATTATTAGATAACATGTGTGAAAAAGTCTATTAATTCACCTTTGTTAATGTTCTACAGGGACCAAAAACTCAGAAAATGAATGTTGTTCTAAGAAAAGAAAAACAATAGAACATGCAAATGAAAATGAATTGCTCCTTAGCTCATTTGGAGTGGTGTTGGAGGTTAACGAAATGGGGAAAAAATTTTACAAATGTTTGAGGGATCTAGTGGAACGGATGTATAGACGTTATTTCCACTTAGAATACAAAAACCAATCCAATGATTCCAAGAACCAGATTTTATGTAAACTACAGGAAGAGTTTCTAGAGAATTGGTCAATGAGACATGTCAGACTTTTAATAGAAAAAACGTACAAAAACAAAAAAGAAGGAATGAAAAAGTAATATTCCTTTAAATGTTTGTCTAGAATTATTTATAAATATCACTTTTGTTATACTTACTTTTCATATATCAATATAAAAATTAAATAGTTTATTCTCATGTTACATTTTCAGGAAGATTATGAAAATCTCAAAAGATGAATGAACTGATATCAGAAATATGCCAGTAGGAATGTCCAAAAAGGTGTACAAGGAGATGGTTAAAGAAATGGACAAAATTGCATCGCGGGAGGAGCCATCTTAACAACAACACGCTTCAAATGTAATATGTAACCATTGAATTTTTTGATCATTAGGTAAAATAAATAAACAATTTAGCATTAAATATTAATTTTCAAGTATTTTCTTGCAGAAAAGAAAAGAAAATGGAACCCATTCAACGCATAAAATAGGACGACAAGGAAGAAAATGATTGATATCTCAGTTTGTGAGTAATTGTTACTTCCTTATAACAACTTAACTAGATTTAATTTTTGTATTTTTAAGTTGTTTTACAAAAATCATCATTGAATGTCTCTAAACAGGTGCTAACATACAAAGAAGAACCATCAGAGGAATTTATTGAAATTGGTTTAAATATGGGTTGTGCGTATATGTTGGCATATCAGAACTTAATTGTGGAATTTGTAAGCATCTATCAATCTTGTTCTACTTAGCTTCGTCTATAATTAATAGAAAAAATAAATCTTTTATATTAAATATATGATTTCTTATGGGGTAGAAAACTTGAAGGAAACAAAGTATGGCACTGTGCCAACAGATGAAATCTTGAAAGATGGCATGTTACATGGTTTTGAAAGAATGTGTGTAGTTTATGAGTCAATTGTTGCATTGATACGTCATTTCTTTTCGATTTACATTGATGTATATTATTTAATATTGCAATTTTCATTATTCTCACCAATTTATATACACTCATTACAGTTTATTTTTATGTTTGTAGATGGAAGAAGGTGAAGAAGAAGAAAACAATCAACGTCGTGAACAAAACATTTTTGAAAATAACCCAAGTCATGGAAGTAGCTCTAGCAGTGATAGTAGTTCAAGCGAAGAATGATGATCACTATGTTTGGATATAAAAGCAAGGCGTTGTACTATTTTTGGAAAAATGTTTGTGAAATCAGACATTTTCTTTAATGTAATGGACATAGTGTCCCAATTGAAAGATAAAGGGATACCAATAACTGTCCCATTTTGTATGACAAAGAATGTCTTATTCATATATATATATATATATATATATATATATATATATATATATATATATATATAAAATAAAATGTTTTAATTTATTCTATTGCGTTCTCCATTGTCGTTCTCAAATGCAGTAATAAAAATTTAATTCATATGAATATTGTTATAACATGTATATGTGTTGACTTTTGATGAATAATGAATTTAAAAAAACCACAATAATTATGATATGATATAATAAATTAATCTAAACATCACATTCAAATCCATTAAAAAAAAATTAATTAATATGAATATTGTTGTAATATGTGTCGACTTTTGATGAATAATGAATTTAAAACAATCACAATAATTGCACTGCCACAGGTCAATGTTTCTAAAAAATACAAAATGAAAACCGGTGCGCTTGTATTATTAAGCGCACCAGTGCGTTTTTACTACCTATCGGGACCACACAAATACCAAAACCAGTTAAAAATATCGAGGCGTTTGTGCGGTACGACGCTCTGGTGCATTTATGTATCTATACGCACCGGTGTCGTTTTACCGCCTATGAGCACCACACGAATACCGATACCAATTATAAATTGAGTTGCGTCTGTGTGATACTATGCACCGGGGCGTTTTTTCTGTCTATACGCACGGGTGCATTTGGATGACCAATAGGCACCGCACGAATACCGATACCAATTACAAATCTTGATGCATTTGTGTGATAGTACGCACCGGGGTGTTTATGTGTCGATAAGCGCTGGTGCATTTGTATGACATATTTGCACCGCACGAATACCGATACCAATTGTAAAACTCGGTGCATTTGTGTGATATGATGCACCAGGGCATTTATATAAGCATACACACCGTCACGTTTATACGACCTATGGGCACCGCTCAAATCTAAAGACCAATTAGAATGGCCCCATGTGTTGTATCACCAACACCAGGCCCAATGCTATTATTTTCCTTAACGGCCCAGTGCATTCTCCTTCGACCGCCCTGGTGCGCTTTCTACTGATACGCATCGGTGCGTTAAAACCTGATAAGAGCACTGATGAAAAAACATCCGTAATAAACTCCAACCGCCCATTTTTTTTTAGTTGTGTTGAATTTCCATTAAAAGCTTCGCCAAAACCTCCGTTACCAGAAACGGATGTGGTAGCATATGTTTTTTGACTATTTTGGCCAATTTTATAACATTAAAACCCTCCTTTATAACCTCCGCTAGAGGGTCTTTTCCTTGTAGTGTTGGTAATCATCAAATTCCTTGAAAATTACATCTTGTCCAGATTTGGTTGTCCAAGAAAGATCATCACTGATAATGCTGTTGCATTTAAATCCAAGAGAATGGTAGACTTTTTCCACAACTATCATATTACATTAGGGCATTCTACAACTTATTACCCTCAAGGTAATGGGTTGGCTGAGTCCTCTAACAAAATTTTGGTAAACACCATTAAGAAATTGTTGGAAGAGAACAAAAAGTCATGGCACAACAAATTAGTGCATGCATTATGGGCTGACAGATTAACAAACAAAAAATCAATTAACATGTCTCCCTATCAACTAGTGTATGGCATGGATGCAGTTTTTCCAGCATCCTTGGGAATCCCAGTGATGAAGCTCCTTCAAGAGGTACAATCAGAGGAAAATGATATGCAAATAAGGTTGAACCAAAGCATTCATTTGCAGCAATCAAGGGAAGAAGTATACAACAGAACACATGCAGTACAAGAGAGCATCAAGAAGCTTTTTTATAAGAGGACCAAAGCAAATGATTTCCAGATTAGAGACAAAGTGCTGAAGTGGGATTCAAGAAGAGAGGACAAAGGCAAGCATGGAAAATTTCAAAATATGTGGAAAGGTCCATACATTATCCATTCAGTAAGAGGTAACAATGCATTCTTTCTACAAGAAATGTATGGAACAGAGTTATTTGGAGGTCTTGTCAATGGCAGAAGCACTATTTTTGTTAAATTTCTTAGTTTAAAGTTTTGTTCATTGTACATAACAATGCTTGAGTAAAGATCAGAAAAATGAAAACAAAAAAACAAAGAAAAGAAGAAAAGAGGGAAGATGAAAAGAAGAGGTAAAGCCCCATACCAAAAAAAATTATGTTTGAAAGTGTGCCAGTCCAAATGCCACTACTTTTGAGAAAGAAAAGTCTTGCTCAAATCATACAGCCTAACCATGATTGAACATGTTTTAAATTTCTACTGATAAGTGTGGATGAATACCATGAGTGGATACATACCATGGTTGAATGAATATCATGGATAGATGTCACTTACAATACCATGGGCGAATAAATACAATGGGTGGATGAATACCATGGGTCGATGCCATTTACAATACCATGGGTAAATTCCAATGGTGGATGGATAACACGGGTAGATGAATACCATGGGAGGATGCCATTTTCCATTCAGATCAATAAGTTAGAAAATGAATATTTTCTAAACCATCTAAACTTGGCTAATCAGTAGACTAGGTTAGGAAGTGATACTGGTTCCCAAAGCTCAAATCTGAACCAAAGAGAAATGAGAGGGATGAGTAACAAGTTTTGAATTATAAACCCTCAAGTTTCTAGTTTTACTTGTACAAAAATAAACTCTGTGTACAGCTTGTCCAAAATTCCACAGCTCATGACAAACCACACTGCTCAACCTTGATTTGGTCATGCTTTAAATTTTATGTTAGTATATTAGAGAATGAAAATATGTCAAACTATTTAACCTTGACAGATAAGTAGATCAGGTATAGAATAAAAGGGGCTCATCAGTCTGTTAGCCACCTATAAAATTTGTCATATCAAATGGTGGCTAAAATCATTTTTTGGAGCCTCTAAGAAACAATTTTATTGCCAAATTGTTACTTCTTGAAGTCTTATGAAGATGACTTATCCTTGAGTTAATCTTCACTATTGCTTCCCTCTCAATTCTGAAAAAATGTTGTTTTCCTGAAGAAAAGACTGCTGCAAAAAACTCCATTTTTCCCCTCATTTTACCCCTCCTTCCATTCAAAATTAACTTTCATTTTTATCCCCTTTACCTCATAAAATTCCTCTATTTTTCCTCATTTCCCTTCTTCCCTTCATAAAAACCCCTTTGATTTGGTTTAAAACTCCTTTTTAAACCTTACCGAAACCCCCAAAATCCATTGAAAATCCTTGAAAAATCATTAAAAATAACCTTTTTGTGCTAAGGCCTTAAGCCCTTTTGGCCCTAGCCCCCAAACCACTTCCCCACCATATAACCCGCACCTAGGACCAAGAGTTAAGACCCAAGCGCTAATCACAATCAGAGGTTTGTGATGGGCATGTTTCTTTGTCTAAACGAAAAGTCCCGATGTGATTAGCCCCTTTTTTTTTATATAACCCCCGATCCCTTCATATTTTCATATAACCCAAAATCCCTGCAATCAGGTGCTAGACACCATATAAACCCCTCCCCAATACAAATTTCCCTTTGTATTTTATAAAAATCTGATTTTCTTATGTTTCAAAGAGTCTCGACGGGTCATTGGTTGAAGCGAATCCCGACCGTTGATTTAAACCAATCAAACGATCATAGGGATCTCGCATCAGAGATTTCATTGGATGAGTTTGAATATTTTATTGATCTCCTCTGATTGGAAACCTCCCGATGGATTCCCAGTCGTTGATCTCCCTTGCCAGGCCCAGATCTGACGGCCCACATTGCTCTTCCCCAAAGCCTGTTCTTCCGCCTTCGGCATTCATAATTAAATCTCCGCCGTCGATCTGATCCTCAGATCAAAAGCCCTCGTTTAATCGCATCGGCGCTTTGATCCCTTTTTCCCCCGCCGATCGCAATCTTCCAATTGCATCTGGGCCATCCATTCTTCTAAATCCGATGGTCCAGATGAATCCTCATTTCCCTTTTTTATTCCTCAAGCCCCGCTGTATAATGTTTTCGGTGGGTCTCCTCCGTTGATATATGCAAATCAACGGCCCACAATGACCCGATATCCGCCGGCCCCTGCCTCATATGTTATTTCATTAGCCCCAATATTGAATCTGGGCCGTCCATATTGAAGATCCAACAGGCCAGACTCAACCCAATAGGCCCAAATATTTTGGGTCCTACCCTTCCCAAATCAAATCTCCACCATCCATCCCTGATCTGACGGTCAAAATTGAAACCACTTTGACCCTGCCCCACATCTTATCGCACGTGCATCTCATCGCCATCGTCCGATCTGACGGCCAGCGTGCAGTTTCGCGTAAATTTAAGCCCGAAAGATAATGTTTCAAAATTACGCGATGAGGGCGGTTTTAAAAGGCCACGTGTCGGCCAGTAATGCATATTGCGTTCAAAAAGGTAAAACAACCTTTCCTCTATTTTATCGCGCGAAACCGGCAGTTTCTCCAGCCAAAACCACCATTCCCATTCCCATTTCATTTTCCCGAAATAGATCTACGTCGTTGATCTCTGAGATCTAACGGCTCGCATTCAATCTCTCTTTAGTTCATCACCCTCCGCTCATCCTCCAAGGGATTTCATAATCAATCTTCGCCGTTGATCTCTGTGGCCGATCTAATCCGACGGCCCAAAATCCTTCAAGAAACCCCAAATTTCAACTATGCCTTTTTCGCTGCCGATTAAGGTTTTCGACCCCTTTTCTTTATAATTTCTTCCGTTTCGTTATAATGTGGCCCTTCTACATAACATTTTCCCAATCGATCTCGACCATCGATCTTTGTGGATCGACGGCCCCGTCTTAATCTCCCCACCGTTTATCCAACCGCCTCCCTTTTGATCTCAGCGAGCAATCCTCGCCGTTGGATGCTTTCATCCAACGGCTGCGATCTAACTTCAGCCTCCAAAGCAGTCTAAACCCAAATACAAAGGATTTTTCTAATTTTTCTTTGTTTGTGCAGGTTTCAATGGTTGTTTCCATTATGTTAAAATAAAAGCAAAGGTCGAGGATGACGATCTCCCAGGCCTTTATTCATCAAAGGGATCGTTCCACAGGGTTTCCCATCAACGTTTGTCGGTGCCTCATGAACACTGGCAACATTATAAGAGCCCACTGTAACGCCTGCACATCAACAGGACACAACAAATCTTAATCAAACAAAGAGCATCAGTTGAACAGCATGAAATCAAAGCAGAGACATGTTTGAAGATTGTTAAATCACAGTTTTGATGGATTACGGCCTAAATCGACTATCTAAAGCCTAATCCACTCAATTAAACATAGTTTGAAGAACATAAGACAGAAATTAGGCTTAATTAAACCTAACACACATAATTAAAACAAATTAGCAATGTTTAAAGAAAAACAATAATATATATCAGTCCGGGAAGCCTCCGCTGCCACTTCAGAGGCTAATTGAATCCTCTCAGCTACCAAAAGCCACCTGCAGCCTCAAAGCATTCAAAAGAGGCAGAGTTATTACCAGAAAAAAAGATATTTACCTCAAGGAAATTGAATAGTTATTTCAGATCAAAGAACTTATTACAAAATGTCAGTAGAGTTATTACAAAGATAAGGAAGAATTCTAAAGGTCAAAAAACTTTTCTAAGAGGATCGAAAACTTAATAAAAACAATTAATACAGAGAAATGTCTGAAATCTTCTCCATTGAGCCCCTCAAAGGCCGAGAAGCATTAAACTGTATTAATTAGGCCTATAGATATTTTCTCTCATCCACCTCCTCATTTTCCTATAAAATCTTCTTGAGGAGCTCATTGTAAAGGGTTGGTTGCAGAACTTTGATGTAATACTTGTGCTCGAAAATTTATACATGTAAATAATGTTCAGAGGCTCTTGAAGCTCTATTTGTAATCAAATAAGTTAGGCTGAGAAGAGAAGATGATTGCTGGACCGAAACATTGGACTTGAAGAATGTAACTGGATTGACATCAGTATACAAGCTAATTCTTGGGATCCTGGTCCATATCACTGGTGAAGTGCTTCTTTCTGTGTTATTGTTTTCCTTTCATGTATGCCATTTTGTCCACTTATTCTCTGATAAAGAACAACAAGCATAGATTTAGGATTTACTGTTTACAGTACCCTTCTCTGATTGATAAGATTTATCTCAATGTTCTCCTCCCAATTGTGTGTTTAAGAAGGTCTTAAGTTAAGTGTAAACATTATCAAGGAACATTGGTTTTCCCTTGTCTTGATGTGCGAAGCTTGAAAAGAAGTTCTTGAATGTTATTTTCATTATATACTCAGTAGAGTTAGACTAGGAAAGTTTATGGTTTGCCCTGTCTTCTAGCTCTTTCTTCAAAGGTAATTCTGAAAGTTTCCCTAAGAGTATGTTGAAAGCAGTTTAGATTTAAAAGTATCTTATCTGATTTTAGGCTGCACTTTGTTTTCTTATCTGTTTTCATCCCTTCTGAAAGTAATTATGTGGATTATTGGATTGTTTGTCTGATGAGTTAGCTTTAATACAAGCTTGTCCAAAGAAGTCTATGGTTAGCCTTATCCTTTTGTTGGTTTTAAACAGTTACTTAAAAGGCTTTTCTTGTTTGGAAAGACTGATAAATCCTAGTTGAAATTATTGTCTTTTTCCACCCCTTCAACACTTTTGTTGTTCCATTCCATCATTTTATCTAAGAGAACTTGTGATATAGATAACTTGCCCCTTGGACCACTCTGAATTTGTTGCACAATTAAACCCTTTTATGACTCCATAGCCCAATGGACTAAAAACCAGCGTCATATCTATCCTATCAGCCAAATCTTGTTCTGATTGCTTACACCTTCACCCCTTTGGAACTCTTTCATTTTAAGACTTTCCACTCAACTAAAAATCATGCTCAACCATCCAAAACCAAACAAAAACCCTTGCCCTTAATAACTAGCCTAATATCATACCCAAAAGCTTTAAAGATAAATCAATCTTTGCACTTATAAGAGAGATCCCTCTCTGGATTCAGGAGGGCTAGATCCTAGAATCCCAAAGTGGTTCAAGTGTTCTCCCCACAGCTTCGGTCTCACCAATCTACTGAAATTACGGGGAGCTAACATTTCTGGCGACTCTGCTGGGGAATTCTGAGTTAGTGAGAATCTAAGTACACCTTAAGACTCTAGAAAGCCCTTGATTCAAGAAAATTTGGTATATTAGCCAGTTAAGCCACCAGGCATAACATTTTTGGCGACTCCACTGGGGATTTTGAGTAAAAATCCTTGAAAACAAAAACACTCAGAGTTCAGTGCAGTACAAGTAGCTTTCTTCAAGCACTACCAAACAAATGGTAATCATGATAGAAATTATTTTGAATCAGTGAAAAACTAAGGAAACCTTAGGATTCTCATAAGAGCTTATTAAACCTTGAAGGATCAGCTAGCTTAGCCATATGAGTAAAATTTCTTTGTCTCATCACCGTAGCTAAGTGTTGAAATAGATTTAGGACACTTTTAGAACCCATAGGACTGAAAAAACTCAGAAAACCCAAAAATATTTCGTATTGGTATTCAAATAAACATGGTGGTGGACCATAAAACCTTTTACCTCCAAAAGAGCTAAAAATTTCCACCTGGTGACTCCACAATCCTAAACAGACTTTAATACTCCACTGGGAAGACCCATTATCATCATAAAATCATATAAACTCAGTTAGAGGACTTTAGGATTAAATTTTTTCTGTTTAAAAGATCAGTTAGCCTCTTAAATATTGTCATATTTGGTTAAAATTTTCTTGTTTACTTGGGTCTAAAAAACACATCATAGTGGCTCCTAGAAAGATTTATACTAGAGCCTATCCTGACCCTAATCCTCCTGAGATAGTTGATAACCCTGAAATAATCCTTAGGAAGTCTCTTGAGGTTAAATCTTCAACTGTTTTCAGATCACCCCTTAGAGCTAATTCTTTCCCTAAAAACCTTGCAGCTCTACAAGAATCACAAGTTGACTTAAGAAATCCATTTAGAACTAGGTCACTTGGTGATATATATCATCTAGATTCAGAGTCTTCACTTTCATCCCCTGATAGAAGTGAACATCCTGGTAGCAGAGAAACTACACCACCAGATTTACATTTCATTCATAATTTTGGTTTCTCCCATCCTAGATCTGCTCAACAATCCATTGCTGGTCCATCCACATATATTCGTCATACATCCATTGTTCAAACCACTCCATTTCAGCCCACTTTCCCTCTTGTTAATCCACCTCCACCTCTTATCATGGCAACATGGTATGCTCCTCTTGTCCTTCCTTTACCATTAGTCAATCTTCCACATGACTATCAGTCCAAGATACCATTGTATGATGCCAGTAATGCTACTATTGCTTCACAACATGTGGATAAGATGAACGACTACTTTGACATAAATGAAATTGATGATGAAATTGTCAAACCTAGACTATTTGCTCAGAGTTTAGGGGAAGAAGTAAGAAAATGGTTCAAAGGCTTAACCCCTCACAGTATTAATGATATCCAAGCCTTCCATCAGTTATTCTTAAACAAATGGGAAGTGAAGAAGAACCCTCTCCAAATACTTTTGGACTACAAGAATCTCCACAGAAACAATGGGGAAAGTGTACAAGCTTATTGCACCAGGTTCAACAGTGTTTATAATGCCCTTCTCCCAGACTTAAAACCCCCACAAGGCTCAAATTTAAACAATTTTCTTGAAGGATTTGATCCTGAGATGGCCTATCAGCTGAGAGAGAGAGATCCTTTAACTCTTGAAGATATGCAAAAAGGAGCTCTTGCTATGGAAGTTAATTTAATGGAGAAAAGAGCAAGAATGAGGAATGAGAAGAAAGTGTCCTTTAGAGAGGAGTCTACACCTTCCACATCTAGTTCAAAGATGGAAAGAATGATGGAGGAAATGATGAAAAAGATGAGCATACTTGAGAGATCACAAGCCATTCAAAACCAAACAGCTCCTCAAAACAGAAATCAAAACCAAAATCAGAATTTTAGGAGAAACTAGCCTCAAAACAGACCAAGGGAGGATGATCAACAGATCACTCCTCCTTTTCATCAAAATTATGTAAGTTAGGTTGAAGAAACAATAGAACAACCAGAGGAAGATGACATAAACATGTTGGGAGTAGATAATGATGACTTTGAAGTTCATTACAATAGAAAGCAAGGTCTATATACACCCTATGATGACAAGAGAGTAGAAGATGAATTTTATTATCAGGAAATGGAAAATGTCATCATAGAAACCACAAAGGAATATGACCTTAGGAGTAAAAGCAATCAAGAAACTCCCAAAACTAAAACCTCTGAAAAATCTGCACAAAACAACACTATAAATAAACCCAAAGTTACAAAGAAAAAAGATAAAACAATAGTTGTAAATTCTGATAAAAACAAAGAGAAAGGCACTCAAAACAATGAAAATCAGAGTGCAGATATTAACAGCACTAGTACTTCAGCTAGTGCTCCTGTTAAAACAATTCTAACTAATGTAAATACAGAAAATCAACAAGTTGATCTTGCTGATAAAATGGTGGTTAACAAAGCTTAAACAAACCTTGTAAAAAGTTAGCTACCTTTCAGTTTGGAGCAGGAAATTTCCAAGATAAAGATATATGTTCCCCTTACTGAATTAGCCACCCAAAATGTGTATAGATCCCAAATTTTGAAGGCTTTTAACATAGAAGAGAATAATGACACTGTCAATCTTAATTATGACCAACCAGAGCTCATATTTGGTCCTAAGATTGAGGGTAGATATCAAGAGGGACCAGTTCCTCCTTTTTATGTTCGTTTAAATGTTAATGATAAGATTTTGCATAACGCTATGCATGATTCAGGGGCCTCTCACAATTTAATGCCCAAAGATGTAATGGAGAGCGTAGGCCTTGAAATCACCAGACCTTACAAAGATCTTTACTCCTTTGACTCAAGCAGAGTAAAATGTTTAGGATTAATCAAAGACCTTTGTGTTAACTTAGCACAAATTCCAGCCAAGTGTTTAGTAATAGATATTGTTGTGGCTAATGTACCCCCAAAATATGGTATGTTGTTATCAAGATCTTGGGGAGCTAAGTTACAAGGAACTATGCAGATGGATATGACCTATGCGACCATCCCTGTTTTTAATCAAACAAGGAGACTCTACGGGGAGTCTCATATGAAATACATGGTTAATAGCCAAGAGAGACCACAAAACTCTCCCATTTATTCTGTAAATATAGGCCTTGACTCATTTATCCTTTTCAATGATGAAACATTCAGTGAACAAGTGACCTTAACTGAATTAATGGTAGATAGAGAGAAGGAGGCAGACGAGACAGAAGTGTCAAAACAGTTTGCTAAACCCAAAAAATACAGCAAACAAAACATAGGTCTAGAGCTACAAATCATTCATCCATTGCTTTTAAACCTTCAGATTCAAGCAAGTATCCCTCAACGCAATAAAAAACCTGAGGAATTAAAACAAATTCAACGAAGTGCTGATCTTCAAGAACAAGCCGAAAGCACGCTAGTGGAAGAGGATAGTAACCAAACTAATGAACCCAAAACTAGTCCTCTTTGGAGTATGAACTTTCACGGGTCTTGCACTAAGAGTAATGTTGGTGCAGGAATCTGGATACATACCAGCGAAAATAATCACACTGAAGGCCATTCCTACAGATTAAATTTTCAGTGTTCGAATAACATAGCGGAATATGAATCCCTTCTTTTAGGATTACACCTGTTGAAGAAATTAGGAGCTAAAAGAATAAAAGTGCATGGGGATTCAGAGTTAATTGTTAGGCAAGTAAATGGGGAATACAGTGCCAAACACCCGAGACTTAGAGCCTATAGGAACGATGTCATGGATCTTTTGAAAACTTTTGAGGAATCCCAACTTATTTTTGTCCCAAGAGAAAAGAATATCATGGCCCACAATTTAGCTTTTACTGCTAGAACATGTTTAAAACCATTTGAAACCAAACAATGCACAACTCAAATTAAATTCAGACCAGCTATCCCTGATAACGAGAAATATTGGCAAGTGTTTGATGGAGACAAACAAATAGAAGACTTCCTGCAGTCCAGAAATGAATTTGAACTACCAAGTTCAGATTCAGACTATGAAACAGACTGTCCTAGTGAAGGAAATCTACTTGATGAAGAAGAAGAGTCTCTAGAGACGGCTAATGTAAATATGTTGTCTAACAAACTTGAAAACACAACATAAATTGTTGCAGAATTAGAAACAGAAGACTTAGAAACTCTGCAGTCTAACAATAAAAGTTTTCCAAAAGGTCTAGTCCCTTTAGAAGAATTGTTTGATTTCAATGATGTAGCCAAAAAACCCAAACTGGAGCCTATGGAAACTGAAGTTGAAGAGTGTAATATAGGCAGTGAAATAAAAACAAAGATGATCAAACTGTCTAAGACTTTACCATCTCACATCAAACTCAAATACATAGAGTTGTTTAAATAATTTTTTGATGTTTTTGCGTGGAGTTATGATGATCTGAAATCCTATGACACTGAGATAATTCAGCACAAGATACCTATCAAGGAAAACCAAAAGCCATTTAAACAAAAACTGCACAGAATAAACCCTCTTCAGCTACCTTTGGTTGAGAAGGAAATCAAGAAAATGTATGAAGCTGATATTATTGTCCCTATTAGATATTCAGAGTGGGTGTCTAATCTAGTCTCAGTTAGGAAGAAAATAGGAGAGATTAGGCTTTGTATAGACTTCAGAGACTTAAACAAAGCCTCATTGAAGGAAAACTACCCTTTACCCAAGATGGATCATATTTTACAAAGGGTAGTTGGTTCTAAAAGAATTTCTTTGCTAGATGGCTACTCAAGATACAATCATATTTTAGTGCATCCTGATGATCAATTAAAGATAGCCTTTACTACACCTTGGGGCACTTTCATGTATGTGAAAATTCCCTTTGGTTTAATGAATGTTGGTGCTACTTTTCAGAGAGCCATGGACATTGCATTCTCAGAAGAATTGGGCTACTTCATCATTATTTACCTTGATGATGTCACTGTTTTTTCCAAGACAGATGAAGAACACTTAGAACACTTGAGAAAAGTATTCGAGAAATGCAGAAAGTTTGGGATATCTTTAAATCCAAAGAAAACACTGTTTGGTCTCCAAGAAGGTAAGCTTCTTGGGCACATCATATCGAAAGAGGGAATAAAGATAGACCCAAAAAGGATCGAGGCTATATTGCAAATCACTCATCCTCAAAACATCAAGGAACTTCAATCTTTCATTGGAAAGATTAATTTCTTGAGAAGGTTCATACCCAACTTGGATTAACTCCTTAGAAACATTACAAACATGCTGAAAAAGGAGCAGGGAGTTAAATGGATCTTGGAAGCAAAGAAATCTTTTGAGATGGTAAAACAAGCATTAACCAAAACACCAGTTCTAATAAGTTCTAATTTTTCAAAAAAAATGTACATTTTTTCATTTGCATCAAAACATACAATAGTTGTTGTCCTATTGCAGAAAAATCCACAGGGACAAGAGCAACCTATTGCCTTCTTTAGCAAGGCATTGAGAGATGCTCCTCTGAAGTACAACATTATGGAAAAACAAGCCTTTGCCTTAGTCAAAGCTTTAAAAGACTTCAGAGTTTACATTTTTCACTCCCACATCATTGCCTTTGTCCCAAATTCAGTTGTGAAATGCATTCTAACACAGGACCCAGATGGTAAGAGAGGTAAGTGGATAGCTGTGATACTTGAATATGATTTAGAAATCAAGCCCACTAAACTCATTAAAGGCCAAGGACTAGCTAGATTAATGGTTGAATCAAATTTTGAAGTTCTTGATATAAATATGATAAATTCTTTAGATGAACAAGAGGAATTGTCAACTCCCATTATTGAAGACCATTTTATGAATTCCTCTTGATATGCTGATATTCTATATGTTTTTCTTAATTTGAATACACCTCCTGGTTTATCAAAAACAAAGGAAAGGTTTTTAAAGTTAAAAGCTGTAAACTACTGCCTTATAGATAAATTTCTTTATTGAAAAAATGCAAGTGGGATATTGCTTAAATGTTTGCCTGAGAATGATGCAGAGAAGGTTAAGCACGAGTTCCATGAAGGAGAATGTGGAGGCCACCTCTACTGGAAGACAACAGCCAACAAAATCCTTAGAGCTGGTTACTATTGGCCCACCCTCTTTCTAGATGTACACAAGATGATAATTGCCTATCATAAATTACAACTCTTTGAAGGCAAAAGAAAATTGCTTCCTTTACCCTTGCATATGAACACTGTTGAAGCTCCTTTTCAACAGTGGGGACTTGAATTCATAGGAGAAATCCATCCACCATCATCTGCCCAACATAGATGGATTCTCACTGCAATAGACTACTTTACCAAATGAATAGAAGCCATCCCTTCTAGGCAAGCCAATGACTCTATCATCATAAGATTCATTGAGACTCATATCATCTCTATATTTTACTGTCCTAGGAAGATCATCACTGATAATGCATCAACATTTGGATCTAAGAAGATGGTTGAATTATGTCACAAATATCAGATTACATTGGGCCATTCTACTACTTATTACCCTCAAGGTAATGGAATAGCAGAATCATCAAACAAGAGTTTGGTGAACTTAATCAAGAAGTTGCTGGAGGACAACAAGAAGTCTTGGCACACAAAGCTAGCACATGCACTTTGGGCTGACAGATTAACACTTAAGAAATCTATTGGAATGTCACCCTACCAGCTTGTGTATGGAATAGATGCAATTTTTCCAACCAGCCTAGGTGTACCAGTTATGAAGTTGATCCAAGAAGTGCAGTCTGAAGACAATGACATGATCAGAAGGATTACTCAGACTATACATCTTCAGCAAACAAGAGAGGAGGTCTACAACAGAGCATTACAAAAGCAAGAGAGCATCAAGAAGCTTTTTGATAGAAGAACAAAGGCCAGCAATTTCAACATTGGGGACAAAGTGTTAAAGTGGGACTCAAGGAGAGAATACAAGGGCAAGCATGGGAAATTTGATAACTTATGGCTTGGCCCTTATCTCATTCATTCTTCTGCTGGTAACAATGCTTATTTCTTGCAGGAATTGAATGGAGCTGAACTATTTGGGGGTCCTGTCAATGGCAGGATGCTCAAAAATTAGTTCTCTTGATCCTATCATGTTTGGAAGCCTTTTTTTATCTTTTTCTCATTATAAATATTTCATCCATTATTGCATTCAAAGTTAGAAAAATCAAAAATACAAAAACAGTAAAAGATAGAAAAGAGGGCAGATTGTAAAAATAAGAAAGGTATAGCCCCATACCAAAAAAGAGAAACAAAGTCTGAAAGTGTGCAAGCTCAAATGCCACTCCTAAGAAGCACACTCCTAGTTATTCATACAGCCTAATTATGACTAATTAGTTTTCAATTTACTGCTGATAGGTTACTGAATCAGATTTTCCAAACAACTTAATCTTGGCTTATCAGTTAGGTAAATTAGGATAGAAAAATAAAGGTTCAAACAAGCTCAAAATCTAAACCTATGAGTTTTAAAAAGAAGAATGACTCTAAACTGTTTAATTTTTGAGTCAAAGACAGAAGTAAACTGGTTCCAATAAGCCCAAAAATTGAACCAGATAGCAAAGAAAAAACAGCTCAAACAAACTCAAAAACAGAGCTAAAGAAAAAGAAGGATATTCTTAAACTTTCAGATCTTAAGCCTTCACCATTTTGATTTAATTTTCTGAAAAATAATAAATATATGTGTAGCTTGTTTTATGCCATATATCAACAACAAGTTAGACTATTCAATCCTGACTTGGCTGCTTTTAAATTTCTTGTTTCAGAATTTAGAGAATAAAATCTGTTAGACAGTCTAATCCTAACAGATAGTAGCTAGGTAGAGAAGCTTATGAACTCAACTGTTTAATTTGAGTTCATAGAGAAATAAGAAGTAGACTTAGATTAGTTTTTTTCTTTCAAAAGAATAAAATGTTTGTAAAAAGAGTTTTCAAATCCAAATGTACTCTGAAAGAAGAAAAAATGTTAGATCAGTAGGATTGGGTAGGTAGAAAGTTGTTTGATAGAGTTCCATTGTTTTTCATGGCTGCTAACATTATCAGAACAAAAAAAGATCATCCAAGTGAAGAAAGTTGCAGCCCAATGGATGAGGCATTGATCAGCCCCCTAGAGAATACAAGTCTGAAGTTCTTGACACCTTCAAGAAGGTGCCATCCCCATGTGGAGCCACTGTTAGCCACCTATAAAATTTGTCATATCAAATGGTGGCTAAAATAATTTTTTGGAGCCTCCAAGAAACAATTTAACTGCCAAATTGTTAGTTCTTGAAGTCTTATGAAGATGACTTATCCTTGAGTTAATCTTTACTGCTGTTTCCCTCTCAATTCTGAAAATCTGTTGTTTTCCTGAAGAAAAGACTGCTGCAAAAACTCCATTTTTCCCCTAATTTTACCCCTCCTTCCATTCAAAATTAACCTTCATTTTATCCCCTTTACCTCATAAAATTCCTCTATTTTTCCTCATTTACCTTCTTCCCTTCATAAAAACCCCTTTGATTTGGTTTAAAACTCCTTTTTGAAGCTTACAAAAACCCCCAAAATCCTTTGAAAATACTTGAAAAATCATTAAAAACAACCTTTTTGTGCTAAGGCCTTAAGCCATTTTGGCCCTAAACTGCAAACCACTTCCCCACCATATAACCCGCGCCCAGGACCAAGCGTTAAGTCCTGAGCGCTAATCACAATCGGAGGTTTGCGATGGGCATGTTTCTTTGTCTAAACGAGAAGTCTCGATGCGATTAGCCCGTTTTTTTTATATAACCCTTGATCCCTTCATCTTTTCATATAACCCAAAAGCCCCACAATTGGGCACTAGACACCATATAAACCCCTCCCCGAAACAAATTTCCCTTTGTATTTTATAAAAATCCGATTTTCTTAGGTTTCAAAGAGTCCCGACGGTTCATTAGTTGAAGCGAATCTCGACCGTTGATTTAAACCAATCAAACGATCATCGGGATCTCGCATCGGAGATTTCATTGGATGCGTTTGAATATTTTATTGATCTCCTCCGATTGGAAACCTCCCAATGGCTTCCCAGCCATTGATCTCCCCCGCCAGGCCCAGATCCGACAGCCCACATTGCTCTTCCCCAAATCATGTTCTTCTGCCTTCGGCATTCATAAGTAAATATCCGTCGTCGATCTGATCCTCAAATTAATGACCCTCATTCAATCGCATCAGCGCTTTGATCCCTTTTTTCCCCGCCGATCGCAATCTTCCGATTGCATCTGGGCCATCCATTCTTCTAAATCTGACGGTCCAGATGGATCCTCATTTCCCTTTGTTATTCCTCAAGCCCCGCTGTATAATGTTTTCGGTGGGTCTCCGTCGTTGATATTTGCAGATCAACGACCCACAATGACCTAATCTCCGCCGGCCCCTGCCTCATATGTTATTTCATTAGCCCCAAGATTGAATCTAGGCCGTCCATATTGAAGATCCAATGGTCCATATTCAACCCGATATGCCTAACTCTTTTGGGTCCTACCATTCCTAGATCAAATATCCGACGTCCATCCCTGATCTGACGGTCAAAATTGAAACCACTTTGACCCTGCCCCACATCTTATCGCTCGTGCATCTCATCGCCATTGCGCTCTCCTCTCGACTGTTCGATCTAAAGCCCCAGATCTGACGGCCAGCACGCAGTTTCGTGTAAATTTAAGCCCAGAAGATAATGTTTCAAAATTATGCGATGAGGGCAGTTTTAAAAGGCCACGTGTTGGCCATTAATGCATATCGCATTCAAAAAGGTAAAACCACCTTTCCTCCATTTTATTGTGCAAAACCGGCGGTTTCTCCAGCCAAAACCACCATTCCCATTCCCATTTCATTTTCCTGAAATAGATCTCTGCTGTTGATCTCTGAGATCTAACGGCTCGCATTCAATCTCGCTTTAGTTCATCACCCTCTGCCCATCCTCCAAGGGATTTCATAATAAATCTTCGTCGTTGATCTCTGTGGTCGATCTAATCCGATAGCCCAAAATCCTTCAAGAAACCCCAAATTTCATCTATGCCTTTTTCGCTGCCAATTAAGGTTTTTGACCCCCTTTCTTTATAATTTCTTCCATTTCATTATAATGTGGCCCTTCTACACAACATTTTCCTGATCGATCTCGACCGTCGATCTTTGCAAATCGATGGCCCCGTCTTAATCTCCCCACCGTTTATCCAACCGCCTCCCTTTTGATCTCAGCGAGCAATCCTTGTCGTTGGATGCTTTCATCCAACAGCTGCGATCTAACCTCAGCCTCCAAAGCAGTCTAAACCCAAATACGCAAGATTTTTCTAATTTTTCTTTGTTTGTGCAGGTTTCAATGGTTGTTTCCATTATGTTAAAATAAAAACAAAGGCCGGCGATGACGATCCCTCGGGCCTTTATTCATCAAAGCGATCGTTCCACGGGCTTTCCCATAAACTTTTTCTGGTGCCTCATGAACACTGGCAACATTATAAGAGCCCACTGTAATGCCTGCACATCAACAAGACACAACAAAGCTTAATCAAACAAAGAGTATCAGTTGAACAACATGAAATCAAAGCAGAGACATGTTTGAATATTGTTAAATCACAGTTTTGAGGGATTACGGCCTAAATCGACTATCTAAAGCCTAATCCACTCAATTAAACGCAGTTTGAAGAAAATAAGACAGAAATTAGGCTTAATTAAGCCTAACACATAGAATTAAAACAAATTAGCATTATTTAAAGAAAAACAATAATATCTATTAGTCCGGGAAGCCTCCGCTGCCACATCAGAGGCTAATTGAATCCTCTCAGCTACCAAAAGCCACCTGCAACCTCAAAGAATTCAAAAGAGGCAGAGTTATTACCAGAACAGAAAATATTTACCTCAAGGCAACTGAATATTTATTTTAGATCAAAGAACTTATTACAAACTGTCAGGAAAGTTATTACAAAGATAAGGAAGAATTCTAAAGGTCAACAAACTTTGCTAAGAGGATCGAAAACTTAATAAAAAAAATTAATACAGAGAAATATCTGAAATCTTCTCCATTGAGCCCCTCAAAGGCCGAGAAGCATTAAACTGTATTAATTAGGCCTATAGATATTTTCTCTCATCCACCTCATCATTTTCCTATAAAATCTTCTTGAGGAGCTCATTGTAAAGGGTTGGTTGCAGAACTTTGATGTAATACTTGTGCTTGAAACTTTCTACATGTAAATAGTGTTCAGAGGCTCTTGAAGCTCTGTTTGTAATCAAATAATTTAGGCTGAGAAGAGAAGATGATTGTTGAACTGAAACATTGGACTTGAAGAATGTAACTGGATTGACATCAATATACAAGCTGATTCTTGGGATCCTGGTCTATATCACTGGTGAAGTGCTTCTTTCTGTGTTATTGTTTTCCTTTCATGTATGCCATTTTTTCCACTTATTCTATGATAAAGAACAGCAAGCATAGAGTTAGGATTTACAGTTTACAGTACCCTTCTCTGACTGATAAGCTTTATCTCAATGTTTTCCTCCCAATTGTGTGTTTAAGAATGACTTAAGTTAAGTGTAAACATTATCAAGGAATGTTGGTTTGTCCCTGTCTTGATGTGTGAAGCTTGAAAGGAAGTTCTTGAATGTTATTTTCATTATGTACTCAGTAGAGTTAGACTAGGAAAGTTTATGGTTTGCCCTATCTTCTAGTTTCTTTCTCCAAAGGTAGTTCTGAAAGTTTCCCTAAGAGTATGCTGAAAGAAGTTTAGATTTAAAAGTATTTTATCTGATCTTAGGCTACACTTTGTTTTTCTTATATGTTATCATCCCTTCTGAAAGTAATTATGTGGATTACTGGATTTTTTGTCTGATGAGTTAACTTTAATACGAGCTTGTCCAAAGAAGTCTATGGTTAGCCCTATCCTTTGGTCAGTTTTAAACAGTTACTTAACAGGCTTTTCTTATTTGGAAATACTGATAAATCCTAGTTTAAATTATTTTCTTTTTCCACCCCTTCAACACTTTTATTGTTCCATTCCATCATTTTATCTAAAATATCTTGCAATATAGATAACTTACCCCTTGGACCACTCTTGAAATTGTTACACAATTAAACCCTTTTATGACTCCATAGCCCAATGGACTAAAAACCAGCGTCATATCTATCCTATCAGCCAAATCTTGTTCTGATTGTTTACGCCTTCACCCCTTTGGAACTCTTTCATTTTAGGACTTTCCACTCAACTAAAAATCATGCTCAACCATCCAAAACCAAACAAAAACCCTTGCTCTTAATAACTAGCCTAATATCATACCCAAAAGCTTTAAAGATAAATCAATATTTGCACTTATAATAGAGATCCCTCTCTATATTCAGGAGGGCTAGATCCTAGAATCCCAAAGTGGTTCAAGTGTTCTCCCCACAGCTTCGGTCTCACCAATCTGCCAAAATTACGTGGAGCTAACACAGTCTAATCTGAGCTTTTGGATGATATATGGGTAGAAATAGATAGTTTTTATGCTTTCAAAAGAAAAATGATGTCCAGGGTTTGCCAAACCAAATGCACCCAATTGAAGAGAAAATGTTAGGAAAAGTATGATGGGTAGGAAGGGTTGATATTGAAGAAATCATGTTTTTTCAGATTATAGGATCACAGCTTCAAAGAATAGCAACAAGATCAACATTTCAAATTCAAGAAAATCAGTAAGCATGTGAGGCATCTCATCTGCAAAATCAGAGATATGAGATTCTTGACACCTCCTAAAGGAGCTTCCCTCCCCAAGTGGAACCACTGTTAGTCATTAGTATTTTTCACTATATTTAGATGACTATAGGATGTTTATAGATTTCTGAAAACAATATTCCTTGAATATCTTGAGTTTCAGAAATCTCACTGCCTTCATTATCCTTATAGAAACTTTTTCACTATTCTGTCAGTTTTCCATTTCATGGTCACCCTGTTGCTCCTAAAAAAATCCTTATGGGCTTATACCTCTCATTTTCATTCTCCTTCTTTGCCTATAACCTCATTGCCCCATTTTTCCCTTGTCAATAAACTCCATCCTCCATCTAGGGTTTCCTAGTGACGAATCATTCCAATGTCCCTTTGGGCATAATACGATGCAACAAATACTCTATTTTCACTTGACAATATCCAAGCCAAATTTAAGTCAAAATTAGGTCAAAGGACCCTCCCACTAGGTTCATCCTTGGATGTTTTAGGCACTGATTTTCCTTTTCTAGAATCTGGCTCAGATGTAATAGAATGTCAAGACATGGTTATTCAATAAGGACCTAAAATTTCCAAAGAAGTTTGTCTTATCATTTCAGAACCTGCAAATGAGGAAAATGTAAAGAGTTTAGCACTTCTGCAGGAATTTTGAAGGATTTGTCAGCAGAACGTATTGATGAGGTGGGTTGTCTACTCCTAAATGAAAACAACTTACATCAAAGGAAAGTGAAACAACTTGGTCCTGTAAAGAACTAGGGTTTTGAGCTTGATGTTCCAGTTGAGTGCCAAAATAGTGATCACTTGAAGAAAATGACATGGAGGAAGCACACAAGGCCAGGCATGAAGGAATTATATCAAAAAATATTGATAGAAATATGGAAGAAGGTAAGGTGAACTAAATAGAAATGAATGAACTTGAAAGGGCTACAGAGAACTTAGAAGACAACACTGATGATTGTTGTGAAAACACCTAGGGTTTTGAAGAAGATGGTCAGAGAAGGTATAAAGCATGAGTTGAGCTCCATGGTGGAAACAACACAAGATTTCGAAGATGATACTATGTGATTAAACTCAAAAGGTGTTAAAATGAAATTTTCATGCCTCTATGACCAAAAGAAAGGTCAAATTCATCACTTTAGCAAACCTACATGAAAACAATGTAAAAGGGTTAGTGAGAAAAGAAAAAAGAATTTTGACATTAGAAAGTGGGTTTTCATGATTAAATAAAATTCCTATCATCTATAAAAGCTCATTTCACATTTCAAATGAATCATTCTTGCTTTTCAAAAGATCAAGAGCGCTCAACAAGTGAGAAATTTTGAGTTTTCAAGAAAAATTTGGCCAAGTTTCCTCGACATTGCGAGCCTGGGAGTGGGTGCTGCGCCCTTGGCATTTTTCCCCCGTTCATTTTTTGAAGGTGCTACATGCCTGGGAGGTGGCACTGCGCACTGGGAGCGGCGCTGCGCTCTTACCCGACAGGACCCCCTACTCATACCCTTGGTGCTGCGCGCTCAGCTTGGTGTTGCGCCCTTAGCCTTGGCACTGCGCGCTTGGGTAGGAAGGGTTTCTAAACCCTACAACCACTCAAATCACTCCAAATCTCTTTCAAGTCTTTGAAGAAAGTTCGACAAACACTGATAAGGGTAATTACCTGACATACACCCATTTTCAATCTATTTTGGTGATTTCTTAATGAAATGGAATGAAACCCTAATCAAACCCTAAGTATCAAGCTTGCAATAATTGTCTATATGCTTACTCCACCTTCCTTACAACAATATCAGTCATAACAAGGAAAATTACATTGGTTTAGAGGGCTGCCATTCATTTTTCTTATCACAACATCCATTCCCTTCATTCACTCATTCCCCTCATTTGCAAAGTTACCATTTCATTACCCTCCCTTCATCTCCTTTCACATCAGCCCTAAGGTTTTCAAAAATAGAGTTTTCAACATGTCTAAGGGAGAGGACAATGGAAGTGGTGTGGAGGCCAAAATTCCAAGGAGGCATGATCATAAAGGAGGAAAGATAAACAGATTTGAACCCCTCAATACTAGGGAACTCATGGCATCTCCCCTTACCGTTTCATGTTTCAAACATGTAGGCTGCTTTGATTTTTGTGAGAAGGTGCAGCAACTACAAAACCACCCTGAGCTAACAAAACTTTTCATTATCAATTTTCATGAAAAACAAGTTAATATTGTTGGGGTTGCATTTGAGTTATCTACAGATGTCATTGCAAATTCTACGAGAATACCAAGTGTGGGATAAAAGTGGTTCAAGCAAGCAAACCTAGACATGAGTTACTTTGAGCCATATCTAAAACCTAGGTATAAAGACCACCACAAATCCATCTTTCCTTTTTCTCATCTTATTGATAGATATGCACCTATGATGAGAATAATCATGAAGTATTTCACATGTGAGGGAAGGTTCTCTCGCCTCTACTCATACCACATCTGACTTCTTATGCTCTTTACTAGAGTGAGGATGCTACATATACCATATTAACTTTTCCGAAGCATTAAAAAAATGGTCTATATAGTGCAAAAGAGATATTATCCTCA
This sequence comes from Pinus albicaulis, assembly GCA_034641835.2. Classification (NCBI taxonomy): domain Eukaryota; kingdom Viridiplantae; phylum Streptophyta; class Pinopsida; order Pinales; family Pinaceae; genus Pinus; species Pinus albicaulis. The sequence continues at coordinate 1,297,978,811 of CM076579.1, forward strand.
GAAAATGCAGAGCCTATTCCATCACTCACTTATCAAGATGGTGGTTATGCACCAACTACAACAAAAAGGCATTCCATGGGAGACCTTCATTGCCAATGAGATTTTCACTGCTCCACAAGGCCATCATCAGTAAGATATTCCTTCATATTCTCATCCTCCCATTCCTACTTCTCCTTCACATCCCACTACTCATGAATCACCATCCACTCACATTCCTTCACCTCATGATGATCCTCCTTCATCACCTTCCCACAGCCCTTCACCCTCATCTCATGACACCAGAGCATCGAGCGTTGAAAGAGACAGTGAGACAGATGACACCAAGATGATTGACATAGAGCCTTTTCCTTTGACCTATTGGAGGGGCTACATGCATGTGTTTGCTACACTTGAGATGCAAGGGGCCATGCATTCTACATCAACAAAGAAGCTTGACAAGGGTAAGGAAAAGGTTGTAGAGCAGGTCATCGTTGAAGAGGAGGATACACATGAAACTGAACAAGAGTTTCAAATTATTGACCTAGAGGATGATGATGAGGAAAGGATCACAAACATGCTACTCAAAACCAAGGATGCCAATATTAGTGAGCTTCAAGCTAAACTTGGTAGGGAAAAAATTTTGTTCAACTTCCTTGAGATAGAAAACCAGCAATTAGAGACAGAGAAATCCATCAGTGAAGTCAGGGCTATCAGAGCTCGGAAGGAGGCCGAAAAGGCCAAGTCTATGCTAGATGAGACCTTGGGCACTTTTGATGACAGCTAGGATGAGGAATAACAACTTCCTAGGAAGAGGCCAAGGACAATTGGGTTGACGAAGGCTTTAGCCCAGGAAAGAGAGAAAGAGACAGAATTGGCAGAGCAACTCACTCCAAGTGAGCTGCTTGCCATGGAAATTAGCTATGATAGAGAATATTGGCTAGAGAGAGCCAATGTGCACCTAGAGGGTCAACTTGAGAAGGCAAAAAGATACATTGACCTCGAGAAGAAGATGGCAAGACATTATGCCATGAGGAACAGAATTACAAGGGCCAAGCTCAAAAGAGCCCTTGCAAAGATTCAAGCACAAAATGAGGCAAAGGAGAAGGAAACATTGGAAATCCTTGCTGATGTTTTCCTCCAAGCATCCCAAACATGATCAGTAAGCTAAGTTCCAATTTTTGGCACTTCAGTGAAAATTTTGATTTTTGACTGTTTGGCCAGCAGAAAAAAGGGCCAAACACGCAATGCCACTGGCGTTGCGCTCTTTTTTGGGGAAATAAAATGCCAAATGGCTTACATATTCATGATAGTCATGGAAATTACATCATCCGCAGAAAATTTCAGGCCATTTGGGGTGAAACTGGTCCCTCAAAAGGGCCAAAAACCACCTTAAAAACACCTTTCTACCCTCTTTTCAACATTGGCGTTGTGCCCTTATCTTTCTTGGGAGAATGGAATTTTGACTAGTAAAATGGGCACCAATATAGAAACTAAAGGTATATTTGGAAACTAGACAGGACAGGCTTTCCAATGAGCTATCATGGAGCTCATTTGGACACTGGGAAGGCCTCCAAAACACAACTGCAAAATAGGTGATTTTTCTAGTTTGGGCGATGCGCCCTTGTACCTTGGAGCTGTGCCCTTGATATGAGTTATTGCAAAAGATATTTTGAGGCCTTAAAGTCAACTTTTTTCTCCAAATTAGCTCAAATAGTTATGTTAGAAGTTATTTTTTCCGTAAATGAGTTTAGATATTTTTGCCTTGGGCATTGCATGGTCTTAAAGGTCAAAGTGCCTTAAATGTGTAATTAATGACTTCTAAAACTCTAGCTAGGGTTTAATTTATCATTTTTCAGTTAAATACTACATGTAAACTTCATTATGTTGCTGGTTGATTGTTGAGCTCAATATACATAGACTTGGAGTTGTGAAGAAATTGGCTTTGGAGCTTTGTGATTGTTTCGAATTGAATGACAATGGAGCAAGAACATTCATAGGATTCATGAAATTTGTTGAATGGTGATGTTGTTCTTATCTTGCATTTGTTTCCTTATGTTTTCCATGTTGTTTCATCTTTTCCCTTATGACAAAGTAGAAAATTTAGATTAAGATATGTTGTTGAGAGGCACCTTAATTCTATCTACCTTCTGTTGTTTAGATGTTTTCCTCTGCTAGGTCTGATTAGAGAATTCTTAATTGCTCTCTGGTTCCACTTAGCTTGATTTCCTTGAAAATGATTTAATGGAGCCAAGCCAAAGATATTTACAGTATGCCCTATCCTTTGGTGTAGCTTAAAAAATTGTTTTTAAGGCCTTTTCTTTTGAGTTTACTAATTAGGGTTTGGATGAAGAAGTTTATGGTTTTCCATGTCGTTTAGTCCATCTTGAATAGTCACTTTAAAGGTATTTTATAGTTTGATTAAGTAATTTAGGAGTTCCCTGCTCTTTAATCATTACTTATGTGTTATCTTGAATGTTTTCTTTCTTTAAAGGCAAATAGATATGGAATTTAGGAGTTCCCTGCTCTCTAGGGTTTGCTGGATTGTTGTTTTAAAGTTCACTTGGTAAAGCTAGGTCAAAGAATTTTATGGTGCACCCTTTCCTTTGATTTTTTCTTAAGCATAGTGATCTTGAAAGCCCTTATTGTTATAGGATATGTTAAAGGATTCTTAATTGCCCTTTAAAACTACTATGTTCACAACTTACTTTTCATTTCACATCCACCCAAGCTATTAAGATCCATTTGGCTTTGTTAACTTGCCCTATGAAATACCCTTGATTCATTGTTGTCCTTTTTAGGCCTTTCACAAACCCCATAGCCCAATGGTTTGAATCTCTCTTACTCTATCTGTTCTACTTGACAAGCAACCCAACCAAAAAAAACAAAAAACCAAACCCTATCATTATAACTAGCCTAAAATCAGCATCCTAAATCAAACAAGTCATATCTTTTATACAAATATAGAGAGAGCCCTCTCTGAGTCTAGGAAGGCTAGGTCCTAGGACTCCAAAGTTGGTTTGATGTTACCATTGTCTATTTTGTCTTTCTAATATAATAAATTACAGGTACCTAACAGATGGAGTAGATTAAGATATTAAAGGCATATTTCTCTTCTATCCAGTTCTGTCATATATACCGGGAACAAAACACCCATGGTCGGTTGTCCAAGGAAAAATACTCTATCACTCTTGTGCAAATACACTAAGAGCTTATTGACAACAAATAAACCATTCGTGGTGGATCCATCCTTCTCTAGTGCCTCTGTCTCCCTATGTTTTTCTTACACCAGGTTGTTGGAATGTAAGAAAGCCACTGAGACTAGACTTGCCTACACTTTTTTTGTGCCATTATACCACTTTTTTCCATATTTCCACTTTGTTATCTGTTAAGAATTTTTTTGAGTCTCGATAGAAGACCCTACTAGTTTTCTTTTTGTTCTCGGTCGTCTCCAATAACCACTCTATATAATTAGGTTATGGAATTTTTGAAATATGCTCTCTTGTAATATTCTAAATAGTAAATAAACAACAATATAAAGCAACATAAACAATAACTGCAGAAAATAGAGAGACATCATGAAAAACACTGCAAACATGGAGAAACGTTGAGCCATTTTATTATAATCTAAAAGATGAAAATGTGTACAAAGGTGGTCAGAATGATGGCACCTTGGCTTGCTCAAGGCAAGCTAAAAATACTCTCAGAATCTCCAAATGAATGGTTTCTCTTTCTATGACTGCGTAACCCCCAGATGTTGCTGTTACTGCTACCGTAACTGCTACCTCCACTGGAATGGAGCTGATATTTGGGGTTGTTCCCTTGCTCAGAAAAATATGAAACTCCGGATATGAGCTCTCCTCCAATAACCCGGAAAAACATAGGAAGGAATCCCGAAATGGCTGACCCCAGAATTTGACCTCCCTTGGAAAATCATGCACTCCAGGTGAGTACACTAGCCCAAAAATGATAAGCTGCAAATGATGGCCTCCTCCTACTGCAAAAGATTATTTTTGAAGGGTTTATCCCTTCGCAATACTCCCAGGTTGAAATCCCTAATCTCCCTTCTCTCCCGGTGCTGCCTCCTCCCAAGACTACGTAATCCCTGAGTGTGACTACGATGCCTTAGTGACTGTGTGCTCATGGCTGAAGAGTGTTGTGTGCTCTACGCTGGAAAATAATGGTGGATCTCCTCACCTGAGTGGGCACTCGAAGGGCCCCGAGGCTGATGTTGGGATCTCCACTCGGAGACACCTGCGTGCTGAACAACACTTGCAGACTTCACTATGTTTTCCCTCCTTGGCCACGTTGTCCCTACCACTACGTTGTCCTGGTCCATGCTGCCACTATGTTTCCTGGCCCACATTGTCCCTTTCCCTATGCTGTCACTTAGCTCTCCTGGGCCCCACATTGGCAACTGAATTTGCCTAAGTGACTTTAGGGAATTATTATCTCCTAAGTGTGGGTTATGGGTCCCATCACCCCCTTTATTGACTAACTAACATTAGAAAGGAAAAACTGAACAAAATTAATAATTCCAATTAGCTACTGCTAATTGGGAAAATTACAGTCCTCCCCGCTAAAATTTTGCTTATCCTCAAGCAACTGCAAAGATGGGTGCTGCAAAATCTTCTCACTTTCCCAAGTGGCATCCTCATTCAACAAATTTCTCCACCTCACCAAGTATTCTCTGACTATCCTGCTCTATAGCTCTCTCTCCCTGGTGTCTATGATGGCTTCTGGATGTAACACCAAATGCCCCTCGCCATCTGTAGGCGGAAGCTCCTATGTTGCAATCACATGCTGCCCCAATGCCTTTTTCAGGCATGATACATGGAATATGTTGTGGATCCTGCTGCCTGTAGGCAGCTCAATCTCATATGCAACCTCCCATATCCTGTGGATCACCCTGTAAGGCCTATAGAAGCAGGGCTTGAGCTTCTCAGCTACCTTATATTTTAGCGTGGAATGCCGATATGGCTGAATTTGTAGGTAGACCAAGTCCCCTACCTCAAACTACCTCTCTACCTGTCCTCTGTCAGCGTATAGATTTTGCTGGTTCTATGTTGTGGCTAAGTTATCCTTAAGATCCTGGAGTATATCCTGACTCTCTTGGATCCAATCCTTGGCCCTGTGGGCCTTGCTAGCTCCAAAAATAACATCAGAAAAATTCAAAGCATGATATCCATACAAAGCATAAAATAGAGACATACCGATAGACATGTGGAAAGTGGTGTTGTAGCAGTACTCTCCTAAATGCAACCAACGTAGCCATGTCTTCTGCTACCTTGTGACATAGTTTCGCAATTAGCCTTCCAGCCACTTGTTCACTATCTTTGTTTTCTTTTCCATCTGAGGATGATAGTTGGTACTCGAAGTCAACTCTGTACCCACCAAACGAAAGAGCTTCTGCCAAAAACCGCTTATGAAATGATTGTCCCTGTCACTGATGATGGTCTTCAGAAGACCATGCAATCTGAAAATATCTCGGAAGAACAACTTTGCCACCTGTGCAGCTATGTACTATGTGGATATGGCAAAGAAGTGAGCATACTTTGTGAGTCAATCAACTAACAAATATGCAGTCCTTGCCCTGCACCATGGGCAACCCAGTGATGAAGTCCATCAAAATGCTTTCCCACTTTCCTTCCGAAATGGGAAGCGGTCGTAGTAATCCGGCTGGGTGGCTCATCTCCCCCTTGTTCCTCTGACATACCTCGCACTCCCTAACATACCGAAGTACGTCCTCCTTGAGGCCTCTCCAAGAGAACCTCTCTATGATAGCTCTGTAGGTCTTCATGAATCCTTGATGGCCTAAAAATGGTTAGTCATGGGAGGCACGCAATATCTTCTCCTTGAGCTGAGAACCCCTAGTCAAGAAGATCATGTCCCTGAAGTAAATAACCTCATCCATAACCTTGTACCTGTCATTTGTGACCTGGAAATCCAACACCCCATAGGAAAAATGGTCCTTGGAGTACTCCACCTGTAGTTGAACCCTCCAGTCTGTGTCTATGCTCATCAAGGATAACGTTGCCGGTCTATGGGATAGAGCATCGTCCACCATGTTTTTCTTCACTTTGACATACTCAATGCCAAATTCATATGCCTAGATCTTACTGACCCACTTTTGCTGCCTCTCCTGCAACTGATTCTGCTCTAGGAAAAACTGGAGGCTGTTGTGGTCAGTCCTAACCCGAAACTTGTTACCCACCAGGTACTATTGGAACCTGGCCAGTGCGTGCATAATGGCCAGCATATCCTTGTCGTATATAGGATACAACCTCTCATGCGTCAACAAATTCCTACTCTCGAAATATATGGGGTGGCCTCCCTGCATCAAAACTGCGCCCACTCCCTCCCCTGAAGTATCACACTCCAAGATGAAGGGTTGTGTGAAATCAGGAAAAGCCAATACTAGGCAACTACTCATCAGCTCCTTGAGCCTGTCAAAGGCTCTCTGCATTGTATCCGTCCAACTGAATTCCCCCTTTTTGGTGAGGTCTGTGAGGGGTGCAACAAGCTATGAAAATCCCTTGACAAACTTCCATTAGTAGGTGCAGATGCCTACAAACCCCCAGAGTTCTGTCACATTCCTCGGCTCTGGCCATTCTCGGATGGCCCATACCTTCTCCTCATGGACCTGTTAGGGTCCTATAATAATAGGATTCATAATATTTGAATTGACTTTGATAGTCTTGTAAATATGTACATACCTTGCTTTCTGGAAGTTGTTTTCCCATATTTTGAAAAAATGAAAAAATAATAAAAGCCAAAAAGAGGGTAAAAAGTCCTAAAAGAAAGATCAAAGGACTTAGAAAAATATATACCCCAAAAGAAAAAGAGAAATAAGACCTGAAAGTGAGCAAATCCAAATGCCACTACTTTTACTTTACTGCAAGAATAATGATTATGTGCAGAGTGTCAATAAATGCCATAATCCATGATCAGTTAAACAGTTTAATCTTAACTTTTCATGCTTTCAATTTCATGTTTTAGATAGAGAATTAAGATTTTTCAAAAAGTTTAAACTTGACAAATCAGTATATAGGTAGAGAATAATGAGGAGCTCAACAGTTTAATCTGAGCCCTCGGATGAAATAAGGTAGACTTAGATATTTTTATGCTTTGAAAGAAAAATGTTTTAGGGTTGCAAGCCTAAATGCACCCATGAAAATGAAGTAAAAATGTTATAAATAAAGATGGTTAGGTAGAAAGTAGTTGAGAAATCATGTAATAAAACATCATCGGGAAAAAATCACTAATTTACCCTCCCCTCCAAATATTCAGTATTCTAAACTATCAGTCAAAAAGGCTCAGAGCATTTCTCTGACTTTTGGTTGGACCAGACCCAAGGCTCGATGACTGATTAGTTAAAAATATTGAATTCCCACACTAGACCCATATTCATCAACATTTACTCTTCATTCATAAATCATAGTCCCTTTTTCTAAGTAAAAACCCATCTTTACTTCGTAAAAGATAAACCCTAAATAACTAATTACATTCCCTTTCAAAAATCATTCATAAACCCTCAAAATGCATTTATCCTAAGTTAACAGTGTATCCTAAGTTAAAGTGTGAATTAAAAAAGATAGAAATGCTTTATTTTTTTTGGAACTTTACTTAGAGTTAACATGTATTTTGTTTCCATTTCACTATCCCTTTATTCATATTAACTACTAATTTATTCTATTAAATCCCTAACTTCACCATCCCATATAGTATTAAAACCTTTTATTTTAAATAACATTCTAAACCTAATATTTTATAGTTAAAACCAATGTTTAATATCCCATATGCACAATATTAATCCCCCCCTTATCCCATTGGTTTAACATATCTATATTTAAATATCCCGCCCCCTATAGTTTTTAAAACTTTTAAAAGTTGACAAAATTATATAATAAGAAAAATCCACGCCCACATGTACAATTAAAACATTGGAAATTGTTTTAAACAGCGCATAAAACTTGGCCCCGCCATCATACACGCTAAAGTTTAAAATTTATTAAAATCATTTTTATAAAGTTAAAACCATCCCCGCCATACATATGAAACCTCGACCCCACTCCATTTCCGACTCAACTTCCCAGCCGATCTGGGTTGTTCGCATTCGAACCCCAGATCTGACGGATAGAAACTAATATCGCATAGAAAACATGCATGGTCACCCCTATGGAAAATCTACGCAAAATGGGTCGTTTCATGGTTTCCTCTCTCCTCCACGTGCCCATTTCTCATTGGATAGCATGGGTCAGCCTTGAAACTGCTTAACGCCAAAATGTTGCGCGATAACCACTCCTATTTCGATTTATTGAACCCCGAAACCACCATTCGCGCCTGACTTGACCTGTATTAAATGTTGGCGTTGTTAAGCCCTGAATATGCATAATAAGCCTTGGAAATGTAATTCATTCCTTTTTCTCCTGCACATTAACCTTTGCACACACCTCCCCAACTGTAAAAACATCATTTTTTTGCCATTTTATGCCCAAAAAGCTTGCAAAAATCTGCCCTGTGACCATTGAAGACTGCCGAGGAGCTTTACATTTCCCCAGAAACTCTATAGAAGATGTTGTTTCATTCAAAAAACCTCAGAAACTGCTTTGAATCCCAATACCTGTGTACAATAGGTATTTCTCTGAAATTCAAGCCTGCAATCAATTTTTAAAGGCCTTTAAAAGAAAAAAACACATTCAAAGCTTAAAAACCAACAAAATAAGCCTGTCAAAATAGTCCAAAAACAAGCCAAACCCTGTCAATTTTTTTCCAGAAACCCTATTTTACTTTTGCGCACAATTTTGGAGTAAAATTGTGAGTTTTTACAGTTTGATGAACTATTTTAAGCTCTGAATTAAGCCAGAAAGCCTCTGAAGGTATCCTAAGCCTCTGTGCCCATTTTCAACAATTCCTCAATAAAATACTCAGGAAACCCTTGTTTCTTGTTTAAAACTACTTCAAAAGCCTACAAATCCTATTGAAGATCCAAATTGAAAATAAAAGACCATACTTTTCCTGTGTTATCCAAGAAGCCTCTGCTAAAAATAAAAATACTTCTGCAAACTATCTAAACTTGTATAAGTAGCCCAAAATGCCTAAAAAGAAGAGCTCTAGCAATCTTGAAGCTTCCAAAGTTCCTAAACCAACCCCATCCATGACTTCTAAGACTGCTATTGTTGTCAATCCTTTACAACCCCCAGTCATAGACATTGAACATATTCCATTGGCTGATGTTGATTACAAGATAACAGATCCCATTGTTGAATTTAACCTGCTAGATATTCATAACTAGTGCTATGAGAAATCCTTAGATAATGAAGGAGAAATCCATATTTGGGAATCCCATTTGCCTAAGTATGTGGTTCCATTAGCTCATCCATGCCAATAAGTTATTAGGTTTTGCCAACAGTACTATGTGCTTGAGCAAAGAGCCATTGTAAATGCCAATAAAGAAGTGCTTTTCACCATTACTGCTGAATCAATCAACCAGATGCTACAACTTCAGCCTGACCCCCAAGCAGTCCCTTTATCCATAGAGGCCCTCACCAAACTGTATATTGGCCTTGATTTTCCCAAGAGATTCATGATTTTTCAGACATTTATGCCCTCACATGCGGAAATTCCTAAACTAAATCCCCCATATTCTACTGCCAAATTCCCAGAAGGTTCAAGACATGTGATTTCCATGCTTTCCTTCATCCTTGGATATTTTACTGATGAACACACAAATGAGTCCATCTTGGGGTTCTTATCCACTTTCTCCCCAGGGAAACCCCCATCAGTAATCTTTGACTATGATGGTTTCATTGCAGATAGTATTCATTATCAATTGAACAATTTTCCAATTGAAGGAGTATTCAGATATACTTACTTCCTTTTCCATATGTTTTTATACTTTCAATTAGATAATTTTCAAGTTACTCTCCAAAATCTTGACAAAGAGGGAAATCCTCTTTCTGTCATTTTCTGGACATATTTCCTCAGGAAAGAATGTACATATTTCACTTATGCAAAATTTTCAGAGTTATTCCTACATCCAATGATCATAATGTTAACAAAAATAGAGCAGCTAAGGATAAATGAAGAAATGAAAAAGATATTGTAGTTGTCATAGCATAATAAGGTTGGTGACTGGTCTTATATGAAAATAATACTAAGATCAAAGTATTTGGGTCAAAATTGTTACCTTACAAGTTACCTAAGTATGTTTCAATGAGGATATTTGCCTTGGAGTATATCAGGCAGATCCTAAACTCTGATTCTATAAATTTCATGATAGCATAGGGCCATTCATCTGCAATCACAGGGATGCAGAAAAAGAGGCATCTAAGCAGTTATTGGAATACAAATTTAAAGAAAGTTTTCCTTGGAATTATGATCCACAGGGAATCCTGAGTAAACTAAGGGTTAAATGCAAGTTAACTCCTTTCATCCATAAAGAAAAACCAGAGATAGAAAAAATTTGCAAATCATATTGAGTGGACTCAAAATACCTTAACAGATGCAGTAAATAAAAGTAATACTAGTCATACTTTAGAGACTGCAAATCAGCCAGAAAAGTCCACTAAGAGAATAAGGGAAGAAGGAGCCTATGTTGCAGAAACTACAATTGAAACTAAGTTCAAGCTAATATATAACAAAAATCCCAAGTTAGATTCAACAAGTAAAGGAAAGGTAACAATTGATGTGGAAGAAACATAGCTTATAGATACCAACACTAATTTTCCCAAAACAGATGTTGCCAGTGTGATCATCAATGAGCCAACTACTAAGAATCAGAATGAAGAACAAATTAACAATGAAGATGCATAGTTGACAGAAAGACAACAAAGCATGGAAGCCTCTTCATCATAGGCAGTTGAGGAGAAAGACCTAGACATCAAAGAAAAATATGAACAGATCAAACTGAAGAATGAAGAGATAAAAAACAATATCTATTCTCAATATCTCAAACAGACACCAAGTGTGCAAAATAGGCTTCTGTCTACATTTGATTATTCAAATCAAAAGCTAATTATGTCAGTGTTGCAACCCATAGTCAAATCTCCAAAGACAGTGGTAGATTATAAGAAAGTTGATTTGGAAGTCCAGACAGATAAAATCCATGCTCTTGATCAGGTTGAGTTCCATAAACAGACCTCAGAAATTCTATACTCTACTATCACAAATAAAGCCATGAGTGCTCAAAAGCTCCAGAACACCATTTCCAACATGCAAGATCAGATGAAATTTGACAAAGCCTCATTGTATGCTAAGGATCTCAGAATTAAATCCTTAGAAGAACTAGTTTTGCAGGTGGAATATGATCTTGCTAAATTCAAAGCAGCAGAGTTATTGGTGAAGAAGAAAAATGAATATATAGCATCTTTGAGGAAACAGCTCAAACTTCCTCAAAGTTAACATCCTCAAACAAAAGAAATAATAGAAGGACAGAAAGAAAAATATGACATGATGAATTTGATTTTTAGTTGACAGTTCAAATGAAGGAAATGGAAATACAGATGGACAAGCTTGCCTAGGAGAAAAAAATACCAAAAATACCAGAGATTCCTACAGTTATTCCTGTAATCACTACAACAATGCCTTCAAATTTAGCTGAAAATTTGGAACCCAAAGAACCACTGGCTACTGCAGTGCCAGTAACTTCATCCACAACCTCAACTACTGAATCATCTACAATAGCAGTTCACCATACAGATGAAGCCAACAAATTGGTGAAAGCTATGGAGGAGATGTCTCTTAAGACAAATGAAATCAGCAGATTGAAATAGGTGGTAGAAAATACTGAGAAATCAAACAAATTGGCTCAGATAAATGTAAAAACACATGAGAAAAATGCCATTAGACTGAATGAAGAGTTGAAGAAATTGTAGAAGGAATTGACATTGAAGGAGAAAATATCATATATCAAAAACTATCTTTGGAACAACATCATTGAAGCCATCCATGATGTATGGCCTTCAATTCAGGTAATTTTTTAACAGAGAGAGTTATTACTAAAAGCCCAAGCAGAAATTCAAAAGACTCAAAGTGAACTAGCTGACAAACCAGAGAAAGCTTTAAAGTTGATCACATTCCTTAATAGTAAAAACAGACAAGAGTTAGAAGAACTCAAGATTACTGACAGGACTGAAACTATCCTAGAAATTAGGAAAGTTACTGCAAAGAAGAACCTAATGAGGCAACTGGAAGAAAAGTGTGAGAATATGAATACTGCCATAACCAGGTTTATGGTTAAGTTTACAAATTTGAGGAAAAAAGGACCATCTGACATTATGAGGATTGGTAGTCACTCACATATTTATTATGAAGGATAAAAGACAGACAGATGAAAGGAGGAAAAATTGTTTGCTTGTTTACAGTCAAAACAGATTTTACAGCAGTAAACAGTTTTTACTATGGTTAAAGAGTATCAGTGAATAAAGAGAATCATAGAAAGAGTATCAGACAAGGCAGATCAGATTCCAAAAAAAAAAATTAAATATCTAAATCCAGCAAGGAGGACACCAAGACAACCAGCTGCATCTTATCCTCAAATCAATTTCTATTTCTTTTGGATAAATAGGACAACTTGCTGATTTGTTAAGCAGTTGTCTCTATTATTGTTGTAAAGATATTTTATTTCCTTTAGATAATTCCTAGAAGCATTCTAGGATATTTTGTAAAGAACTGTGTAAAAATACTTCATCTTTAGAAGTATTTTGTGTGGAATAAAATTGTTGGAGATTGTTATAGTCATTTTTATTGGACTTGAAAGCTTGTGTGTGTCAAATTTTGAGTAGCAGGCTAGATCAAACCAATTGGCATCATACTTCAGGATTCCTGCGATGAGCTATTTGGAGTGAATTATTTCCTTACTTGTTATTGTTATCTTTCTTTGTTACATGCATCCATCTATGTTTGTTCTAAATTTGAATGAATAACTAGGAGTATTACTACAAGATTTGTTAAGAGCGCCATGTTTTTAACTAGTTATCATTTCTATGTTTTCCTATGATTTCCAGTGTAGGGAAGCCTTAATTGCTCCCTCTCTTGATTTACCTCTTCCTACTGCTTCTTTTTCCGGATCAATGGATTCTTAAGTGCCCTTTATCCCGATCATAACACCTCACAAAAACAACTTTCCAAGATTTTCAAGGGTTATCTATCTTGCCCTGAAAACATTTGACCTTTTGGCCTTGATCCCAGTTATGTTTGCTTGATTTTGACTCCTTAGCCCAATGGACAAATAGATTTACCACTATCCATATTTTCAAGTGATTTTTCCCACCAAATCTACCAAAACCAAACCAAAGTTGCACATTCATAACTAGCCTAATATTTACAAATCAAAACAAAGTTAAATTTTAAAGAGAGAGCCCTCTTTGAACCCTAGGAAGGCTAGATCCTAGAGTTTGAATTTGGTCTGTGGTTACCTCTAGTGTTCTTTGACTAAAAACCAAAAATCTCACAACTTTAGAATTACTAGAGTGATAACAGGACCCTCACTCCATCCACACCAATGATATGCCCCAAATAGAGCATCTCTATCAACCCAAGCTCGCACTTGAAGAGATTAGCATAGAAATGTTGCTCCTCCAAGATACGCAGTACAGCCTCAATGTGTTGCAAGTGATCCTCTCAAGTGCGGTTGTATATAAGGATATCATCGAAAAACACTAGCACGAACTTCCTCAACTGACCACAGAAGATGTGGTTCATACAATCTAGGAAAGTGGCCGATGCATTGGTTAGCCTGAAGGGCATCACCAAAAACTCAAAATGGACGTAATGACATCTGAAGGTAGTCTTTGGGACATCCTAGTCCCTCATTCAGATCCGATGGTAGCCCGACCTCATATCAATCTTGGAGAAGAATTTTGATCCCCTCAGCTCATCCATCAACTCGCTAATCCGCGAAATGAGGTATCGGTTCTTCATCATTTTCTTATTGAGAGCCTAGTAGCTGATGCACATACTCAGTGTTCCATCCTTCTTCTTCACCAGTACAACAAAAGAAGCAAATGGGCTAGTACTGGGCCGAATGTGTCTCGGTGCTAAAATCTCATGAATGGATCTCTCAATCTCATTCTTGTAGGCTTTGGGATGCCTATAACATGTGGTGATCACCACCTGAATACCCTGCTCAAGCTCAATGGTATGCTCAAATCCCTGGTCCGGTGGCTGTCCTGGAGGTATATCCCCAAAAACCGTAGAATACCTGTCCAAAATAAAATGTACATTTAGGCGAATTACCTGCCCTTTGGACCCTGCCTCTAAAATACACAGCTCCACTACCCACTCTATATCTCCCTTTCAAAAGTCTGCCTCCATCCGGTGTGCTGAAACGGTCTGTGGCAGATATGTTTGCATGCCTCTGATTATCACATGCTTGCCACTCTTCTTGTCCGTCCATTCCATCTCCAAGGTCTCCCAGTCTGTGGTGACCTTCCCTAGCGTGATCAACCACTGCACTCCCAACACCACATTGGTGTCTGGAATGTCGACCACAAAGAAGTGATCTGTCATCATATAAGTCCCCATGGTCATCGCTAATGCCGGAACATATCTGGCACACTGCATAGTTCTGGAACCTAGTACCATTACTGAGAAGCCATCAAAGCTCTCTATCTGTATGCCCCTCCTCTCTACCAGATGGGCATCAATAAAGTTGTGAGTGGATCCACTGTCGACTAGAATTGAAACACGTTGTCCCTGAACGGTGCCACGGGCACACAGTGTCAAATACTTCGGGACCCCTCGCAAAGATTCAAGGACCTCTCCTGTGGGTGCAAACGCTGCTCCTCCTGCTCCTGGGGGAGGAGGTGGTGGATTATCCCCTCTCTACACTACAATACTGGCAACAGTCTCTATCCCCTCATAGGCGTCTTCTTCCCCCTCACTGTCAGAGAAGACCTCTATGTAATGTGCCTTCCCTACGGCACATCGATGACCCAATTCCCATGGCTCCTGGCATGTGAAGCATAGCTTCCTCTGTCTCAAGTCTCTCCGGGTATCATTGTCCAAAGGCTGCCAGCCTTGGTTCCCCTTTGTAGGTGGAACTCTTGTGTACTTCTCCTTTGGCTGAAATGTCGGTCTCTGGGGGGAAGGAGCTCTGGTCCTGGGCAAAGCATCCTGCAAATCTCTAGTCCTCCCAACTGCATCCTGAAGTGTAGCAGGCCTCGTGGATCTAAATAGTCCACGTAGATGTTCTGCCAACCCGTCAATAAACATGTAAATCCTCCTAGCTGAGGAAAAGTCAGGCACCATCACTGAAAGCCTCAAGAACTCGGAAATGTAATTTTACGGGTTCTTGGTCTTCTTAAGACTGGCCATCTTAACAAAATGCTCTTCTGGATTCCTCTAGTCAAACTGCTCCACCGATCTTTATGTAAAAATCACATACGTTGTCACCGCTAAGTGACCCAGTGTGGCCATATCGTGGAAACACCAGTCATGGGCCTCTCCCTCTCCCATTCGATTTAGCTGAAAATAAATGTCCAGCTTCTCCACCCAAGATTTCGCTGAAAAATTAGAGAACCTGTCAAATGCTGGCAAGAAAAACATGCCCACGGTACATTGCAGCTCACCTCCCTGCGTGTACCCCCCACCTTTGTTCTGGTTGTGGGATTTTTTTTCCTTCTTGAGCTGGAAAAAATCGTGAAAAGTGAGAGCTTCGCCAAACTCTCGCCCATAGGAATGATACTCTACAAAATAATCCCCCATATGAACCACCTACGGTTCCTGAGGTCCTCCTGTCCCAGTGCCTGTAGTCAAGAATGTGGGCATCGTGGACCGTGGGGGAGTGTGTGGCACTACCTCTTGCACTGTGATCTGCTCCTGTATGTGATGAGAAGTATCGGATCCCTCACCGATGTGAAAACCCCTTGGGGTTTCACATTTTCTGCTATTCGTGGAAAACTTATCTCCCATATCCTCTATCTTCCTCGAGAACTCCTACACATATTTCAGGAGGTGATCTCTTTCTCTAGTCATTGGTTCTTCCTCCTCTGCGTCCACCACTGGAATGCAGTCCCCTTCTCCATATGTGGCCTCGAGTCTCCGCTCTCAACTCATGTACCGCTTTGTTCGATAAGTGATGTATTCCTTTCCTCCGAGTGTCATAGACTAATCTTCTCCAAAATATGAGCCATGTCTATGAGCTCTAATACCATTGTAATATTCCAAATAGGAAATAAATAACAATATAAAGCAACATAAACAATAACTACAAAAAATAGAGAGACATCATGAAAAACAATACAAACATGGAGAAAAGCTGAGCCATTTTATTATAATTTGAAAGATGAAAATGTATACAAAGGTGATTAGAATGATAGCACCTTGGTTTGCTCAAGGCAAGCTGAAAATACTCTCAAAATCTCCCAGTGAATGGCTGCTCTCTCTATGACTGCGTAACCCCCAGATGTTGTTGCTGCTGTTGTTGGAACTTCTGCCTCTGTTGGAATGGAGCTGCTCTTTTGGGTTGATCCCCTGCTCAGAAAAATATGAAACTCCGAATATGAGCTCTCCTCCAATAACCCAGAATAACCCAAGAAGTAATCCCAGAATGGCTAACCTCAGAATTTGACCTCCCTTGGAAAATCAAGCACTCCATGTGAGTACGTTGGCCCATAACTAATAAGCTAAAAATGATGGCCTCCTCCTACTGCAAAAGATGATTTATGAAGGGTTGATCCCTTCACTATACTCCCGGGCTGAAATCAATGATCTCCCTTCTCTCCTGGTGCTGCCTCCTCCCAAAACTGCGTAATCCCTGAGTGTGACTACGCTACCTTAGTGACTGCATGCTCTTGGCTGAAGAGTGTTGTGTGCTATGCGCTGGAAAACAATGATGGATCTCCTCACCTAAGAAGCCACTCGAAGTCGGCCGAGGTTGAGGTTTGGATCTCTGCTCAGAGACACCTGCGTGCTAAACAACACTTGCAGACTTCACTAAATAGTGTAAGTGTGCTCAATGTCAGAAGACATAAAATAATAAGATGCATAATAGAATAACTGAATGGTGAGCCTCCTCTTCCTTTTATTCTTGAGAGCCTAGCTCTCCCCTGGGCCCCACTCAACTGCGTTGTCCCTCCTTGGCCACGTTGTCCCTACCACTGCATTGTCCTGGCCCACGCTGCCACTGTGTTGCCTGGCCCACTTTGTCCTTTTCCCTGCGCTATCACTTGGCGCTCCTAGGCCCCACGCTGCCAACTGAATTTGCCTAAGTGAATTTAGGGAATTATTATCTCCTAAGTGTGGGTTATGGGTCCCATCACCCTGTATTGACTCACTAACATTAGAAAGGAAAAACTGAACAAAATTAATATTTCCAATTAGCTGCTACTAATTGGGAATATTACATCTCTACAGTAATAGGAAAATTTAGTTATTTCTGACATCTTCTCTCTACAGTAACTAGCTAATTGAGTTATTACTGCAAAAATTGTAACATATTTTGTTTTAATTAATTGAAGGATGTTGTTTTTTTCTTTTGAGATACTATCCACCTTTACCATCAACACCTTTTTATCCTCAACCACATCTCTCACAAAGTGATACTGAACATCAATGTGATTTTTATTTGAATGATAAGCGGGGTTCTTAGCCAAGAAAATTTCACTTCGGATATCACAGTATATCCTTATAGCTCACTGCACCAACCCCATACTTGAACACAATCTCTACAACCAATTTTCTTCCTTGCTTGCATGAGTGGTTGTCATGTATTCTGCCTCTGTAGTTGAAAGAGCCACTACAGACTGTCTTTTACTCATCCAACTGACTGCACCTCCAAATAGGCTAAACACATACCCACTTGTAGATATTATTTGGTCCAGATCTCCAGCCCAGTCTGCATAAAAAAAACCACGGATGTCTAAACCTTTGTCCAATCCTGGTATTCCCTGGTAGCACAAACCATAATCACTAGTGCCACACAAATATCTGAAAACCCGCTTCACTATTGTCCATTGCTCCTTCCCTGGTTTTGACATAAACCTGCTCAGTACTCCCAATGCATGTGCAATGTATGGTCTAGTACATACCTTTGCATACATCAGGCTACCCACTACACTTACATATGGAACACGAGACATATCCTCATCTTCTTCTTGTGTCTTGGGACACTATTCAACAAATAGCTTTACACCTACAGGAATAAGAACCTTCACCGGTTTACTATCCTACATATTGAACCCATGCAATATTGTCTCGGCATACTTCCTCTAGTTTAACCAGAGATTCCTCTTTGCCCCATCTCTCTTAATTTTCATACCCAAAATATAGTTTGCAGCAGCAAGATCCTTCATGTTGAATTTGGAGAACAATTGGGTCTTCAAATTCTGGATAATTTATTTGTCATTTCCAACGAGCAACATATCATCCACATATAAGACCAAATAAATAACATGGTCACCAATTAATTTAAAATACACACAGTGATCCTCTTTGCTTCTGTTGAAGCCATGTCCCCGTATATAGGTATCAGATTTCTGATACCACATCCTTGGTGATTGTTTTAACCCATACAAATACTTTTTTAACATGCATACCAGTTCCTTTTTACCCTTCACCGCAAAGCCTTCAGGTTGCTTCATGTAGATCTCCTCTTCCAGATCCCCGTGAAGAAATTATGTCTTCACATCCATCTGTTCTACCTCAAAATAAAATGCAGCAACAATAGATAAAAGTAATCTAATAGAAGTAACCTTGGCAATGGGAGAAAAAAATATCACCAAAATCACTTCCCGACACTTGGGAATAACCTTTTGATACCTACTGAGCTTTGTATTTCTCCACCTTTCCTTCTACATTCATCTTCTTCTTAAACACCCATTTTCTCCTGATGGGCTTCCTTCCGGCCAGAAACTCCACTAGATTCCACGCCTGATTTTTGTGCAAGGATGCCATTTCATCAACCATGGCCTCCTTCCAGATTTTTCCATCCTCTGAATCCACTATCTCTCTGACAGTTCTGGGATCATCATTAGTGATATTTAAAGAAAAATTTGAACTGAAAGTATATGGAATATACCTTTCCGGCTGCCTTCTTTCCCAAACTGATCTTATCATAGCTGGAGTTTGTGGTTGTTCCTCTTCTAAATCGTGTTCTGTTGTAGAGTCTAATTCATTCTCCTTTAGCTCAAATTCTATATTCTCAGGTTCCTTTGGTAGGAATTCATGTTTAACAACATATTTCACCTCTCTAAACACCACATCTTGGTTTTACACAACCTTCCTTGTTTATGGGTTCCAAATCTTGTAACCTTTTAAACCATCATTAACCCAAATAAAGATGCACATTTTAGATTTATTATCCAACTTGGTCATTTTCTCCTTTGGAACATGTACATATGCATCACATACAAATACCCTCAGATGTGAAAGACATGGTTTCTTACCAGTCCATACCTCATGTGGAGTCTTATCCTCCAACACTGATGAAGGTGATTTGTTAACCAGGTAACATGCATTCTCCACTACCTCTTCCCATAATTCCTGTCCTAACCCGATACCAATGAGCATGCTTCTTGCCTTTTCCATTAGCATTCTGTTCATTCTTTCTGCAACTCCATTTTTCTGAGGTGTGTATGGAGTATTCTTCTGTTTGCTATACCATAATTCTTACAAAACTCTTCAAATTCCTTCTTGCAAAACTCTCCATCATTATCTGTCCTCAGCACCTTTATCTTCTTCTTTGTTTGGTTTTCCACCAGAGCCTTAAATTCTTTAAATCTGTCAAAGACTTCAGAATTCTTCCTCAATAAATATATCCATGTATTCCTTGAGAAGTCATCTATGAATGAAACATAGTACATAGACTTACCCGGTAACGAAACCGAAACAGATCCAAAAACATCATTTTGCACAAGTTCTAATATCTTGTTCGCCCTCTTAGCACCAGAAGGAAAACTTGCCCGATTCTGCTTCCCATATACATAATTTTCACAAAAATCGAAATCCAGAGAGCAATTAGACATACCTTCTACCATAACATACCATGCAGTATCTGGAGGCCCTTCTCTTCGATATTTTCAAGCCTTTGATGCCATAGAATGATATTTTCTCCAGAGACCGACAGGCTTTCCACTCCACTTTCAGGAACCATAGAAATATTTCACCCATCAATAACAGTGATAACCTAAAACTTGTACAGATTTCCAATCCGAACTCCCCACATTAATACTAGTTCTCCATGAACCATCTTGCAGGTATCTTTCTCGAACACTTTTTTTACACCTGCATCATCCATCTTGCTTTCAAAAATCAGATTTCTGGCCAATGTGTGAATATGCAGAACACCGGGAAGTGTTCTAATCCTTCCACCTTGCAGCTTGAGCTTGAATTTTCCACGTCTGGCGATTCTAGCCTTCCTATCATCCCCTAAGAATAAATCACCACCATCATACTTCTCATACTCGCAGAACCACTCCCTATGGGGAGTGAAGTGAAAGGATGCACCTGAGTCAATCAACCATGCCTCGTGATCTACATGTGTATTTGAAGAAGAAGCCAAATACACATCCCCACCTTCATCCGAGGTGGTTTTTTCCTCTGTAGAAGGAGCATCATTAGATCCCTTTCCTTTCCCAGCAGCTTTAGATCTGTAGTCCTTTTTGCTTCCTTTTCGTATTTCTAGCACACCTTTACTTTATTTCCTAGAGATTTAGATCTCCCACTCGAAAACTTATTTTTGTTTCTGTTTTAGGACCTTCCTTGTACATATAAGGCATCTCCATTATGGCCCTCCTTATTTCTCCGTCTCATTTCTTCCAACAACAAGGCTAAGACAATTTCATCAACATTCAATGTAGTTGTATTGATACCTATTTCAATAACCAGACTGTCCCACGAATCTAGTAGAGAAGACAACAAACTAATACACTTATCTTAATCTGATATTTTAATATCAACAGATGAAAACTGAATTATCACAGTATTGAAGGCATTCATATGCTCTTTCACTGAGTCTCCATCCTTCATCCTCATGTTATACATATTTTTCTGCGGGAACAATTTATTCACCAGAGACTTAGATTGGTACAAATTCCCTAACTTGACCCACAAAATCTTCACTATAGCTTCCTCAGATACATTCAACAATACCGAATCTGAGATACGCAACCGTATTGTGCTATTTTCCTTCTAATCCAACTTCATTCAGTTTTCATTTGACATTTTCGTTGGTTTAGTACCCAGATCTACCGCGATCCACTGATCTTATCCACCAGCAGATTCTCCATCTTGAGCTTCCACAACTCAAAACTCTGACCATTAAATTTCTTGATCTCTATATTTCCACTGTTTTCCATCTTCTTTCACCACAATAATCGATCCCGCAGATCTCCCATTGAACAAGATCTACCACAGGCCCAAGAAAAAAACCCCTCAACAACAAAGGCATCCCCTTGAAGCTGAAACAACTCTGATACCAAATGTAGGTTTTAACCTTGTACAGAAATTATCTGAAAACAAATTCCTAAAAACAGAAAATAAACAGTAGTGAGAGAATAAAACATAAAAAAATATACACAAATATTTTTCCCCTGGATCCCAAATCGAGACTACTAGCTTGATTTTTCATTATATTCCTTTTAGTGTTACAACACATATATATACATACCAAAACATTCATAAACCCCAATCCATTAAACCTAGATTAGAACATAATTGTAGTTCCCTTGATCAGATCTACAAAATTCAAGGGGCATAAAACCATCATGCCCAAAACCATGTGCAAACCCATGTACAAAACTGTAGGCGGATCCGCCCACCTAAAATAGGGTCCAAATTTTTTTTCCCCAGGGCGCTGCCCGAGACCCTCTTACCCCTCGCTTCGCACCTGCTTCTATTCATGGAAAAAATATGACACAAACCCAACAGGGACTACTGGGCCCAACAGAGAGCAACCACCTCTCAGGATTTACAGCAATCCAAACCCATATCATTAGGCCCTAAACCGAGGCAAGCCACCTCTAGGATTTACTTTATATCCCACCATTCATTGGTCGAGGATTCCTAGGCCCTCCGAGGAAACACACTATCCGACTTTACCACAACCCAGAGTCCGGTTCTTGGGTTACTAGGCCATGTGTTTTATCAATTCGGAGATCCACCCCACTTAGCTTCGAATCCATCCAAAAATCCAACTAAACCAAAACACGAGTACTCCACAATACCATGGCTATCTGGAAATGGCAAGGCTAGGATGAAAACACTGTCACGTCTGGAAAAAAACCATGCCATGACAAAAAAGAGCCACATGAAATACCATGCATACCATATCTAGCATGGAAATCATACATGAAAATCAATACCCGCAAAGGATCTTGTTGTAGCTGCTTGATTCATGCTCCTCCTAGCTTGCTTCCTATGTCTTCTTGCTTTCTTGCCTTTCTTGGTTCAATGGAAAAATGCTCCAAGAAACTCTAAGTGTCCAAGAGTGAGAGAGAGAGCGAGAATAATGAGAAAGCTCCATGAGTGTGAGAAAAAAATTAACCAACAAAAGCTTGTCAGCTAATCCTCAGAAGTCTTTTTATCAATGAGGCCTCTATTTTCTTCATTTTCCATTATTTTCCTTCATTTTCCTCCTCATGTGAAACTTGTGACCTTTCACCTTCATTTTCTCCTATTTTCCATTATTTTCATAAATAAACGTGCCAAATATGCCATATTTCCTTTCCAAAGTTGTTGCCTTTTCCAATTTCCTTTAGCCATAATAACCGAAATGAACACCCACTAGGATGTTTTTCCCACCATTCAACTTGGAATACGCATCCCATAAACTGTGGTTATTATTTTACTTTTATTACTGTAGGTTTTAACCCTGTATAGAAATTGTCTGCAAACAAATTCTTAAAAACAGAAAATAAACAATAGCGAGAGCATAAAACATAAAACAGATATACACAAATATTTCCCACTGGATCACAAATCGAGACTACCAACTTGATTTTTAATTATATTCCTTTTAGTGTTACAACACATATATATACATGCCAAAGCATTCATAAACCCCAATCTATTAAGCCTGGATTAGAACATAATTGTATTTCCCTTGACTGGATCTACAAAATACCAGGGGTTGAAAACCATCTTGCCCCAAAACCATGTGCAAACCCATGCACAAAACCATAGGCAAGTTCGCCCAAACAATACAACACATACCCAACATTTTCCCACTTGTTGTTTTCTTTACACATGGGGCCAGATGAGAGCTTAATCATTAGCCTAGCCCTGCAAACACATTGTTTCTCTACACCAAGATAACTTCTGAGTTATCACAAACTTCGTCAATGAATCTGCAACATTCTTCATAGTGTCCACCTTTACCAACAACACCTTTTTATCCTCAACCATATCTCTCACAAAGTGATATTGCACATCAATGTGCTTTTTCTTTGAATGATAAGAAGGGTTCTTAGCTAAGAAGAATACACTTTGGCTATCACAGTCTATCCTTATAGCTCACTGCACCAACCCTATATTTGAACACAATATCTGCAACCAAACTACTTTCTTGCTTGCATGAGTGGTTACCATGTATTTTGTCTCTACAAACTGTCTTTTACTCATCCAATTGACATCACCACCAAATAGGCTAAACACATTTCCAATTGTAGATCTTATTTGGTCTAGATCTGCAACCCAGTCTACGTCAACAAAACTACGAATGTCTAAAACTCCGTCCAATCCTGCTCTTCCCTAGTAGCACAAACATTAATCACTAGTGCCACACAACTATCTGAAAACCTGCTTCACTGTTGTCCAAGGCTCCTTCCCTGGTTTTGACATAAACTTGCTAAATAGTCCAACTATATGTGCAATGTCTGGTCTAGTACAAACCATTGCATACATCAGGCTACCCACTGCACTTGCATATGGAACACAGGACATGTCCTCCTCTTCTTCTTGTGTCTTGGGACACTGTTCCACAGATAAATTTACACCTACAGGAATAGGAACCTTCACCAATTTACTATCATGCATATTGAACCTCTGCAATATTGTCTCGACATACTTCCTCTGGTTTAACCAGAGCTTCCTCTTTGCCCGATCTCTCTTAATTTCCATGCCAAAAATATAGTTTGCAACACCAAGATCCTTCATGTCTAATTTGGAGAACAATTGGGTCTTCAAATCCTGAATAATTTCTTTGTCATTTCCAACCAACAACATATCATCCACATATAAGACCAAATAAATAACACGTGGTCACTAGTTAATTTAAAGTACACATAGTGATCCTCTTTTCTTCTTGTGAAGCCAAGTCCCCGTATATAGGTATCAAATTTCTGATACCACATCCTTGGTGACAGTTTTAACCCATACAAAGACTTTTTGAACCTGCATACCAGTTCTTTCTTACCCTTCATTGCGAATCCTTCAGGTTTCTTCATGTAGATCTCCTCCTCAAGATCCCCGCAAAGAAATGTTGTCTTCACATCCATATGTTCTACCTCAAAATCAAATGCAACAACAATAGATAAAAGTAATCTAATAGAAGTAACCTTAGCAACAGAAGAAAAAATATCACCAAAATCAATTACTGGCACCTGGGAATAACCTTTTTATACCAACCAAGCTTTGTATTTCTCCACCTTGCCTTCTTCTTCTTCTTAAACACCCATTTTTTCTCGATGGCCTTCCTTCCAGCCAAAAACTCCACTAAATCTCATGCCTCATTTTTGTGCAAGGATGCCATTTCATCAACCACTGAATCCACTGCCTCCCTGAAAGTTCTAGGATCATCCTTAATGATAGTTAAAGAAAAAATTGAATAGAAAGTAGATGGACTATACCTTTTTGGTTTCCTTGTTTCCCGAACTGATCTTCTCACAGCTGGAGTGTGTGGCTCTTCCTCTTCTGAATCTTGTTCTGTTGTAGATTCTAATTCATCCTCCTTTAGATCAAACTCTATCTTCTCAGGTTCCTTTTGTAGGACTTCATGTTTAACAACATCTTTCACCTCTCTAAACACCACATCTCGGTTGTACACAACCTTCCTTGTTTCTGGGTTCCAAAGCTTGTAACCTTTTAAACCATCCTTATACCCAATAAAGATGCACCTTTCAGATTTATTATCCAACTTGGTCCTTTTCTCCTTTGGAACATGTACATATGCATCAAATCTAAACACCCTCAGATATGAAAGAGAGGGTTTCTTACCAGTCCATACCTCATGTGGATCCTTATCCTCCAACGTTGAGGAAGTTGATCTATTAACCAGGTAACATGAAGTCTCCACTTCCTCTGCCCATAATTCCTGTCCTAACCTGGTACCATTGAGCATGCTTCTTGCCTTTTCCATTAGCATTATGTTCATTATTTTTGCAACTCCATTTTGCTGAGGTGTGTATGGAGTAGTCTTCTGCTGTGCTATACCACACTTCTTACCGAAATCTTCAAATTCCTTCTTGCAGAACTGTCCACCATTATCTGTCCTCAAAACCTTTATCTTCTTCTTTGTCTGGTTTTCCACCAAAGCCTTAAATTATTTAAATCTTTCAAAGACTTCAGATTTATTCCTCAAGAAATATATCCATGTATTCCTTGACAAGTCATCTATGAATGAAACATAGTACATGGACTTTCCCAGAGATGGAACCGATAGAGGTCCAAACACATCACTATGTACACGCTCTAATATCTTGTTCTCCCTCTTAGCACTAGAAGGAAAACTCACCCGATTCTTCTTCCCATATATAAAATGTTCACATAAATCGAAATCCAGAGAGAAATTAGACATACCTTCTACAATACAATTACTATGCAGTATCTGAAGGCCCTTCTCTCCAATATGTCCAAGCCTTTGATACCATAGCACAGTCTTTTCTCCAGAGACCACTAAGCTTTCCGCTCCAATTTCAGGAACCACAAAACTGTTGCACCCATCAATAACAATGCTACCCTGAATCTTGTACAGAGTTCCAATCCGAACTCCATGCATTAATACCAGTACTCCCCAAACGATCTTGCATGTATCTTTCTCTAACACTATTTTTACATTTGCATCATTCATCTTTCTTACAGAAATTAGATTTCTGGCCAATGCAGGAATATGCAGAACACCAGGAAGTGTTCTAATCCTTCAACCTTGCAGCTTTAGCTTGAATTTTCCATGTCCGAAAATTCTGGCCTTCCTATCATACCCTAATAAGACATCACCACCATCATACTTCTCATACTCGCAGAACCACTCCCTATGGGGAGTGAAGTGAAAGGATGCACCTGAGTCAATCAACCATGTCTCATGATCTACATGTGTATTTAAAGAAGAGTCCAAATACACATCCCCGCCTTCATCTGAGGTGGTTTTTTCCTCTGTAGAAGGAGCATCGTCAAATCCCTTTCCTTTCTCAGGAGCTTCAGATCTACAATCCTTTTTAAGTTTCCCTTCCTTTCTGCATTTCCAGCACACCTTTACAAGATTTCCTGGAGATTTAGATCTCCCACTCGAAAAATTATTTTTGTTTTTGTTTTGGGACCTTCCTCGTACAGATAAGGCATCTTCATTCTGGCCCTCCATATTTCTCCGTCTCATTTCCTACGACAGCAAGGCTGAGACAAATTCATCAAAATTCAAGGTAGTTGTATTGCTACCTATTGCAATAACGAAACTACCCCATGAATATGGTAGATAACACAACAAACTAATGCACTTATCTTCATTTTAGATTTTAATATCAACAGATGACAACTGAATTAACATAGTATTGAAGGGGTTCAGATGCTCTGTCACTGAGTCTCCATCCTTCATCCTCAAGTTATACAATTTTTTCCGCAGGAACAATTTATTCACTAGAGACTTAGATTGGTACAAAGTCCCTAACTTGACCCAAAAAGTCTTCGTCGTCGCTTCCTCAGATACATTCAAAAATACCGAATCTGAGATACATAACCGTATTATACTCTTTGCCTTTCGATCCAACTTCATCCAGTCTTCATCTGACATTGCCGTTGGTTTAGTACCCGAATCTACCGCAATCCACTGATCTTTATTCACCAAAAGATCCTCCATCTTGAAATTCCATAACTCAAAACTCTGACCATTAAATTTCTCGATCTCTATATTCCCACTGCTTTCCATCTTCTTTCACCGCAAGAATCGATCTTGCAGATCTCTCACTGAACATGGTCTACCACAGGCCTGAGCAAAAAACCCCTCAATAGCAAAGGCATCCCCTTGAACCCGAAACAACTCTGATACCAAATGTAGGTTTTAACCCTGTACATAAATTATATGCAGACAAATTCTTAAAAATAGAAAATAAATAATAGGGAGAGCATAAAACATTAAACATATATACAAAGAGATTTTTCCCCTGGATCCCAAATCAGGACTGCCAGCTTGATTTTTCATTATATTCCTTTTAGTGTTACAAAACATTTATATACATGTCGAATCGTTCATCAACCCCAATCCATTAACCTTGGATTAGAACATAATCGTAGTTCCCTTGACCAAATCTACAAAATACGAGGGGCCGAAAACCATCATGCCCTAAAACCATGTGCAAACCCATGCACAAAACCATAGGCGGGTCTGCCCACCTAAAATAAGGTATAAATAATATAACACATACCTAAAAATTACATGGAATTTTCACTAGGGTTGTTACATCAGGTATATGGAACTTAGGCACGGATTGTAGTAGAGTACAAGTAGTGGTACAGGTATAGGTACAAGTGCAGGTGTACAGGATGTGGACTATCATCTCACGACAGATGGATTGGTCAGGTTTAGAGACAGGATATATGTTCGAGATAGTGGTTAGCTCAAGAAGGTGATCTTGAGGGAGTTGCATGCGAAACCATATTTAGTTCACCCAAGTTATCAGAAGACATTGACTAGAGTGAATATATTCTATTATTGGCTGAATATGAGGAAAGATGTAGCAGAATTCGTAGGTAGGTGTTTTCACTATCAGCAGGTAAAGGTGAAGTGTATGCATACAAGTGGTATACTATAGCCAATTGCAATTCCAGAAAGGAAATGGGAGGTAATTTCCATGGAATTTATTATAGGTTTGTTGAAGAGAGTGAGACAACATGATTCCATCATGGTTGTTGTGGACAGGTTGATAAAGGTTGCACACTTTATTCCAGTGAAGACTTCCTATTCAGCTAGCGATGTAGCATAGGTGTTCATCAGAGATCTTGTCAGACTACATGGTTTTCCAAAGAATATTGTGTCAGAAAGGGATGAAAATTTCACTTCCAAGTTTTGGAAGGAGTTATTTGTAGGATTGGGCACAAAGTTGGCCTTCAACATAGATTATCATCCACAGACAGATGGAAAGACTGAGAGGGCCAATAGGATCTTGGAGGACATGTTGATGATGTATGTGATGCATCAAAAATGGAACTAGGAAGAGTATCTACCATTGGTTTAGTTTTCATACAATAATGGGTATCGAGAGTCATTGGGGATGAGTCCCTTTGAGGCAATGTATGGGCGGATTTGTAATACTCCTATCAGTTGGAGTGATCTAGTTAATAGGGTGTTGATTAGACCAAATATGTTGGAAGACATGGAAGTGGAAATGCAGGTTATAAAGAAGAATCTAAAGGAAGCACAAGAAAAAAAAAAAAAATTAGGGGGATTTTGAGGTCCAAAATGGGCCTCCCAAGGAAATTATAAAATAATAGTGGAAATAATAAAATAATATTAGATTACATCGTCAAATTTTAGAGGGAAATAAGGAAAAAATACTTTTTCAACTCGTATTTTCAACTTATCTCCCTATGGGTTTACTCAAATTTTGGGCAGGAACACTCGTTAGATGTAGAATTTGATTCCTCCTCCAAGGAGTACTCGTTGTGCATATTTTCGATGGACCCTGCTACACGAAAAATGATAAGTACATGAAAAATGTGATTGTAATCATGTTTTTTCATGTATTTCTCATTTTCCGTGTAGCAGGGTCCATCGAAAGAATACACCATGGGTAATCCTTGGACGAGGAATTAAATTTTGCATCCAACGAGTACTCCCGCTCGAAATTTGAGTAAAACCTTAGGGAGATAAGTTGAAAAAGTAGTTTTATTATTTTATTATTTTTTAGTCTTTTTACTTTTATACCCCAAAAATGGTGAATCATCCCCCATGGTTGACATCATCATATTAAATCATATTGGGTCTTATAAATAAATATTTGGTCTTATAAAGTTTATTTTGGTTATACATTTTTCTTAGGAGGCTCATTTTAGGCTCCTTGAGGATTGGATCACGTGCCAAGTTGGCACCACGGTATTATGGGACTTCTGAGATCCTTGAGAGGATTGGACCAGTAGCCTATCGACTTGCATTACCTCCAATACTGAAATTCCATGATGTGTTTCATGTTTCATTACTTAAGAGGTATACAAAGGATGTTGATCATGTTATTAATTGGTCTGAATTGTAGGTGGAGAAAAAAGGAGAATGGGCCAGCCAGAACCTCAGTGCATATTGCAGCGGAAGAAGCTCATGCTCGAGAATAGAGCCATCGAGCAGGTTAAACTGCAGTGGAAGCACTTTGGGCCCGATGAAGCTACATGGGAGATGACAGATCAGATGCAGGCCATGTATCCTTCATTGTTTGCCGGTTGAGGCAAAGTAGTTTTGGTTTGATGTTTGGTATATGTTTGGCATATGTTTTGGTGACATTTTTGGTATATGTATATATGTATATGGATGTAAATACTGACATGAGATAAATTATAAAGCTCCAATAAGCGATATAGATGTATATGGTCATCTTATCATGGTTTTTTCTTTTGAGCAAGTTATTCATTGTAAATATTGCATCGAGCTAAGTTATAAAGCTCCATGAAAATTATGTTTTCTTTTCACCGGTTTCGCTGAGGTGTAGGTGTGGTTTAACACCAAGGTTAGTGTTCCCCAAAGGGGGGGTTTCTATAACAGACCTAGACTAAATGTTCATGTAATAAAAGTTAATAAAGGAAAAAATAAGATCATAGTTAAGGGACACTTATTCCAAGATGAATGTTGGGCAAGATATCCTAGTGGGCACCACTAGATATGTGTTTATGGCTAATGAAAAATGGCAAAAGGCAATGGCTAAGGCATTGAGGGACAAAAATTTATTTTTGGCACATTTAGTTATGAAAATAAAGGAAATTAGGATAAATCGAAGGTAAAAGGTCATAGGTTGCATGTGAGGAGGAAAATGAAGGAAAATAATTGAAAATGAAGAAAATAGAGGCATCATTGATAAAAAGGCTTATAAGGATCAGTTGGTACCTTTTTTTTTTCCAGTTTAGTTTTGGATCTCTCTCATTATTCTCTCTCTCTCACGCTCTTGGATATTTAGATTTTTCTTTGACCATTTCAACATTGAGCCAAGAAAGAGGAAAGCAAGCAAAGGAAGGACAAGGAAAGGAAAGGAAAAGAAAGCAAAGATCAAGCAAGGAAGAGCAGGATCTAGCAGCTTCGGCAGGAATGCTTGCAGGTAACATATTGCATATGTGATTTCCTAGATGGTTTGGACATGCATGGCTTATGCATGTTGCTATCTGGTTCTCTTGTTGTCGGTGGCATGGTTTGGTCGGGTTTTGATAGTTGTTTTTATCCTCGCCTTTCCTTTTTCCAGATGCAATTTTGTGTTGGGATTTTGATCTCAGTTTTGAGCTTTGGAATTGTTGGATGGATTTCAGAATCTAGGGTAGAGGTGGCCTCAAGGAAAATTTCCGAAGGCATAGGAATTTCTTGACTAGTTTTGGAGGGATACACGGTAAATCCTGAGGGTGGTGTCTTGGTTTAGGGCCTAGTGATCCGGGATTGGATTTTGGTAAAGCCTGAGAGATAGGGAGATGGAAAATTCCTCAAGGATAGTGATGGATTCCGGATGACATTCCAAGTTCGGTTCGGTTTTGTGATCAGAGCATCGGTTTTGGTGTGATCACGGTATGGTGAGGGTGGAGGTGGTTTAAATTTTGGATCCCTTTGGTTGGTTTTGGATTGGTTTATCCATGAGATCCCATATTCATGCTTGGAATATGGCACGAGGGTGACTGGCTAAAGAGAGATTTGGCTCAACCATGTCTATCATCAGGTGGTACGTGGAAGTCCTAAACTTGGTCCGTTATTGCCTATGTTTAATGAAAGTTAAGTTCTCTTACTTTGTACTTATTAATTTGTGGATTTAATGGTTGTTACCTCACTGTTATTTCCATGGTTTATGCTAGTTATAAACACAGTTAAATGATTGGTTCATGCCATGGTTATTTCATGTATTTAGTACTTGTAATTGTTAAAATAATGGATGCAAGACCTAATTTATGTCATATATGTTCAAGGAAGAGGGTGGTGATCTTTCTTGTAATGTTTCAGAAGAGTTTCTAGTCATTCATGATTTGTCTTGTATCCTAGACCTATACATTTCATTCATGCCAAGTGTTTGACATAATGTCAGTCTCGGTTGGGGATGGTCAGGCCTAGTCTTGCAGTCAGTTTTTGGTTATTTGCCATTCTCTTCATGTGTTTGATGATTTCTGAAAGCTACAGGAAGTTTTGGGCAATGCCTGAGATTTTGGGCTTAAAATGTTTCTTAAATCCCACAGACAGAGGCACAACTCTGGCCAATTGAGTCCCTGGACGCACACATGCCCACGTTGTGGGAGTGTCTAGAGCCTCCCAGACATACCCTTGCCTATATCAAGGGAGCGTCCGAGGGTTTGAATGCCTAAAAGTCAGTGGGACCCAGGGACAAGTCAAATTGATGACTCGGATAGCCTCTTTGGGTCCTGTAGTAGGTGCAGGGAGTCTGCATTATGGTTTTCCGCGTTGATTCCACTTCCTTTAAGTCACCAAGGAGGTTGAGTCTTCTCTTAACTTCCCCCAACTCATGTGTTACCCCAATTGGCCGGTTACTTGGGCAGATGTGAGGGGAGGTGTACGTTACATAATTGAAGTGAAAGTATATAATAATGTTGCATCAGAATTTCAAATCATAGTCATTATAAATTGACTTATTTGTGATTCTTGGTCCTTTTAGTCAAGCAGTTGTCAAATACTATACTTTTTATAGTTGATGGTTTCCATTGCCACAATTATGCCAATAACAATATATGTGTTTTTACTCTGTTATTTCGTCATTTTCATGGATCATCCTTCATAGAAATGCATTAATTCCAAATCCCACACAATCTCGTCCCGATCTCAATTCTAGTCCCCTTCCAAATATCGCACACCTCACATTTAATACTCAACTCATGTCTTACACTGGTATGTCTAGGTTGCTCTTTCTGCATTGAATATGTATGGACTTTTGTATGCCCCAACCCATACCTGCCTCTTTTTGCATTGGATAGGGATACAAGGAAGTAAAAAAATTCCATGTTACTTGTTGTAGTAGTATCCCGAATGACAAACCATGGAGCTTTCTCAGAGTGGGACATCGCAACAAGTTCAATGTTTAATTTTGTTTTTAGGGTCCTTCTAGAGACACCTTTGTATTTTCAACTCAGTGAAGGCGAGGATGCATTGAAACCTATTTCATGAAACCATTGTTGGAGCTGACATGTTTCAACAATATCTGGGTTTATAAGAAGAAAGTGGTGTGATAGTTCCAATAGTCCTTCCATTGAACTTGACGACTTGACCCCCTTTGATTGTAAGGACTGGAGTGGTTCCTAAGGTGTGGAGGTTAGAAATTTCATCCCCTTCAACATGACATTGTGTGCCCCATAAGGTGACATCGATGCTACAACTTGACATGTAGCACAAGGCGAGAGTTCCCTTCCACATCCCCCCCACTCCTCCTATTGGCGTTCCTTTTCACCTCTCGATGCAATTGCTATTTTATTATATACAATATTAAAATGTTTTCTTTTAATACTCTCTCTCTCTCTCTATATATATATATATGAAGTTGATATGGACATAAATTAATTAACATAGATTTTAAATAGTTTCTCTAAACTCTATGTTGAAATATATTTGAAAGTATAAGGTTTGAACATTAAATCACAATTTTTTTTTACTTCTAATTACTTTCTCTTTTTAAAGCTGATATTCAATTATATTACATCATGTAGACATTGAAATATTTTATTTATAGTTAAATATTTTTACCTCACTCGGTTGTGATATCAACAACAAATCGAGGAATCATAATAGTTGATATTTTGTTTCTATTTAGTAAATATTTTATTTTTATTTTAAAAGAAAAAAGTATAACTCCATGTTGAGCATGAACTAAATCACACATCAATGCCTCGCAACCAAGTACCCAACCTTTAAAATATATATATATATATATATGAAATTTATAATTACTAATATAAATCATCATTATTTTAATTTATAAAATAAAATGGATCTTAATCTATAGCTACTATTTATATTTATTTATATATTTCACATCTTTATATATAAATATTTGTATATTTAATTATATGTTTATTAATTAAATTTAAACATTAAATTAATATAAATTATCTCTTTTTTTTGTTAGTCAAAGACGCTTGTATTATATTATCTTGAAAATGCAAAGTATACGATGATTGTCAATGACTCTCCCGACTTCACTTCGACTAGATTTGTTAGCTAGGAGAGGTGGAATATAGTGCATAATATTTTGCCATTGAACCTTTATTTCTGGAGGGTAGACAGTTACCATACATACAAAAAAAAAAGCAAAATGAGTAAACATCATGTAGTTTGCATATCA
The DNA here is from genome assembly GCA_034641835.2 of Pinus albicaulis. Taxonomy (NCBI): domain Eukaryota; kingdom Viridiplantae; phylum Streptophyta; class Pinopsida; order Pinales; family Pinaceae; genus Pinus; species Pinus albicaulis. Next base: position 1,298,012,452 of record CM076579.1, read on the forward strand.
AGGTGGTTGGGGAGGATGCATGGGAGAAACTACAATTGGACCATGTCTTTCGTGCATATGAAAATCGATGTGTTCCATTTTGGCCTCAAGTTCTTGCATTTGGTCATTGGTTTGTCATTGGCTTATGCGCACATTAGTCAATTGTTCTGGGATCTTTGTTTGGCTATACTAAATATCGTTCATGTAGGCCACTAACTCATTCTTATCCTCATATCTGTGCTCCTGAAGGATATCTAGGTTGGCCTGGATTCCCCTCAATTGTCCAACTATCGATTCCAAGGTAGGAGGCTGACCGACATGGCCACGAGAGTGAGTTGAGCCCTGGGTGATGTTGCCCTCTCTATCCATACTTTCGGAGTCTTCCTCGTTGGAGGTGATATCTTTGCCTTCTCTTTCCTCGTGTTGCCCTTGTTTTCTGACACCTCTATAAGGTCTACCTCACCGGTGAGGCATCTCTACATGCAATAAAATAACCCAGACCTAGAACAAAGCACTTTCAAATGCACAATCAATATTTCCCACCAGAGTCCTATGCTCTAGAACAAGAGGAGCCTAGAACTGATGATGAGGGATCCACCCAGAAGGGAATAAGAAGGGCCTCGACACTCGATTAGCCCAACAGATACAAGGGGTGGCAGAATCCACTTCTAGACTTAGACCAGGTTGCCTAATACGCGAAAACCATAGAATTAAAACAAGCTCTCACCCCAAGCAATTCACCTAATAATTTACGTCTCTAACCTCGCTAAAAATGAAATTCCCAAACCCTAACTGATAGAAGACACAATGATTCGACTCAGGAGAGAGACTAAGGAGAAGACTCAATGTCACAACATAGACGCGACTAATTACAGACCTCAGGGGTCATCAAAACACTAGCTTAAGGGGCAGAGAGAAAACCCGATAAGGACTGAAGTGGAACTCTTCATCAAGGAAAACACACAATTCAGAGCTTGATAGGTGGAGAGGTTGTCCTCCAGGATCCCAAATAAATGCATGTGAGCGGCCCAGAACTGAAATTCCAACTCCCTTACCTTTCCCAAAATTTTGGTGTCTACTTGGTTCTCTAAGCGAGCCTTCTTGGCAACGCAAATTGAGGGTTCCCTCCCAAGTTTAACTATTCATCTCCCACTTCACATAACCAATCCCACTTCGCATAAAATGCACAATAAATATGCCCAAAGCCTCTAGAGGCTTCTTTGTCTGGACCTGTCGTCAATAAATCTCATTTATGGCATGGAGCATGTTGGACGTGTGGAGAGCGGGTGGCCCCCATGCCTCATTAAGGAAAAAATGATCACCCCATAGAGAATAAATTATCATTTTTTATTATAATATGAATATATATATATATTTTTAATACTTTATAATTTTTAATAATAAAAAAAATTACAATAAAATAAATTATAATTTTGTTTATTTTAATAATAAAAATAAAATCACAATAAACAAATTAAATTAAAAATTCATTATTTTTATTAATTTTTAATTAAATTCAAATTTACTATTATGATTTAGATATAAGTTACACCATCTCATTTAACCTCATTCATTATTTTTATTATTTTTTAATTAAATTCAAATTTATTATTATGATTTAGATATAAGTTACACCATCTCATTTAACGTCCTCTGCATGTCTGATGTGTTTCGAAAAAAAAGAGAGTAAAACAATACAGAATTACACCATCTCTGAAAACGTATATCCAATGTTTGGTATGCATTGAGCCCCCTTCTCCGGGGAATGCCAAGACCACGAATTTGGAAGTGAGATTATAAGCAACTGTCAAAATAATCTGCAGAGGGTACTCATGCAGAGTAATAGAGGCCACCTTTGATCTTTAGGGCTGAAAAAACAGTATGTTAAGTCAACTGAAATGGTCTGGTTTAAAATTGTAGGCAGATGCATAGGCTCTGCCACTGTAGAATAGAAGACTCTTAGTCTTCAGTTTGAGAAAATAATGATTCCTCTTTGTAAAACAAGAGGGGCAACGATCTTCTGCCATTTGAGTGGAGATTAGCAGTTACATGTGAGAGCCACATCAAAGTAAAAGGGGAACTGGCATGATGCAAAAGTCAATTTAGAATCCTGGTTCAGTTGCTTAGTTTGCTCAACTGTTAGTGCTGAAGAGAGCTGTCCAACAACACTGCTGCAGGGATGAGACTCCATTAAATTTGAACCCTGTCCCACCCCTTTCAAGTTTCAAGTGATTAAATGTCCAAATGAGGAGCTTATGGCTTCAAAGGGCCTCTGGAGAATTCGCTTTAACAGGAGTGGTAGAGAATTTTCGTTATGATAAAGTTATTCATAGGCAGAGTAAAGCTTTCTCTCTTCATTACAGAAGAGTGGCGGGAAACTTCTCCTGTTAAAGGCTAAAGCAGAAAACTAATCACCATTACAGCCTCTACTGGTGGATTCAAGGTAAATATTTCGTCATCAAGGCTTTACGGGCTCTACTGGTTACACGTTACAAAAAGTATGCCTTGCCATTTCAAAGTCAATACTATGGAAGTGTATGAAAGAAAGCTAAGAAGGAGAAGATTGTTTAAGACGGGTCAGGGAAATCCATGGAGAAAAATGTTTATGACAGATCAGGGGAATCCATAGTCCCTCCTTTTGGCTTCAATCGAAATCTTTTCAAATCGACTTCTCAAACATTTCATCTTCCAAATTCTGTGATCTCCAGATAGCGAATGTCATCTCCATACAGACTGTCCTCTGTTTTTACTGAAAACTCTCCCTCCATCTCTTCCCTCGGCGTTTTTTTTTAAATTTTCCCTCCACCAAGAGCAAAGATTGATGAAGCCATATGAGATTCACCATGCTGCATTGCACACAGCATGAGTTCTGTATAAGTTGACTTTTATCAAAAGTCTATTTTCTTCCGTCATGCGTGCGGTGTACTCGCCTCTTCCATTTGCACACAGCATGACTCATGTAGGAGTGGACTTTTATCCAATGTCAATTTTCTTCCGTCATGCGTGCCCGCCCCTTTTCATGCTTTTAGGACCCAGGAGTGCTTCATTCAGTTTGCTGGCCTCTGGTGTGGGGTCAAGAAGATATTCATGAACTCCCAGATTCCTAAAAAATTGTAATCTTAACAGCTAAGTCAACCAATAGATTGCACAAAGATTGCAGGTAAGAATGTCAGCGAAGACGTCATGGAAGAGGCGTGCGGCGCCCCTTGAAGGTTTTTTTTAATGTCAAAACCCATAAGCTGAAAATAATTAATCTCTATAAATATCTGTCATGAATGGTCCACTACTCGGGCACTGAGAATTGATTCCTAGTTGGGCACAAAAGCTATGAGCTGATAAGAGTTCACTTCTCTATATGTATCCCATTTGTAAATATCTGTCATTAATTTTGCAGTTCCTGGGTACTGAGAATAGAATGAGATCGGGAGGAATGGATTGGGTCCGAGGTGGACTTATTGGAGCCGGAGCTTTTGGCACAGTCAGCCTCGCCATTAACAAGTCCAGTGGCCATCTGTTTGCTGTCAAGTCCACAGCAGCTTCTATTTCTTCACTGGAGAAGGAATACAAAATTTTGCAGTCTCTCGATTCTCCATATGTTGTCAATTGCCTTGGGCAGGATTACAGCATTGAGAATGGTGTGTGTATGTTCAATCTATTCATGGAGTATGTGCCAGGTGGCAGCATAGGAGACCTGCTGCACAAGTTTGGGGGTCGGTTTGAGGAGTCGATTATCAAATCCTACACACGTGGCATCCTACTTGGGATCCAGTATCTTCACCGGCAAGGGATTGTGCACTGTGACATCAAGGGGAAGAATGTTCTTGTGGGTGCAAAGGGTGTGAAACTTGCCGACTTTGGTTCTGCCAGGAAGATTAGTGATGAGGGGGAGGGGCAGAAGACCCTGCAATTGAGGGGGACCCCTCTATGGATGGCTCCAGAGGTATTGAACCACATGGAGCAAGGGCCTGCTTCTGATATCTGGTCTCTGGGCTGCACTGTGCTGGAGATGGCCACTGGCAGGCATCCATGGAGCCAAGTTTCGAATCCCCTAGCCGCTATGTATCGGATTGGATGCACAGAAGAGTTGCCTGAGTTTCCTGCTTCGCTATCGGATATTGGTCGGGATTTCCTTGAGAAATGCCTGAGAAGAGATCCCAGGAAGAGGTGGACCAGTGAGCAGTTGCTGAGCCATCCTTTCCTCAATGAGAACACCTCTGTCCTAGAGGATGAGAGCCTCACCCATCCTCAATCCCCAACCAGTCCTCTAGATTTTGATGATGCAGGGCAGGGATGGGATTCCTCCTCTTCTGGTGGATCCCAAATTTGTCCCACTTTGCCTAGGGATGTGCCTATTTGTCCTATATTTGCATTCTCTGGTAGCCTGCCCACTGTAAGGCAGGCAGGTGAATGTGGTGCAGGACGAGATATGAAAGCACGTTGCCAGACTCCTTCGCCTCCTGATCGGATTCTGCAATTGGCAACAGAAAGCGAGATTGACAGCAATGAAGAGAGGGCTGATTGGTTTGCAAGTTCCCCTAGTGAATGGATTGTTGTGAGATCTCCCAAAAGTAGAATTTCTCCAAACTTGGATGGCTCTTTCTTAGGCCTCACCAATAGTTCATTCTCCAAGGGGCTTCCAACTATCCAGCCCCAAGATGAAGACTGTCATTCAATCTCAAAGCCCAATGATTACGCCCCAGATTCGGCCTCGGAGTTACATCTCTGCAGCAGCGTTGTTGGACAGCTCTCTTCAGCACTAACAGTTGAGCAAAGTAAACAACTGAACAAGGATTCTCATAGTGACACCGACTCTTGCAGCATGCCAATTCCCCTTTTAATTTCATGTGGCTCTCACATGCAACTGTTCATCTATACTCAAATGACACAGGATTGTTGCTCCTCTTGTTTTACCAACAGCAATTATTATTTTCTCAAACTGAAGACAAAGAATCTTCTATTCTACAGTACCAGAGGCTATGCATCTGCCTGCAATTCTATTACAGACCATTACAGTTGGCTTAACATTCTGTTTTTTCAACCCTTAAGATCAAGGGTAGCGTTTATTCCTATGAATGAGTACTTTCTCCAGATAATTTTGACATTTACTTGTAATCTCACTTCAACATTCTTTGTAATTCATGGTCTTAGCAATCCCCGGAAAGGGCTCAATATCAAATATTGGTTTTATGTTTTCAGAGACAGAGTGTTGGTATTTCGTTTTACTGTGTTTTTCCGATATACAGGAGACATTAAAATTATTATCTTTTATTATCTTGCAATTTAGATTAAACATTTTTTAAAAATTGTGCGGGTATACTTGGTTTCCCAAAGAAATGTGAATGAACAATTAGATTTATAATTTTTCATTTAATGAAGATAAAAAATAAAAATTATTCAACCAGCAACTATATATAACAATTTTTTTTTAAATATGTTATTTAATAAAATGCAATTATATATAATCTTTATTAAATAAAAATATATTTTAAAAAATATATTATTTAATAAAATCCAAGGTGTAATAGTAAATATTTTTTTTGTTTATTCAAGTTGTGCTAGTTTTGAGATGACTATAAATTTAATCTTTGATTTAAGAAACTGCCATCCAATCTAAAAGCATTTAAATAATAAAAATCACCCAAAAAAATATAAATAAATATATAACTTTTTCTATTAATAATGGTTGATTTTCTTTTAAAAAGTATATTACATAACCAAACAAAATACAAAATGTATAATAGAAAATATAATATATAGCAAAAAATAATGATTCAATCATGTATATATAAGCTAAAAATAAATAATATTTTTTATTAATACGAAATAATTGTCTTCATAAGTATAAAGAGTTTTGATTAATAATGATTAATTTTTGTTATAAGCATATATAAAAAATTAGTATTAACAATAAAAATAACTGGTTTATGTTGATTTAAAGAATAATTTTATTTATAAAGTAGTGTTTTAATAAGAAAATAATTTTATTTACAAAGTGTTTTTAATGATAATTAGTTTATCAAACTTAAAGGATTAAATTTTTGAAATGTTATTTTTTATATTTTATGGGGTTTAAAAACAATTATATTTTTAAAGTTTTTTATTTTAATTATTTAATAAATTTCAAATAAAAATAAATTTATATTTACTTATATAATTTTAGAGTGATAGTAAATAGGTGTTATTAAAATATTCTAGTATTTGCTTATAGAATTTTAGAGTGATAGTAAATAGGTGTATTATTAAAATATTCTAGTTTAAACATTATGCATATTTATTTAAAAAATAATTTTTAGTTTGTCTTGAGGATAAAATATATTAGTTGGTTTCAAAGATGGATCAAATCATAATGATATGATTAATATGAAAGACACTTATCTACTTTATGAATCACAAAAGTCTTAAATCTAAAATAATTTATTTTGTTATAATAAATTTTTATTTAAAATAATATTTTTTAAATATCATAAATTTTCAATTTAATTTATTAAATTTTTTTTCTTAATATTTAAACTTGGCCTATAAAATTCATTAATAGTTAATTGGCAATAAACAATTTATACACATTGAATTGAGGCTTCTGTGATCCATAGGAATTTTGAGAAAACTTTCAGTTAAAATCACATGAGAATGAACTTTGTGAGGCCTTTCGAACCAACAAGTGTGGTTCATCTTCATGACTAGATGATAGATCAAATCTAAACATTAAACTTAAATAGATGTAGAGAGGACCCAAACTAGCTTTGACTTAGTCGGAATAAATAAGCTAAATTTTATATTTAATATTTTTAAAATTTCATTTTGCTAAAGATTTAAATATAATAAATTATTATTATTTTTAAATTTTACTCGGTTAAAGGTTTATATAATATATATTAAATAATATATATATATATATATATATATATATATATATATATATATATATATATATATATATATAAGGTCTATATAACAAATAATTATAACAATTTTTTAATACTAAATTTTTGAATAAAAAAAAAAGGGGGCGACCTAAAACGAACCAAAATACCAACAACTAGGAATAAAGGGGGGGGGGGGACGGAATAAAGTGATCTTCTATAATAATGACAATTCTTTACTTTCGAAAGTCTTTTGATATGGAGTTATGGATGTCTTGACCTTATAAGAAATAACTTAGAACTAACTCGCATTTTTCTGTTGAAATTTGCAACAAGAAATAATGAAATTGGCATCGAGAAACAACAAGAAAATGCACACACATTAGTGTGGGATCACAAGTCACACATGAGTGATGGATCCTAGTGACACTTTAGTGTGCAACCGATTTTTAAATAAATTGGAAAATAAATTGTAATCTTATCTCATAACAACTTGTAGAGTGTGATAGACTTAGTTAGCTCAAGAATTTCGAGTTGAGGGTCAAAGGATAGGCATGTAGATTGATTCTATTATTTACAGGGTCCAATTGCAGTTGTAGCACTAGTGTGGTGTGAGTGGGTTAACTCACATTAATTGAGTTAAAATTAGTTTAACTAGTTCTAACTTATTGATGAGCTAGTGGAAGATCAAGTGAATTAAAATAGATTTAATTCACAAGTAGTGATCTACCAAGTAAATGATGATTCACTATTAATAGATGCATGCATGTCAATTTTGATGGAGACATAGTTGAGACAAAGGTTTAAGACAAGTTATCTATCAGTTGTATTTATAGAAAATTTCCCGGGCGCAATTATATACACCATAGGATGCCCATGATGCATGGCGCAGTCAAGGAAGGCTAATTATCCTAATTAATAGGGATTAATTTCCTAGGGATTGCGTAAGCAAGGCAGGCTAAGCAGAGGCTAAAAATTGGCTAAGTACTAGGCCAATTTTGTCCATATCAGTGTGAGACAGTTAGGATAGTGCAGCAGACTCTTGTGAGAAGAGTGCATTGTATTATTCATGATTCCTTGGTTCATTATACAATAGAGATAGAGGGGTTTTGAGCAGCAAGCTTTCCCCAGGAAAAATATCTATGTTGTGCAATTGATTTGCTTCTTTCTCTTACTTGGTGTGATTGTGCAATCGTGTTTATTTTCCCCAATTAATTTGTAAAAGGATTCAGTATCTTGCTTTAGCATATCGCATGATCGATTTGAATCCATTGGTATAAATATTGTTTGTATATTTTCTACATGATATCAGAGTGCAATGAATCATTATAGTGAAGAAGAAATTGATTTTGTGTTGAACAGTATTCAAACTTGCAGATACTTTCGTTGGTGTGACAGGCAGATCAAGATGGCTCTCAATGGATTAAAACTAGAATATTCACTCGAGGGAAATTCTAATTATATTGCATGGAAAAACAAAATGGAGGTAGTTCTGGAGGACAACGAGTTGAAAGAATTCATTGATAATGATATTCCCAAGCCCGCAGCAGCAGACGCTACTCTTCTTGATGCTTGGCAAAGGAAGGTAGCAAGGGCGAGGAGGATCTTATTAGAGGGAGCTCGAGATCACATTGTCTCGAGTCTCTATGGCAAGGCGACTCCATATGCAATGTGGAAGGCCTTGATAGATCTATTTCAGGACAACGGCCACCAAAGGAAGTTGGCGTTGAAGAACAAGCTCAGGAAAATCAAGAAGGAGGAGGGCGAGACGATACCAACATACTTGGCGAAGTTCACTCAATGTCGAGATGAGCTTGGAAGTGTTGGTGTGACCGTAGTAGATGATGACTTGGCAAACCTAACACTTCTAGGCTTTCCCAAGTGTTGGCATAGTTACTAGGACTTAGTGAATGGGAGGGAGAAGTTACCATATTGGGAGCGACTTTGGTCGGATTTGGTACAAGAAGAATTTAGACGGAATACCAGGGATGGATCCTCATTTAAGAATAATGACGAGGAAGATTGTGCCTTGGCCGGTAAGGCAAAGAAGACTAAGGGAAATAAATCCCAAGGAGAAGTGGGAAAGAAAGACTTGTCCAAGATCAGATGTTTTCACTATCACGAGCATGGGCATTGTGCTACAAATTGTCCACACAAGAAGGAAAGCAAGAAGGAGCCTGCACTTGTAGCAAGTGAAGCATTGGCTTCACAGTTCGAGCTTGATTTTACTCTCATTGCATGCATGGTCAGCACTTTAATGGGATGCATGTGGTATTTAGACAGTGGTGCCTTGTTCCATATGGCGGGGAATAGAGATATCTTCAGTGATTTGGAGGAGAAGGACCTCCAGCAAAACATAGAGTTTGGAGACGACGAGAGGTATAGCGCTACCGACATAGGTATAGTTACCTTTCAAAGGGAGAATGGCTCCCATCTCAGACTAGCAGATGTTTTGTATGTTCTAGGCCTAAGGAAGAATCTTGTCTCTATAGCAGTATTGGAAGACCATGGTTATGAGGTGATGTTTAGAAAACGAAACACTTTCCTTAAACACATAGCCACGAGACATGTGAAGCAAATCAGTTCAAGAGCCAAGAACCTGTATGCTCTTGAGGTTGAGGATGCATTCAAGGCTTTGAGGAGAAAAGCAGTGGTTAATGACTTGGTGGTTGAGAGGGAGTAATTATCTCTCAACATTCTGAGCAGTCTCAGAAGGTTGTGGAGTATTCCATAATTGGAGAAGCAGAGAGGAGACCGAGTGGAAGATTCCACTCAAGCAGAGACCTCGAGGAGGGGAAAATTTCGAGGCAGATGGGCATAGGGAGTACATGCAGATATACCTCCAGGTGAGAGGTGGGGCGATGTGCAGAATTAATTCCAAGAATAAATTTGGACGGGATTCATTGAGATGGTGTGCCTCATGGATCAAACTTGGCTAGGAAGGATCAGTTAGATTAATGCAGTCATATGTCAAAAGGACAGAAATCTGAGTGACAGGTATCGGATACTAGAGCGCAGATCAGAGTTAGCAGCAGTGCAGAGTGCATGGACGCAGATGTCAGCAGCGCAGAGAGTCCAGTAGACATGTGCAGTAGCTAGCAGCAGTCAAAAGTGTAGAAATTATATAACTAATGTGCTATACATCCAAGATTCTCTTGATCACACACTATTTGACTTCATGCACAATACATAATCTCTTCTACTACTGATCATTACTTGCGGAAATAAAATCAATTGCATGCACACATTAAAACCATAAACATTCACACATATGAACACAATATTTTGTGGGAAATCTTAAAGCTGAAAACACCCAACTATCTGTATATTATATGTCATAGAGATCATGTAACAATCTTCATACAAAACTCCTCACAAGCTCTCAGTACAATCTCCAATTGCTACACACTAATAAGGTCTGATCTAGAAAATCTCATGCTCCAATCTCTGCCACCTACTAGCCTGCCTCTACTGCGCAATCAGTGCTGAAGAATGGCTCTGAAGCTGTTAGCCACCTATAATATTTTTAGACCAGAAAGGTGGCTAAAATTTTGGGAGCCTCCAAGGAACAATTTTTTTCACTAAAATTTGTTGGCTCTCAGAGTCTCTGTAAGGCCTCCTGCCTTCTTCCTCTGTCCAGATCCTTTACTGCTTTTTCAAACTTCAAAAGCCTCTGAAATCCTTCAAAAATCCCAAGATTAAATACTGCTGCAGAACCCCTTGTTCCCCTTCCTTTTCTTCTACCCTAACCCCATTTACTATTCTCCATTTCCCATGAAAAACTCACAATTTCATTTTTCTCCCTTTCCATTTCATTAAATCCCTTTTATAAGGTTAAGAACCCACTTTTTAACCTTACATAAGCCTTCATTTATTTCAAAAAACCCTTCAAAAAAACCATGAAAATACATGTTTTTATGTAGAGGACTTAAGCCCCCTCGAGCTTAGGCCCCTAATCCTTTTTCATCCATATACCTGCACCCTGAAACAAAGGTCTAAACCCTTTGGCGCTCAACGCAAATCGCATTTTCCGCGATTCGTTTAAACTAACCCATCGCAAAAACTTGCGATGCGATCGTTCCGCTCGATCGCAAATCGCAAATCGTTGAGTTGTGGTTTTTTCTAAAAGCGCCCATCGCAAATATCTGCGATGCGATCCATCGCAAATATCTATGATGCGATCCATCACAGATCCTCATCGCAGATCTCCATCACATCGCAAATCCCTCCTCCATCGCAAATCGCAGATCGCGAATTTCAATTTTCATTTAAAATGCCCAGCGCAAATATTTGTGATGCGATCCATCGCAGTTTCCGCCCATCGCATAATCACAATATCGCATTTTCTCTCCGTCACATAATCCGCCATCGCGTTTTCCACTTTTGCAATTTGCGATCGATCCCGCTGGGCCCACCGTTTGACACCCCTGCCTTTCATATAAAAACGTTTTTTTTCTTCTTTCTTTGTAAAGTCGAAAATGATATATTTTGTGGTTTACAAAGGTTTTGCCCATTACATCTCGCCGCTGCATCCCCTCCGTCGATCTGCACCCCCGCTCCATGATCCAACGACCCCGCTTCCTCCGCACAACCTCCTATGCAGTTTAACCTATGAACGCAGGATTTCATAACTTTCGTTTGTGTTTTGCAGGGTTTAACGTTTTCCGCTATATTCAGAAGGAAATTCGAAAGATGAGGGTGACGACCCTCTCTCTTTTGATTTGTTAAAGGAAACCGGCCACAGTGTGCAAATTAACGTTTTCATCAGTGTTTCTTGAGGCATTGATGCCTTTTCCTACCTACGCCGCCCTGCACCATAGAGAAAGATGTCAAGAACAATGCAGAAAAAAGGGTATCAGAGATTGAAGACTAAAAATGAACCAGAACAGCGGATTAGTGGACAGATTGGCGGGGATTATGGCTAAGACAGTTATCAAAAGCCTAATCCCCAGCCTAAAACACAGTTCAATGAAAAATCTAAAAGTGTTTTATCAGACATATTGCCTCCACCGCCATAATGTGAACCAAATTGATTCCTCAACCACCACAGTGCCACCTATTGTCTCAAGACGCTCAATCAGAGGCTGAATTTACTAAACAAGATCAGATATTTTGCCTCGAAGCAACCAAAGAAGTTATTTCTGCCCCAAATTTAATGACAGAATGTGTGCAGAGTGACCCCAACAGTACGCAGAACCTCAAATGTCAAACAAAGCTCCCACCGAGCTTAAATTCTGAGTGTACATCATTCAATACAGTAGAACACCTGTATAGTTCTTCGCTGGGCTCCTCAAAGGCCGCGAATACATTAATGCTTGTATTAATTGATTTTGAGATCTTTTTATCTGATCTCACCTCCTCATTCTTCTATAAATACTTCCATAGAAGATGAGTGAGGGGTTGGTTGAGTCGCTTACAGAGCTTTGAAATACATTTGAGCCTAAACTCTTGATTGTAAATAGTGTTCACTGGCCCTTGGAGCTCTGCTTGTGCTAGAGTAGTTAGGTTTAATAGTGAAGATGATTGCTGAACTGAAACATTGGACCTAAAGATTGTAACTGGTTTGACATCAATATAAAAGTTGTTTCTTGGGATCCTGGTCTATATCACCGGTGAAGTGCTTCTTTCTTTGTTAAATTGTTTTCCTTCTATGTATGCCATATTGTTCATATTCCTCTGTAAAGAACAGTTTGAACAGAGTTAGGATCTACTGTACATCAGTAACCTTCTCTGGCTGAGAAATCTTTATCTTGATGTTTTCCTCAAACTTGTTTATTTAAGAATGATTCAATACTGTTTAAACAGTTAGCAATGTTGGCGTTCCCTCGTCCTTCTGTTTACATAAAAATTGTTCTTAAATGTGATTTCCATTATTTGCTATTAAAGTTAGACTAGAGAAGATATGGTTTGCCCTGATTCCTAGATTCTTTTCTCCAAAGGAAGATTCTGAAAGTTTCCCTTGGTGTTGACTGAAAGCAGACTAGGTTTAAAAGTACTTTATTTGATCTTAAGTTATGTGTTTTCATATTTTCTGAAGGTAATTATGTGGATTACTGGATTGTTTGTCAATTAAGCTGCTTGAATACAGACTTGCCCAAGGAGTCAATGGTTAGCCCTGCACTTGGTTGGTTTTAAACAGCTACTTAAAAGGCTTTTCTTCTTTTGGACTGACTATAAATCCTCTGAGAAATTATTATCAGTTTCCACCCCTCCAACACTTTAATGTTTCCATTCCATCATTTTAATCTCAATAATCTTATGGTATAGATGACTTGCCCCTTGGATCACACTTGATGTTGTTGCTCAATTAAAGCCCAGATATGACTCCATAGCCCAATGGACTAAAAACCAGCGTTATATCTATTTGTTTAGCTTAGTTGTTCTATCCACTTGCAACTTCTCACTTTTGAAACTTTTTCACTTAGGACTTTCCCCTCAAGTAACATTTCATGCTCAACCATCCAAAACAAAATACTTGGCCTTCACAACTAGCCTAATATCATTACCTTAAGCTTTCAAAGACAATATCCATCTTTGTACATATTGGAGAGATCCCTCTCCGGATTCAGGAGGGCTAGATCCTAGAATCCCAAAGTTGGTTGAAATGATGTTAACTCTGTGATCGGACTTTTGCCAATCTTGCTTATTACAGAGACCTAACATTTATGGCGACTCCCCTGGGGAACCTGAGTGTTTTTAATACCTTTTAGAGGCCTCAGAAAACCCTTTATTCAAGAACACTTTGAGAGTAAAAATCAGCCTTTTCAAGCACTGCCTAGGATAGGTAGTTATGATGAAACTTGTTTGAATCAGTGACAAACTAGGTAAACCCTAGGTTTCTCTTAAGACTTCATCTAAATCAGTCGGCTTAGCCATAAGAGTAGACTGCCTTTGTCTCACAACCTTAGATAAGTTTTGAAACAGAGTTAGGATATTCTTAAAAACCACACAACTGAAAAGTGACTCATAAAAACCTAAAAATATTTCAGATTGGAATTAAATAAACATGGTGGTGGACCATAAGACCTTTTACCTCTGAAAGGAGCTAAAAATTTCCACTTGGCGACTCCACAATCCTTAAACAAACCTTAAGACTCCACTGGGAAGAACCCTTATCATTATAGCATCATTCAAACTCAGTTAGAGGACTGTAGGATTAAAATGTAAAAACAGATTAGTTAACGTCTCCCAGATTGTCATATATGTTTGAACTTTTCTTGTTTGTTTGGGTCTAAACAACACAACATAGTGGCTTCGAAAAAGATTCACACTAGAGCCCATCCGGACCCAAAACCACCTGAGATAGTTGATAATCCAGAAAGTATCCTTTGGAAGTCTCCTAAGGTTAAATTATTAACTGTTTTCAGATCACCCTTAAGAGCTAATTCAGTCCCTGAAAATATTTCGGCTCTACAACAATCACAAGTTGACTTAGTAAACCCATTCAGAACTAGGTCATTTGATGATATAATCCGGATAGACTCTGAGTCTTCACTTTCATCCCCGGAAACAAGTGAACATCCTGGTAGCAGGGAAACAACGCCTCCTGATTTACATCTCCTTCACAATCTAGGTGTCTCTCATCCAAGATCAGCTCAACAGTCCATTCCTGACCCATCCACATCTGCTCGCCCTACATCCACTGGTCAAACCACCCCACTTCAGCCCACCCCACCTTTTGTAAATCCACCCCCACCACATATCATGGCAGCATGGTATGCTCCCTTTGTCCTTCCTGTACCTTTAGTTAATCTTCCACAGGATTATCAGTCCAAAATACCATTGTATGATGCTAGCAATGCTACAACTGCATCACAACATGTGGATAAGATGAATGACTACTTTGACAGAAATGAAATTGATGATGATTCTGTCAAACTCAGATTATTTGCTCAAAGCTTAGGGGGAGAAGTAAGAAAATGGTTTAAAGGCTTAGCCCCCCATAGTATAAATGATCTCCAAGGCTTCCATCAAACATTCTTAAACAAGTGGGAAGTAAGGAAGAACCCTCTCCAAGTTCTTGCTGATTACAACAATCTCCATAGGAACCCAGGGGAAAGTGTGCAGGCCTACTGCACCAGATTCAACAGTGTATACAACGCACTTTCCCCAGAACTAAAACCTCCCCAAGGTTCAGCTTTAAACAAATTTCCCGAAGGTTTTGACACTGACATGACCTATTCACTAAGAGAAAGAGATTTCGCAACTCTTGAAGACATGCAAAGGGGTGCTCTTTCTGTGGAAATGAACTTGATGGAGAAAAGAGCAAGAATGAAGAGCGAGAAGAGAGTATCTTTTAGAGAGGAGTCCGCACCTTCTACTTCCAACTCAAAAATGGAAAGGATGATGGAAGAGATGATGAAAGAGATGAGCATAATTAAAAGAACACAAGCAAGTCAAAATCAAACTGCTCCTCAAAACAGAAACCAAAACCACAATCAAAATGTTAGAAGGAACCAACCTCCAAACAGACCTAGGGAAGATGATCAACAGATCACTCCTCCCTTTCATCAAAACTATATAAGTGAGGTTGAGGAAACAGTCGAAATAACATAGGAAGGTGCTATCAACATGCTGGAGGTTGATGATGATGATTTTGAGATTCATTATGATAAAAAACAAGGTCTATATACACCATATGAAGACAAAAGAGATGATGATGAAAATCATTATCAAAACATGGAAAATGTCATCATAGAAACTCAAAGAGAATTTGACCTCCGAAGCAAAACCAGTCAACAAACTCCCAACACCAAAACCTCTGAAAAATCTTCACAAAACAGCACTACAACCAAACCTAAACCAGTTAAACGAATGGACAAAATAGTGGCTGTGAATTCTGATAAAGGTAAAGAGAAAGGCACTCAAAACGATGAAAAACAGAGTGCAGACATTAGCAGTACTAACACTTCAGCTAGTACTCCTATTACAACCATTATGTCAGGTGTAAATAAAAAAAATCAGCAAGCTGTTGTTGCTGATAAAGTGACAGCTAACAAGGCTGAAACCAGCACTTCAAAGAATCAAATTCCTTTCAGCCTGGAACAGGAAATTTCCAAGATTAAAATCTCTATTCCCTTAACCGAGTTAGCTGCCCAACATGTATATAGGTCCAAAATTTTGAAGGCTTTGAACTTAGAAGATAATGAAGATACACTCAATCTTAATGATGACCAACTAGATCTTATTTTTGGTCCAAAAATTGAAGGTAAATTCCAAGAGGGTCCTGTCCCTCCCTTTTACGTAAGCTTAAACATTCATGAAAAAAATTTGCACAATGCTATGCATGACTCGGGCGCTTCCCATAATTTAATGCCAAAAGCTGTAATGGAAAGCCTGGGTCTTGAAATTACCAGACCTTACAAAGACTTGTACTCCTTTGACTCAAGCAGAGTTAAATGTCTAGGATTGATAAAAGATCTATGTGTTAACTTAGCCCAGATTCCAGCGAAATGTTTAGTCATGGACGTTGTTGTGGCTGATGTACCCCCAAAGTATGGAATGCTATTATCAAGATATTTGGGGGCTAAGTTACAGGGAACTATGCAAATGGACATGAACTATGTGACTATCCCTATTTTTAATCAGACTAGAAGACTTTACAGGGAATCCCACATGAAGTACACAGTGACAAGTCAAGACCGGCCTCAAAACTCTCCCCTGTATGCTATTAGTATGAGCCTTGATTCTTTTATCATGTTTAATGATGAAACACTTACAGAACAAATCATTTCAACAGAATTAATGCCTGAAACAAAGGAAGGGGAATACAACACTGGGCTGTCAAAACAGTCTATTGTATCTGAAGATCCTAGCAAGCTAAACACAGGTCTTGAACTACAAGTCATCAATCCATTAAACTTAAAACTTGACAGTCAAGAAGACAATCCTCAACCCGATGAAAAACTTGAGGAGTCAAGTCATGCAAAGGACATTTTCCAAACAGACGAAGCTGAAAACAGTCCCCTATGGAGTATGCATTTTGACGGGTCATGTACTAGAATTAACGCCGGTGCAGGTGTCTGGATTCGTAACACTATAAGAAACCACACAGAATGCATCTCATGTAAATTAAACTTTCAGTGTTCCAATAACATAGCGGAGTACGAATCCCTGCTCTTGGGCTTACAATTACTGAAAAATTTAGGAGCCAAGAAAATCAACGTGTATGGGGATTCTGAGTTAATAATTAAGCAAGTCAATGGGCAGTATAACGCAAATCATCCCAGACTTAGGGCCTATCGCAACGATGTCATGGATCTTTTGAAAACGTTTGGGGAGTCCAAACTCATATTTATCCCGAGAAAAGAAAATATTACTGCCCACAATTTAGCCTTTGTGGCCAGGACATGTCTAACGCCATATGAAACCAGAGACAACACAAATCCAATCAAATTTAGACCAGCTGTGCCTGATAACAAGAAATATTGGCAAGTTTTTGACAATGACAAACAAATAGAAGACTTCATGCAATTCAGAAATGACTTTGAACTGCACAGTTCAGATTCAGACTATGATACAGACTGCAGCGAAGAAAATCTCCTTGATAAAGAAGAACCGTCTCCAGAACTTGCCAACGTAAATCTGTTATCCGGCAAACTTGAAAATGAAATAAAACTGAATGCAGAGTTCGAAACAGAGGAGATAGAGACTCTGTGCTCTAAAGATAAAAGTTTGCCTAGTGGTCTGACCCCTTTAGAGGAGTTGTTCGATTTTAACGATGTGGCCAATAAACCAAAACTGGAACCTGTAGAGACTGAAGCAGAGGAGTGCAATATAGGCAGTGAGGAAAAACCGAAAATGATTAAATTGTCCAAAAATTTGCCAACCCACATTAAACTCAAATACATAGAGCTATTCAAAGAGTTTTCTGATGTTTTTGCATGGAGTTACGAAGACCTTAAGTCCTATGACACTGAAATAATACAGCACAAAATTCCTCTTAAAGATAACCAAAAACCATTCAAACAGAAGCTGTGCAGAATAAACCCTGTCCAGTTACCATTGGTTAAGAAGGAAATCATGAAAATGTATGATGCTGGTATTATTGTCCCTATTAGATATTCTGAGTGGGTATCTAATCTGGTGTCTGTTAGCAAGAAAACTGGAGAAATAAGGCTTTGTATAGACTTTAGAGACTTAAACAAAGCTTCATTGAAAGACAACTACCCTTTACCAAAAATGGATCATATTCTACAAAGGGTGGTAGGGTCCAGGAGAATTTCTTTGCTAGATGGATATTCAGGGTATAATCAAGTCTTAGTCCACCCTGATGATCGATTCAAGACAGCCTTTACTACACCATGGGGCACCTTCATGTATGTGAAAATGCCCTTTGGTCTAATGAATGCTGGAGCAACCTTTCAAAGAGCCATGGACATAGCATTCTCGGAAGAATTGGGTTTCTTCATCATTATATATCTAGATGATGTCACGGTGTTTTCAAAAACAGATGAAGAACATTTAGAACATTTAAGAAAGGTTTTCGAGAAGTGCAGAAGGCTTGGAATATCTTTAAACCCTAAGAAGACAATATTTGGTCTCCAAGAAGGTAAGCTTCTTGGACACATTATTTCAGAAGAGGGTATAAAGATAGATCCAAAGAGGATTGAGGCTATATTGCAAATCTCTCATCCTCAGAATATCAAGGAGTTGCAGTCTTTCATTGGGAAGATCAACTTTTTGAGAAGATTCATCCCCAACTTAGCTGAGCTCCTTAGGAATATCACAAACATGTTGAAGAAGGAGCACGGGGTGAAATGGACCTTGGAAGCAAAGAAGTCCTTTGAGCTGGTGAAACAAGCAATAACCAAAACACCAATTCTTATAAGTCCTGATTTTTCAAAAGACTTTTATATCTTCTCATTTGCATCGGAACATACCATAGCTGTTGTCCTTTTACAAAAAAACCTACAAGGACAAGAGCAGCCAATTGCATTCTTTAGTAAGGCATTGAGGGATGCCCCTTTGAGGTATAACATTATGGAAAAGCAAGCTTTTGCTTTGGTTAAATCATTGAAAGACTTCAGAGTATACATCCTGCACTCACACGTTATTTCCTTTGTCCCAAACTCAGTTGTTAAAGAAATTCTAACACAGGACCTAGATGGTAAGAGAGGTAAGTGGATTGCTGTTATCCTCGAATATGATTTAGAGATAAAACCCACTAAGCTCATCAAAGGCCAAGGTCTAGCTAGATTAATGGCTGAATCAAATTATGAAGTTCTTGATATTAACATGATTAATTCTTTGGATAACCAAGAAGAATTCTCAACTCCCATTGTTGAAGATCATTTTATGAATTCTCCTTGGTATGCTGATATTGTTTATGTTTTGCTTAATTTAAATGCATCTCCTGGTTTATCAAAAACAAAGGCAAGGTTCTTAAAATTAAAGGCTGTAAATTATTGCATTATTGATAAATGACTGTACTGGAAAAATGCAAGCGGTCTATTGCTTAAATGTTTGCCTGAGTTTGATGCAGAAAAGGTTAAGCGCGAATTCCATGAAGGAGAGTGTGGAGGTCATTTGTACTGGAAGTCAACAGCCAACAAAATTCTGAGGGCTAGTTTCTATTGGCCTACTCTGTTTCATGATGTTCACAAAATGACAACTACTTGCCATAAATGCCAATTGTTTGAGGGCAAGAGAAAATTATTACCCCTTCCTCTACATCCAATCACTGTTGAAGCTCCTTTTCAACAGTGGGGTCTTGACTTCATAGGAGAGATTCATCCACCATCCTCTACCCATAATAGGTGGATTCTTACTGCCACAGACTACTTCACTAAGTGGATAGAAGCCATTCCTTGTAGGCAAGCCAATGATTCAGTTATTATAAAGTTCATAGAAACCAATATCCTTTCCAGATTTGGTTTTCCTACCAAGATCATCACAGATAATGCAGCAGCATTTGGATCAAAGAAAATGGTTGAATTCTGTCACAAGTATCAGATAACATTGGGACACTCCACAGCCTATTACCCTCAAGGTAATGGACTTGCAGAATCTTTCAACAAAAGCTTAGTGAACATAATCAAGAAACTGTTGGAGGACAATAAGAAGTCTTGGCACACAAAGCTGATCCATGCACTTTGGACTAACAGATTAACTTTGAAGAAATCTATTGGTATGTCACCCTTCCAGCTTGTGTATGGTACAGATGCAATTTTTCCTAACAGCCTTAGTGTACCAGTTATGAAGTTAATTCAAGAGTTGCAGACTGAAGAAAATGATATATTCAGAAGAATAAATCAGACCATTCATCTTCAGCAAACCAGAGAGGAGGTTTATAACAAATCATTGCAGAAGCAAGATAGTATCAAGAAGATATTTGATAGAAGAACAAAGGCCAGCAATTTCAAGATTGGGGACAAAGTTTTAAAGTGGGACTCATGGAGCGAAGACAAGGGAAAGCATGGAAAGTTTGACCATCTATGGCTTGGCCCTTATTCTATTCGTTCAACTGCTGGTAATAATGCTTTCCACTTACAAGAGTTGAATGGAACACAATTGTTTGGGGGTCCTGTCAATGGCAGGATGCTTAAGCATTACCTTTCTTAAACCATTTTATGTTCTGAAGCCTTTTTATTCTTCTTTTCCCATTGTGAATATTTCATCCACCATTGCATTCAAAGTTATGAAAAATCAAAAAATACAAAAACAAAGAAAGAAAGAAAAGAGGGCAGAAATGAAAACAAGAAAGGCAAGGCCCCATGCCAAAAAGAGAAACAAACCTGAAAGTGTGCAAGCTTAAATGCCACTCCTGAAAACACTCTTCTAGTTAGTCAAACAGTTTAATCTTGACTGACTAGCTTTTGAATTTACTGCTGATAGGTTAGTGAATTTGATTTTCCAAACTGTTTAATCTTGGCTTATCAGTAGATAAATTAGGATAGAAATGAAGGTTCAAACAAACTCAAAATCTGAACCAAACTTTCCAATAGATGATGACTCAAAACTATGTTTTCTTATATGAGTCACGGAATATCAAGACCTGGTTCTAATCAGCTCAAAACTTGAACCAGAAGAAAAGTAAAGATAGCTCAAAGAAAAGCAAAGACAGAGCTGAAAAGAAGAGAGAAGGCCATAATAAGAAACTTTCAGATCTTAAGCCTTCTGTTTTGATTTTAAATTTTCTGCAAATAATAATCTATGTGCAGCTTGTTTTTATGCCATAGATCACAGCAAGTCAAACGGTTCAATCTTGACTTGACTGTTTTTGAATTTATGTCTTAGAATTTAGAGAATGAAAGTTTGTTGGACAGTTTAAACCCAACAGACACTAGATTAGGTAGAGAAACATCTGAGCTCAACAATTTAATCTGAGTTCAGGGAGAAATAAGGAGTAGAATTAGATTAATTTTTATGCTTTTAAAAGAATAAAATGTTGTAAAAAGAGTTTGCCAATCCAAGTGCACTCTAATGAAGGAAAAAATGCTAGATCAGTAGGATTGGGTAGGTAGAAGTTGTATTGGTGAACTTCATCTTTATTTCATAACCGAGATTATTTTTCAGAGCAACGCAAGAGCAAGCAATGGACCAGGCACCAGTCAGCCCCCTAGAGAAATCAAGTCTGAATTCTTGATGCCTTCAAGAAGGCACCATCCCCAAATAGAGCCGCTGTTAGCCACCTATAATATTTTTAGACCAGAAAGGTGGCTAAAACTTTGGGAGCCTCCAAGGAACAAATTTTTTCACTAAACGTTGTTGGCTCTCGGAGTCTCTGTAAGGCCTCCTGCCTTCTTCCTCTTTCTAGATCCTTTACTGCTTTTTCAAACTTCAAAAGCCTCTGAAATCCTTCAAAAATCCCAAGATTAAATACTGCTGCAGAACCCCTTGTTCCCCTTTCTTTTCTTCTACCCTAACCCCATTTACTATTCTCCATTTCCCATGAAAAACTCACAATTTCATTTTTCTCCCTTTCCATTTCATTAAATCCATTTTATAAGGTTAAGAACCCACTTTTTAACCTTACCGAAGCCTTCATTTATTTCAAAAAACCCTTCAAAAAAACCATGAAAATACATGTTTTTATGTAGAGGACTTAAGCCCCCTCGAGCTTAGGCCCCTAATCTTTTTTCATCCATATACCTGCACCCTGGAACCAAGGTCTAAACCCTTTGGCGCTCAGCGCAAATTGCATTTTCCGCGATTTGTTTAAACTAACCCATCGCAAAAAATTGTGATGCAATCGTTCCGCTCGATCGCAAATCGCAAATCGCTGATATCTGTGATGCGATCCATCACAGATCCTCATCGCAGATCTCCATCACATCGCAAATCCCTCCTCCATCGCAAATCGCAGATCACGAATTTCAGTTTTCATTTAAAATGCCCAGCGCAAATATTTGCGATGCGATCCATCGCAGTTTCCGCCCATCGCATAATCGCAATATCGCATTTTCTCTCTGTCGCATAATCCGCCATCGCGTTTTCCACTTTTGCGATTTGCGATCGATCCCGCTGGGCCCACCATTTGACATCCCTGCCTTTCATATAAAAACGTTTTTTTTCTTCTTTCTTTGTAAAGTCAAAAATGATATATTTTGTGGTTTACAAAGGTTTTGCCCATTACATCCCGCCGCTAAATCCCCGTCGTCGATCTGCACCCCCGCTCCATGATCCAACGACCCCGCTTCCTCCGCACAACCTCCTATGCAGTTTAACCTATGAACGCAGGATTTCATAACTTTCGTTTGTGTTTTGCAGGGTTTAACGTTTTCCGCTATATTCAGAAGGAAATTCGAAAGATGAGGGTGACGACCCTCTCTCTTTTGATTTGTTAAAGGAAACCGGACACAGTGTGAAAATTCATGTTTTCATCAGTGTTTCATGAGGCATTGATGCCTTTTCCTACCTGCGCCGCCCTGCACCATAGAGAAAGCCGTCAAGAACAATGCAGAAAAAAGGGTATCAGAGATTGAAGACTAAAAATGAACCAGAACAGCGGATTAGTGGACAGATTGGCGGGGATTACAGCTAAGACAGTTATCAAAAGCCTAATCCCCAGCCTAAAGCACAATTCAATGAAAAATCTAAAAGTGTTTTATCAGACATATTGCCTCCACCGCCATACTGTGAGGCAAATTGATTCCTCAACCACCACAGTGCCACCTATTATCTCAAGACGCTCAATCAAAGGCTGAATTTACTGAACAAGATCAGATATTTTGCCTCGAAGCAACCAAAGAAGTTATTTCGGCCCCAGATTTAATGACAGAATGTGTGCAGAGTGACCCTAACAGTACGCAGAACCTCAAATGTCAAACAAAGCTCCCACCGAGCTTAAATTCTGAGTGTACATCATTCAATACAGTAGAACACCTGTATAGTTCTTTGTTGGGCTCCTCAAAGGCCGTGAATACATTAATGCCTGTATTAATTGATTTTGAGATATTTTATCAGATCTCACCTCCTCATTCTTCTATAAATACTTCCATAGAAGATGAGTGAGGGGTTGGTTGAGTCGCTTATAGAGCTTTGAAATACATTTGAGCCTAAACTCCTGATTGTAAATAGTGTTCACTGGCCCTTGGAGCTCTGCTTGTGCTAGAGTAGTTAGGTTGAATAGTGAAGATGATTGCTGAACTGAAACATTGGACCTAAAGATTGTAACTGGTTTGACATCAATATAAAAGCTGTTTCTTGGGATCCTAGTCTATATCACCGGTGAAGTGCTCCTTTCTTTGTTAAATTGTTTTCCTTCTATGTATGCCATATTATTCATATTCCTCTGTAAAGAACAATTTGAACAGAGTTAGGATCTACTGTACATCAGTAACCTTCTCTGGCTGAGAAATCTTTATCTTGATGTTTTCCTCAAACTTGTTTATTTAAGAATGATTCAATACTATTTAAACAGTTAGGAATGTTGGCGTTCCCTCGTCCTTCTGTTTACATAAACATTGTTCTTAAATGTGATTTCCATTATTTGCTATTAAAGTTAGACTAGAGAAGATATGGTTTTCCCTGATTCCTAGATTCTTTTCTCCAAAGGCAGATTCTGAAAGTTTCCCTTGGTGTTGACTGAAAGCAGACTAGGTTTAAAAGTACTTTATCTGATCTTAAGTTACACTCTGTTTTTTCTTATGTGTTTTCATACTTTCTGAAGGTAATTATGTGGATTACTGGATTGTTTGTCAATTAAGCTGCTTTAATAAGAACTTGCCCAAGAAGTCTATGGTTAGCACCTTAGGCTTTCAAAGACAATATCCATCTTTGCACATATTGGAGAGATCCCTCTCCGGATTCAGGAGGGCTAGATCCTAGAATCCCAAAGTTGGTTGAAACATTTTTGTTTCTGTAATTGGACTCTGCCAATCTTGCTTTAACAGGAGACCTACCGTAATGAACTCAAATTGGTCCAGCCTTGCTCATGCAATACTCATTGGCATCTCTAATCACTGGGTGTTTCAAATCATGCAACACTATAGTCACAACAGATAGTCAACCTGCTCTTTCACCTACCTCTTCACTAGTCTCCACTGAAACTTTCCATGCACTGTAGTTAACTGATGTATTCTTCAGTTGATTAATAAGTTAATATTTAGTGAATTAATTAATAATTAATTCACACCACTCTCACTAGTGCATCAATCAGTTAGACTAGATACAACTAACTCAACTGTGTCTAACTGAGTTAAACTGAACACAACTCCACCAACTACTTCAATAACTCCACCAAACTCTGTCACATGAGTTCTAACTGAAGTCTCCATGCAATAGCTCCACTTAACCGTGAAGAGCGTAATTCCTTCGTCACTTCGTGTTACATCTATGCACTTAATTGAAGTGCTCCAAGAGAATAAGATAATGTTTATAGTCCAAATATTATTAAGAGCTAATAATATTCGACATATCTATTTTTAGACTAGCAATCTAAAAATAGATTCCGCCCAGTATGTCTAAAAATAGAAGTCCATCTATTTTTCCAACTTGACCAACCATCCACAAATAGCATCCTGAAACTCATAGAATATGATCAACATGTCTAAAGATAGACATAGTCTAAAAATAGACTTGCGCCAAAAATAGCGTGCGGGCCCACTTAGTGAAGGCGACTTCTTTCCACTAAGCTCATCATCTTGTTGCAATCTCAACACTCCCTCTCAACAAGATAGGGATTATCTACCACCCCAATCCTGCCCCTGTGGTATTCGAATTTGCTCCTGGTGAGCACCTTCATCAAGATATCAACATCCTGATCCTCCGTGGGAATGTATGAAAGTAACATGATCTTCCACTGCACAAAATCTTTGATATGATAGTATCAGTCCATGAAGCCATGCCGCCTCAACTCATCCTCCTGTCTGTACCATGATCCATATCCCGATGTGCCTCTGAGATATCTCAATACATGTTTGCCTGCCTTCCAAAAGAGCTTGGTAGGCTTAACCATAGCTTGTGAAAGCTGGTTAACAGTGTAGAATATGTCAGGTCGTGTATTGACTAGATACATAAGCGACCCCACCAACTGTCGGTAAACAGTGGCATCCACTACCTCTACCGATGTAGCATCCTCTTTCCTCCATCCACCAGGAAGAGGAGTGTCGATAGGCTTGCAGCCTTGCATGTTGAACTTATCCAGTATCTCCCGGGCATACTTGCCTTGAGACACAAACAATCCATCACTGCGCTGCAAAATTTCTAATCCCAGGAAATAATGAAGGAGGCCCAAGTCCTTCATCTCAAACTCCTTTGCAAGATCAGCCTTGCATGAGTGTATCAACAGTTCATCACATGTCAGAATCAAATCATCTACATAAAGTACAATGATCAGCAACTTAACCTCCACCACAATCTGGTATAGGTTCGGATCCGGCTCACTCTTGAAGAATCCAAGTCCAGTGAAATAACTATCTATCCGCTTGTACGAAGCATGAGGTGCTTGTTTCAACCCATACAACGCTCTTTTGAGCCTGCACACATGCAACTCGCTATTGAAGATCTCGAAACCTTCGGGCTGCTCTATGTACACCTCCTCCTCAATCACTCCATTGAGGAACATAGTCTTCACATCCATCTGATGAATGTGCCACCCCATTTGCGCTGAGAGAGAAAGAATCGTCCATATGGAAGAATACCTTGCGACAGGTGCAAAGGTTTCCTCATAATCGATTCCCTCAATCTGTGAGAAGCATCGGGCAACAAATCTTGCCTTGTACTTCTCCACATTCTCGTCAGCTGCTTGCTTCACTTTGTAGATCCATCTCGAACCTACCACTGATTTCCCTTCCGGCCTTGGGACAATCTCCCATGCACTGTTTCTGACAATCAAATCATACTCTTCCACCATGGCATCTACCCATGCGGGGTCCTCCACAAATTTCCTCGAAAGAGACACTCAGCTAAGGATACACTTGCTCATAAGAGCCATGTATCCAGTATACCAGTCAGGCGACTGTCTCTGTCTGCGCTGTGATGTAGGTGCTCCTACAATCTTCTCTGCATCTTGAATCAGTCGCTCAGCTTCTCTAGTGCGCTCCTGCCCTCTGATGGTTGGTGCTGCATGAGTGGTCTCTTCTACTCCATGAACCTCCTCTTGTGGTTGATCCACATCCTGAGGCTCATCCTTAGGAACTAATAGCTCCTCATCTGCATGTAAGTGTGGCTCCCTCTCAAGAGAACACTTCATGGCTTTCCCCTCATGAAATTTGATATCCCGTCGCACAACAGTCTTGCGACTGTCTGGCAAATACACACGATAGTTGTGAGGTGTATCAGGGTACCCCAAAAATATCCCAACCTCTGCGGTCAGCTCTAGCTTCTTCCTGGCATCCTTCGTCACATGAATGTAAACAGGTGAACCAAAAATCCTCAAATGAGAAATATCAGGCCTCTTACCAGAAAACGCCTCCTCAGGTGTACTCATGCCAAGTATCCTGTGAGGACAACGATTTTGCACATAAACTGAAGTATTGCATGCTTCAGCCCACAAGTGTATGGGAAGTCCCTGATCATGCAACATCGCTCGTGCATCACCCACGATCGTTCTGTTCTTTCGCTCTGCGACCCCATTCTGCTGTGGGATATGAGGCGCTATGAGCTATCTTTGAATTCCTTCTGCTTTGCAAAACTCCTTGAATTCGCCAGAGGTGAATTCACCACCATTGTCGCTCCTAAGAGCCTTCACTTGCTTCCCCGATTCTTTCTCAACCAGTGCCTTGAACTCACAGAACTTTGAGTATGTCTCGCTCTTCTTCTGCATGAAGAAGATCCAGCACTTACGAGAAAAATCATCAAAAAATATCACATAGTACCTGTGCTTTGTTGTCGAAGCTACTAAGAAAGGTCCACACAAGTCTGTGTGAATTCTCTCAAGGATCGTCATGGCGCGACTATCCTTCTCGTGAAAGGTGGCTTTCACAAATTTTCCCAAAGTACATCCCTTGCACTGATCTGACTATGCAAGTGTACCTTTGGGAAACCTGGTAGAAATCTGTTGCAAAATTTTCAAAGCACCATGGTGAAGATGGCCCAATGTCTTGTGCCATAGCTCGCCCTCATCCCAACTCACCACTCCTTCTGCCTTGCCTGCCATTGCTACGCAGCCATCTACCTGCAACTAATAAAGGTTCTTAACTCGAACCCTATCCTCTGGGTTTCACCAGTTGCCTCACTGCGCAGGAAATCCTTTCCCTCGCTAAAGACAACATCATATCCCTTGTCTTCTAACATGGCCACCGAGATCAGATTCTTCTTCAATCCTGGAACATGCATCACTTCCTTCAATACGAAGGGTTTACCAGACTCCCTCTCAAAGGAAATGGTACCGATACCGGTCGCACTGTATCTACCATCATCGCCCATCTCGATGTGCACTCCAAGATCTTTCTCATCCATATCAGTAAACAAATATTTGTCTTCGGTCATATGAAAAGACGCACCACTGTCAAGAAACCACACTGAACCCATCATACTTGAGACCAAGCATGTGATCAGTGAAAAATCCAGCTCAAACTGCGAGACTAAGGCCTCTCCAGCTGCAAATCCAGCAACCTGCTTATTTTTCTTCTTCTGTGGACAATTAGTGGCATAATGTCCGTGTTGGTGACAGTGAAAGCACTTCACCTTGGACATGTCCTGCTTCTTTCCTTTCGCATTGGATCGAGAAGCATTCTTTTTGCTCTTCCCCTTCCTTACTTTGACAACCAAAGCGTAATTTTCTTCATCTGCACTCTTCGATGAAGATTCGTCCCTGGTATTCCGCCTTATCTCCTCTTGCACAAGATCTGACCAAAGTCACTCCCATCCTGGAAATTTCTCCCGACCATTGACAGAGTCCTGATAGGAATGCCAACTCTTCGGAAGCCCAAGGATAGCCAAGCTCACCAAGTCCTCATCATCTAAAGTAACCCCCACACTTCCCAGCTCATCGCTATACTGGACAAACTTCGTGAGGTACTTGGGTATACTGTCGCCTATCTCCATTTTATACCTGAGTTTATCCTTGAGCGCCAACTTCCTCTGGTCGCTCTTGCTTTGGAACAAATCTGTCATAGATTTCCACATCAAGAATGGAGAAGCTTTACCATGAAGGCTGGACACTATGTGATCCTTCACACCTTCCAACAAAATCCTTCGACACTTTTCTGTCTTCTTTTGCCATGCGTCAAGTGTGGCAGCATCACTAGAAGCAGGTTTTGGAATTTCTGCATCTATGAACTCCTTCAACCCATTGTCATCCAGCATCGCCTCCATCCTGTCCTTCCATGCAATATAATTCGAGCTGCCCTCAAGGGCATACTCCAATCGCAATCTGTTGAAAGACATCTCAACTTCGACACCAAGAAAACACTGCTGCAAATTCGAATTCCACTAGCACAAAACTCAACCACTTCAATGTTTTGCAATTGCTTCAATGATCAATATCGCTCTGATACCATGTATAAATTATATAACTAATGCGTTATACATCCAATATTATCCTAATCACACACTATTTGACTTCATGCATAATAAAGAATCTCTTCTACTATTGATCATTACTTGCGGAAATAAAATCAATTGCATGCACACATTAAAACCATAAGCTTCACACATATGAACACAATATTTTATGGGAAAGCTTAAAGCTAAAAACCCCCAACTATCTGTATATTATATGTCGTAGAGAGCATGTAACAATCATCATACAAAGCTCCTCACAAGCGCTCAGTACAATCTCCAATTTTTACAAACTAATCAGGTTCGATCTAGAAAATCTCATGCTCCAATCTCTGCCACCTGCTAGCCTGCCTCTACTGCGTAATCAGTGCTGAAGAATGGCTCTGAATGAAATAAAATTGGTACAGCCTTGCTCACGCAATCCTCATTGGCATCTCCAACCACTGTGTGTTGCAAATCATGCAACACTATAGTCACAACTGATAGTCACACTGCTCTTTCACCTACCTCTTCATTGGTCTCCACTGAAACTGTCCATGCACTGTAGTTAACTGATGTATTCTTTAGTTGATTAACGAGTTAATAATTAGTGAATTAATTAATAATTAATTCACACCACTCTCACTAGTGTATCAATCATTTAGACTAGATACAACTAGCTCAACTATGTTTAACTGAGTTAAACTGAATACAACTCCACTAACTTCCTCAATCAACTCCACCAAACTCTGTCACATGAGTTCTAATTGAAGTCTCCATGCAATAGCTCCACTTAACCCTCAGGAATAGCGTAATTCCTTCTGTCAGCTCCTGTGCCACATCTGTGCACTTAACTGAAGTGCTCCAAGAGAATAAGATAATGTTTATAGTCCAAATATTATTAAGAGTTAATAATATTCGACATATCTATTTTTAGACTGGAAATCTAAAAATAGATTCCGCCCAATATGTCTAAAAATAGAAGTCCATCTATTTTTTCAACTTGACCAACCATCCACAAATAGCATCCTACAACTCATAGAATATGATCGACATGTCTAAAAATAGACTTGCGCCAAAAATAGCCTGCGGGCCCACTTAGTGAAGGCGACTTCTTTCCACTAAGCTCATCATCTTTTTGCAATCTCAACACTCCCTCTCAACAAGATAGGGATTATCTACCACCCCGATCCTGCCCCTGTGGTATTCGAATTTGCTCTTGGTGAGCACCTTCGTCAAGATATCAACATCCTGATCCTCCGTGGGAATGTATGAAAGTAACATGATCTTCCGCTGCAGAAAATCTCTGATATGATAGCATCGGTCCGTGAAGCCATGCCGCCTCAACTCATCCTCCTGTCTGTACCATGATCCATACCCCGATGTGCCTCTGAGATATCTCAATACATGCTTGCCTGCCTTCCAAAAGAGCTTGGTAGGCTTAACCATAGCTTGTGAAAGCTGGTTAATAGCGTAGAATATGTCAGGTCGTGTATTGACTAGATACATAAGCAACCCCACCAACTGTCGGTAAACAGTGGCATCCACTACCTCTACCGATGTAGCATCCTCTTTCTTCCATCCACCAGGAAGAGGGGTGTCGATAGGCTTGCAGCCTTGCATGTTGAACTTATCCAATATCTCCTGGGCATACTTGCCTTGAGACACAAACAATCCATCACTGCGCTGCCAAATTTCCAATCCCAGGAAATAATGAAGGAGGCCCAAGTCCTTCATCTCAAACTCCTTTGCAAGATCAGCCTTGCATGAGTGTATCAACAGTTCATCACTTGTCAGAATCAAATCATCTACATAAAGTACAATGATTAGCAACTAACCCTCCACCACAATCTGGTATAGGTTCGGATCCACCTCACTCTTGGAGAATCCAAGTCCAGTGAAATAACTGTCTATCTGTGTGTACCAAGCATGAGGTGCTTGTTTCAACCCATACAACGCTCTTTTGAGCCTGCACACATGCGACTCGCTGTTGAAGATGTCGAAACCTTCGAGCTGCTCTATGTACACCTCCTCCTCAATCACTCCATTGAGGAATGCAGTCTTCACATCCATCTGATGAATGTGCCATCCCATCTGCGCTAAGAGAGCAAGAATCTTCCGTATGGAAGAATACCTTGCGACAGGTGCAAAGGTTTCCTCATAATCGATCCCCTCAATCTGTGAGAAGCCTCGGGCAACAAATCTTTCCTTGTACTTCTCCACACTCCCGTCAGCTGCTTGCTTTACTTTGTAGATCCATCTCGAACCTACCACTGATTTCCCTTCTGGCCTTGGGACAATCTCCCATGCACTGTTTCTAACAATCAAATCATACTCTTCCACCATGGCATCTACCCATGCGGGGTACTTGTAAAGTTTTGTAGATGTTCTATGCTAAGAGCAATTTCACTTTTCTCACAGCAATCATACAAGTAGTTAAGCAAAATGCAGATAGAACATATAAGCAGATCTTACAGAAGACAAATCAGAAACAGGAAAAATGTGTGTGTTCGTTTCGGCGGTCAACAGGATGCTTCAACCAGCAAAGTCTCCTTTGGTCAGCCAACCCAGCATGTGTCACAACAGTCCTCCAATCAGCAAATGAGTCAACCCAAGTCAACTCTGCAAAAGTCAACGTTGTCCTGAAAAAGTCAACGCAGGGCAGCAAGCTAAAAGTCAACGCAGCGGCAAAACGGTCAACCCTTTGACCTCGATTTTTGTGCCAGGTAGTACGGCCTTCAAAAATCGAACCTTCCACAAGTTTTCAGCTTGATTGGACCATGCGTTGACCAAAGTCAACGCTGGTCAAACTTTCTGCGAAACCCTAGCAGCAGAAAATCGTACTTCAGCTCAGCCGTACGGTCTGTCCTCTCTCTCCTTCACACCTGTGGCTGAAACTCGTCCTTTAGGTAGCTCATACTATTTTATGAGAGAGGAAGATGTGAGTTGTGATGATGATGAAATGCTCTTCAACTTTTCCTGTATTTATATCCATCAATGAAGATGTGTGACACATCATTGGGCCACATCATTGGGCATGTGTGACACATACATTACAAAATTGACCGACCTTGCGGTACAGTAAAATAATAAATTTCAAAATATAAATTCATAACTCATCGGATTAGACATATTTTATATGGATTTTACACCTCTCACAAAGAGGAATCCAACAAAAATATTAGCCTCTTAGTCTGAGCATCTTAATATGGAGTTTGGACCTAGTTGTCCAAATTGAACACTCCCTCTCAACTAGGGAGAACTCCATCTATTAGTGCAAATCAACATCGTGCGTCATCCCGCCGAAACTTGCTTTACTGGCTTCTTTATCTCAGAACAGAAGTGGGTCAGTCACAAAGACATCATCCCCCGACTAACATAATCAGTCGAGGTCCCAGACCTCACAAATCTTGATCCCAGATCAAGTGGTTGGACCATGCCATCCTAGATAGAGAGTACGGCAATCTCTGATGCGTCCATCAGTCTTGGCTAATAGTCTCTAGCTTTTCCACACCTCATTGGCCAAATGAGAGGTACTTCCCATGAGCCCTGAACTCAATGGGTAGGATGCATACGGGGCACAGATAAATGAGTGGCGATCCAGCTCAACAATCACAAGGGTGGGGCGAAGCATTATGAGTGCTTATATCCCGAAGGCTATCTGAAAGCCCCCCGAGCTCCGGAGCTCATCGTCCAACAGGACCCTCAGAATAGGGTTGTTCCACGATACCAAGTCTCTCACGGAAGGTTAGGAACTTGACCTTCCCCAGGGGCTTAGTGAGAATATCCGCGACCTACTCATCAGTTCCTATATGATCGAGCCTTACGGCGCCTCGTTGTACCATATCCCGGATGAAATGGTACCTGATATCAATATGCTTGGATCGGTCATGGAACACAGGATTCTCGGTCAAGCGAATCCCTCTCTGGTTATCACAGAGTATCACGGTGGTATCTAGCACATGTCCAAACAGCTCACTAAAGAGCTTTCGCAACCAAACTGCTTCACAACAGGCCATACTTGCTGCAATGTATTCGACCTCTGCGGTGCTCAAACCCGCCGACACGCTTCTGTCATCCATGGGGTCCGAGAAGCAGAACCAAGATTGAAGCAGCATCCCGATGTGCTCTTACGATCCACCACACTGCCAGCCCAATCGGCATCGGTATATCCACGGAGTATCACACTCCCGGCAGTGTATCTCAGCCCATGGTTTATCGTGCCCCGAAGATATCTCAAAAGATTCTTGGCACCAACCCGGTGAAAGTGATGAGGCTCAACCATCTGTTGACTCAAAGTGTTCACTGCAAAACATATATCTGGTCGGGTGTTCACTAAGAACATCAAAGCTCCTATGGTTGATACTCGGTAAGTTGGCCAAGATAGGCCCGAGCGTAGCCTGCTCAACTTTGTAAAGTTGAGTTCCATTGGTGTCGACACGGACTTACAGTTCACCATTCCAAATCTTTCCAGAAGCTTCACAATATATTTTCCTTGAGAAAGGAAAATCTCTTCAGGTCTCTGCCAGACCTCCAGGCCTAGGAAATAGTGCATCAGTCCTAGATCCTTCATCTCGAATTCAGCAGCAAGCTCCCTCTTACATTGATGAATGAGAGGGTCATCTCCAGTCAGGAAGAGGTCATCCACATACAGCACTAGAATGAGAGGCTTCTCTTTCACAACCTTGAAGTATAGGTTCGGATCAGCATTGCTTCGAGTGAAGCCCGGCTTCATCAAGTAACTATCCATCCTCTCGTACCAAGCTCTGGGTGCTTGCTTTAACCCATAGAGGGATTTCTTCAACCTGCAGACATAAGTGTCTCGATCTTGAACTTCAAATCCCAGAGGTTGTTCTACATACACCTCTTCCTTTATTGCACCATGTAGAAAAGCGGTCTTGACATCCATCTGATGAAGACTCCATCCTTGCGTAGCAGCAAGAGCTATGATGGATCGGATGGTGGTATATCGTGCCACAGGTGCAAATATATCATCATAGTCAATTCCTTCCTTTTGAGAGAAGCCACGGGCAACAAACCTTGCCTTAAACTTTTCAGCACTCCCATCAGATCCATGTTTGATCTTGTAGAGCCATTTAGCGGTGACAACGGATTTGTCCTTCGGTCTCGAGACCACATCCCAGACATCATTCTTCATAATAGACTCATATTCTTCATGCATAGCATCCTTCCAGACTTGATGCTTGATGGCTTCCTCAAAAGATCCAGGTTCAGATTGTACAATAGTACTCATGGCGGCTAGATACCCTTGGTATCTACACGGCTTCTTGCTTTCTCGGAATGTCCCCCTTGGGGCAGCATGACCCTCAGCATCTTCGAGGGTGTCCCTGAGCCATGATGGTCTCTTTCCTAGAGAAGGGGAAGGATCAATAGGGTCCATTGGCCCTTCAACATCAGGCATAGTCTCATCCTGGGGTTCTTCCAGATTTTCAGGTCTTTCTTCATGATTTTCTTCAGATCTAGAAAGATCTACTACTTTCTTCAGGGAAGCATCTTCGTCAAAGGTGACATCATGTCTTATCTCTACTTCCCTTTGACCAGGTACATAGACTCTATATGCCTTAGAAGTCTCACTGTAGCCCACAAACATTCCTTTCTTCCCAGTAGCATCTAGCTTACTTCTCTTTTCTTTCGGCACATGAAAATAGACGGGACATCCAAAAATTCTAAAATGTGAGACATCAGGTTTCTTACCAGAGAAAACCTCTTCGGGAGTTTTGGAGTCCAAAGCGGAATGAGGGCATCGGTTTTGAATGTACACAGCAGTATTTGCAGCTTCTCACCACAGAAACTTTGGTAGACCCTGGTCACATAGCATGGCACGGGCAGCTTCCACAATAGTCCTATTCTTGCGTTCAGCAACACCATTCTGCTCAGGAGTATATGCAGTGGTAGTCTCCCTCTTAATGCCAGCTTCTCTGCAAAAGTCTTTGAAGTCATTTGACTCATATTCAGTGCCATTGTGAGTCCTCAAAATCTTGATCTTCTTTCCGGTCATATTTTCCACCAAGGCTTTGAAGGTACGGAACCACATGAAAGCCTCATCCTTCTTCTTCAAGAAGTATATCCAGGTTTTGCGAGAGAAGTCATCAGTAAATATCATATAGTAAGAACATCCCCCCAGGGATGTTACAGGCAACATACCAGAAAGATCAGAATGAACCAGTTGCAATATCTCAGATGTCTTTGTGACACTTGAGGGGAAAGGTCCCCTTGTATGTTTTCCTTCAGCACAGCCCTTACATACACCTTCATGGTTATTTCCAAAATCAGGCATCCCTGTCACCACCTTCCTTGCTTCGGGAAGAGCCTTATAATGAAGGTGTCCAAATCTTCGGTGCCATAGTTCGGTTTGACGGATTGTATCACAAGTCATAGCTCCCAACGGACTCCCACCAACCTGGTAGAGTGTGCCAACCCTAAAACCAATTGAGATAGCTTCCTTGAAGCTCTTCTTCCACATGAGTACCTTTCCATCAGAGAAAGTTACATTGAATCCTTTGTCTTCCATGGCAGATATAGACACAAGGTTCTTCTTCAATTTGGGTACATAGAGTACATCTTGTAGACGGAGGACTTGTCCTTGAGACAAGTGGAGGGTCACAGTCCCGGTCCCTTTCACGGGATAAGTGGCATTATCCCCAAGGATAATTTCTAGATTAGTATCCCTTTCAACCATGTCATAAAGTGCTTCCTTGAATCCGGTGATGTGTCTTGAGGCACCACTATCGATTAGCCGGACATCCATAGTGTCGGGCAGAGATGCAGCTGAGAGAGCAGATACAAGAATATACTCATTTTTTTTATCAACAACATTAGACTCCTCATACCTGGTATTTCTGGACCTTTTAGAAGGTTGATTGTTTCCTCCAAAGTGAGCCTTCCTCTTTCCTTTGGATTTGTCATTTCTTCGATTCCCATTCCTTCGGTTGTTGTTGTTATCGTCACTATCGGGAGAATCCTTCTTGAATGGGCATTCTCTAGCATAGTGTCCAGGCCTATGGCAGGTGAAACATTTACCCTTCTTCTCTTGAGTCTTTGTCCTTCTTTTGTCCTTAGAACCACCAGAGTTCTTCTTTCGGGAATGAGCACCATAGGCGGCATTTCTTTCATTATCAAATTCCTTCATCCTTGTTTCTTCTTGCATACATCTTGACAGAAGCTCATCAAAGTTAGGAATGGTATTATTGTTGAGAATGGTAGTTGTGAATACTTGCCATTCATGTGGAAGTCCTCCAAGTGCGGTGAGAACCATCTCACGATCAGCTATTGTCTCCCCAATAGCTAGCAGATTGTTCCTGGTTTCGGTCAACTTCATAAAGAAAGTTTGAATAGACTCGTCTCGGCCCTTCTTCATATTCTTCAACTTGTTCTTGAGGAATAGCACTTGATTCACATTGTTTACTTGGAACATAAGTATCAATTTGTCATACATCTCCTTGGATGTGCCTAGTTCAGATATGTAGGCAACCAGACTCTTATTTATGGATTCCCTGATCAGCAGCTTTGCTCTGATTTCTCCCTTCTTATACTTGTTTCTAACAGCAGCAGAGACATTTGATGGAGGTTCTTGAATCTTCCCTGTCACATGATCCAAGAGATCATGATCTTCCAATTTGAGATCTAATATCATCTTCCAGGCATGAAAGTCATCACTTCCAGTCAGCTTGTCATTCTCCCTGAATTCAAGACTAGTGGAACCCATTTCCTTCGATGATGATTGCTATAGATAGAGTTTGTCTTCACCTCAGCTCCGATACCATGTAAAGTTTTGTAGATGTTCTATGCTAAGAGCAATTTTACTTTTCTCACAGCAATCATACAAGTAGTTAAGCAAAATGCAGATAGAACATATAAGCAGATCTTACAGAAGACAAATCGGAAACAGAAAAAATGTGTGTGTTCGTTTCGGCGGTCAACGGGATGCTTCAACCAGCAAAGACTCCTTTGATCAGCCAGCCCAGCATGTGTCACAACAACCCTCCAATCTGTAGATGAGTCAACCCAAGTCAACTCTGCAAAAGTCAACGCTGTCCTGAAAAGTCAACGCAGGGGCAGCAAGCTAAAAGTCAACGCAGCAGCAAAACGGTCAACCCTTTGACCTCGATTTGTGTGCCAGGTAGTACGGCCTTCAAAAATCGAACCTTCCACAAGTTTTCAGCTTGTTTGGACCATGCGTTGACCAAAGTCAACGCTGGTCAAACTTACAGCGAAACCCTAGCAGCAGAAAATCGTACTGCAGCTCAGCTGTACGGTCTGTCCTCTTTGTCCTTCACACGTGTGGCTGAAACTCGTCCTTCTTGGTAGCTCGTACTCTTTGATGAGAGAGGAAGATGTGAGTTGTGATGATGATGAAAATCTCTCCAACTTTTCCTGTATATATATCCATCAATGAGGGTGTGTGACACATCTGTTGGGCATGTGAGCCTACATTACAAAATTGACCGACCTTGCACATATAATTTATTAAGAATAATAAATTCAAAATATAAGTTCTGCTCATCGGATTAAGACATATTTTATATGGATTTTACACTTCTCACAAAGAGGAATCCAACAAAAATATTAGCCTCTTAATCTGAGCATCAGAACATGGAGTTTGGACCTAGTTGTCCAAATTTAACAGACTCCACAGCTTCCTTGAAAGAGGATGGCTCTGTCATGATACACTTTCTCATAAGAGCCATGTATCCATTATACCAGTCAGGTGACTGTCTCTGTCTACGCTGTGATGTAGGTGCTCCTACAATCTTCTCTTCATCTTGAATCAGTCGCTCAGCTTCTGTAGTGCGCTTCCACCCTCCGATGGTTGGTGCTGCATGAGTGGTCTCTTCCACTCCATGAACCTCCTCTTGTGGCTGATCCACATCCCGAGGCTCATCCTTAGGAACTAATAGCTCCTCATTTGCATGCAAGTGTGGCTTCCTCTCAAGCGAACATTTCATGGCTTTCTCCTCATGAAATTTGATATCCCGTCGCACAATAGTCTTGCGACTGTCTGGAAAATACACATGATAGTTTTGAGGTGTATCAGTGTACCCCACAAATATCCCAACCTCTGCAGTCAGCTCCAGGTTCTTCCTAGCATCTTTCGTCACATGAATGTAAACAGGTGAACCAAAAATCCTCAAATGAGAAGTATCAGGCCTCTTACCAGAAAACGCCTCCTCGAGTGTACTCATGCCAAGTATCCTGTGAGCACAACGGTTTTGCACATAAACCACAGTATTGCATGCTTCAGCCCACAAGTGTATGGGAAGGCCCTGATGATGCAACATCGCCCATGCAACACCCACGATCATTCTTTTCTTTCGCTCCACGACCCCATTCTGCTGTGGGTTATGAGGCGCTATGAGCTCTCTTCGAATTCCTTCTACGCTACAAAAGTCCTTGAATTTTCCAGAGATGAATTCACCACCATTATCGCTCCTAAGAGCCTTCACCTGCTTCCCCGATTCTTTCTCAACCAGTGCCTTGAACTCACAAAACTTTGAGTATGTATCGCTCTTCTTCTACATGAAGAAGATCTAACACTTACCAGAAAAATCATCAACAAATATCACATAAGCATTCGTGCTTTGCCGGTCGAAGTTACCGAGAAAGGACCACACACGTCTGTGTGAACTCTCTCAAGGATCGTCGTGGCGCGACTATCCTTTTCGTGAAAGGTGGCTTTCACATACTTCCCTAAAGTACACCCCTTGCACTGATCTGACTGCGCAAGAGTGCCCTTAGGAAGTCCAGTAGAAATCTGCTGCAGAATCTTCAAAGCTCCATGGTGAAGATGGCCCAATGTCCTGTGCCATAGTTCGCCCTCACCCTGGCCCACCACTCCTTCTACGTTGCCCTATCATAAGTAACCATCTACCTCCGCAACTAATAAATGTTCTTAACTTGAACCCTATATCCTCCTAAGCCTACCAGCTTGCCTTACTACGCAGAAAGCCTTTCCCTTTTCCCCGCTAAAGACAACATCATATCCCTTGTCTTCTAACATGGCCACCGAGATCATATTCTTCTTCAATCTTGGAACATGCATCACTTCCTTCAATATGGAGGTTTTACCAGACTCCCTTTCAAAGGAAATGGTACCGATATCGGTCGCACTGTATCTACCATCATCACCAATCTCTATATGCACTCCAAGATCCTTCTCATCCAGATCACTGAACAAAGATTTGTTTCCCATTACAAGAATGAGACGCACCATCACAAGAAAACCACGAACCCATCATACTTCGAAGACCAAGCATGTGATCAGTGAAAAATCCAGCTCAAACTACGAGGCTAAGGCCTCTCCAGCTACAGATCCAGCAGCTTGCTTATTTTTCTTCTTCTGTGGCCAATTAGTGGCGTAATGTCCGTGTTGGTGACAGTGAAAGCACTTCACCTTGGACATGTCCAGCTTCTTGCCTTTCGCACCAGATTGAGAAGCATTCTTTTTGCTCTTCCCCTTCCTTTCTTTGGCAACTAAAGCGCAATTTTCTTCATCTGCACTCTTCGATGAAGATCCGTCCCTGGTATTCTGCCTTATCTCCTCTTGCACAAGATCCGACCAAAGTCGCTCCCATCCTGGCAATTTCTCCCGACCATTCATAGAGTCCTGATAGGAATGCCAACTCTTCGAAAGCCCAAGGAGAGCCAAGCTCACCAAGTCCTCATCATCTACAGTAACCCCCACACTTCCCAGCTCATCCCTGTACTAGACAAACTTCGTGAGGTACTTAGGTATACTGTCACCTTTCTCCATTTTTATGTTCCTGAGTTTATCCTTGAGCGCCAACTTCCTCTGGTCGCTCTTGCTTTGGAACAAATATGTCAAAGATTTCCACATCAAGAATGGAGAAGTTTTACCATGAAGGTTGGACACTATGTGATCCTTCACACCTTCCAACAAAATCCTTCGACATTTTGTTGTCTTCTTTTGCCATGCGTCAAGTGCGGCAGCATCGCTAGAAGCAGGTTTTGGAATTTCTGCATCTATGAACTCCTTCAACCCATTTTCATCTAGCATCGCCTCCATCCTATCCTTCCATGCAATATAATTCGAGCTGCCCTCAAGGGCATACTCCAATCGCAATTCGTTGAAATACATCTCAACTTCGACACCAAGAAAACACTGCTGCAAATTCGAATTCCACCAGCACAAAACTCAACCGCTTCAATGCTTTGCAATTGCTCCAATAATCAATATCGCTCTGATACCATGTAGAAATTATATAACTGATATGTTATACATCCAAGATTCTCCTGATCACACACTATTTGACTTCATGCACAATACAGAATCTCTTCTACCATTGATCATTACTTGCGGAAATAAAATCAATTGCATGCACACATTAAAACCATAAAAATTCACACATATGAACACAGTAATTTATGGGAAAGCTTAAAGCTAAAAACCCCCAACTATCTGTATATTATATTTCATAGATATCATGTAAAAATCATCATACAAAGCTCCTCACAAGCTCTCAGTACAATCTCCAATTGCTACACACTAATCAGGTCCGATCTAGCAAATCTCATGCTCCAATCTCTGCCACCTGCTAGCCTGCCTCTACTGCGCAATCACTGCTGAAGAATGGCTCTGAATGAACTCAAATTGGTCCAGCCTTGCTCACGCAATCCTCATTGGCATCTCCAACCACTGTGTGTTGCAAATCATGCAACACTATAGTCACAACTGATAGTCACACTGCTCTTTCACCTACCTCTTCACCGGTCTCCACTGAAACTGTCCATGCACTGTAGTTAACTGATGTATTCTTTAGTTGATTATTGAGTTAATAATTAGTGAATTAATTAATCATTAATTCACACCACTCTCACTAGTGTATCAATCAGTTAGACTAGATACAACTAGCTCAACTATGTTTAACTCAGTTAAACTGAACACAACTCCACCAACTACTTCAATAACTCCACC
This sequence comes from Pinus albicaulis, assembly GCA_034641835.2. Classification (NCBI taxonomy): domain Eukaryota; kingdom Viridiplantae; phylum Streptophyta; class Pinopsida; order Pinales; family Pinaceae; genus Pinus; species Pinus albicaulis. Next base: position 1,298,053,111 of record CM076579.1, read on the forward strand.
AAACTCTGTCACATGAGTTCTAACTGAAGTCTCCATGCAATAGTTCCACTTAACCCTCAGGAATAGCGTAATTCCTTCTGTCAGCTCCTGTGCCACATCTGTGCACTTAACTGAAGTGCTCCAAGAGAATAAGATAATGTTTAGAGTCCAAATATTATTAAGAGCTAATAATATTCAACATATCTATTTTTAGACTGGCAATCTAAAAATAGATTCCTCCCAATATGTCTAAAAATAGAAGTCCATCTATTTTTCCAACTTGAACAACCATCCACAAATAGCATCCTGCAACTCATAGAATATGATCGACATGTCTAAAAATAGACATAGTCTAAAAATAGACTTGCGCCAAAAATAGCCTGCGGGCCCACTTAGTGAAGGCGACTTCTTTCCACTAAGCTCATCATCTTGTTGCAATCTCAACAAGAAGACTCTGATGACAGATGCATTATAATGATTAAGTTGTTTGGAGGCTATTCAGTTTCAGGAGATTTGCATGTGTGAACAACACTAGAGAAGTGTTGCATGCAAGAACATTCCAAAGGTACCAGATCGGGACAGATTGATTCCTTTCTTGTTGAGAGTGAGTGTTGAAATTTGCAACAAGAAACAGTGAAATTGGCATCCAGAAACAACAAGAAAATGCACACACACAAGTGATTAGATCTAGAAGGATCTATAAGGTAAAGCAGGCGACATATGGGAGTGTGGAGAAGTACAAGTCTAGATTTGTAGCTTGCGGATTCTCACAAGTTGAGGGGATTGACTATGAGGAGAATTTCACACCGGTTGCAAGATACTTATCTATTAGATCTATCCTTTCACTCTCAGTGTAGATGGGGTGGCAGATACATCAGATGGATGTGAAAACTGCATTTCTCAATGGAGTTATTGAGGAAGAAGTGTACATAGAGCAGCCAGAAGGTTTTGAGACCTCTGACAGTGAGTCGTATATGTGCAGACTCAAGAGAGAATTGTATGGGCTGAAGCAAGTACCTTGTGCTTGGTACACTAGGATTTACAACTATTTCACTAGGTTGGGCTTCACAAAGAGTGAAGATGATGTGAACCTGTACCAGATTTTGATTGATGGTAAGCTCTTGATTATCGTACTTTATGTTGATGATATATTTTTAACAGGTGGTGAGGAAATCATAACTTCTTGCAAAGAGGATCTTGCAAGAGAGTTTGAGATGAAGGACAAGGGACTCCTTCACTATTTCCTTGGTTTGGAAATAGGGCAGTGGGATGGTGAGCTATTTGTTTCTCAAGGAAAGTATGCCAAAGAGATTCTGAGTAAGTTTCACATGGAGAGTTATAAACCCATGGAGACTCCTCTTCTAGGAAACTGGAGGGAGGAAGATGTTGCTTCAGGTGAGGTAGTGGATGCTACTGTTTACAGGCAGCTTGTGGGTTCACTGATGTACTTGGTGAATACCAGACCAAACATTTTCTACACAGTTAACCAGCTGAGTCAAGATATGGTTAAGCCGACTAAGCTCTTTTGGAAGGCGAGGAAGCATGTCTTGAGATATCTTAGGGGCACTACAGAGTATGGATTATGGTACAGACGGACAGAGGGAGTGAAGCTTCAAGGCTTCACCAATGCAGATTGGGCAAGCAGTCCATTAGATAGAAAGAGCACATCAGGAGGAATCTTTAGCATAGGATCGACATTAGTTTCTTGGTATAGCAGGAAAAAGAGATCTGTGGCACTCCGTTCAGCCGAGGTAGAGTACATGACAGCTAGTCGAGATGCATGTGAGGCCATCTGGATGAGGAATATTTTGGTTGGTTTGTTTGGTTCTCAGATGGACCCGATGGTGATACATTGTGATAACCATAGTTGCATTAAACTCTTGGTTAATCCAGTATTCCATGATAGGTCCAAGCACAAAGACATCTGGTACCACCATCTCATAGATTGTGTTCAGAGGTGCATTATTTTACTTCAGTGCATTCCCACGGAAGATCAGGATGCAGATATTCTAACGAAGGCACTCGCCATGAGAAAATTCAAATACCATAGAGGCAGGATCGGGGTAGCTGATAATCCCTTTCTTGTTGAGAGGGAGTGTTGAAAAGCCAACAAGAAATGTGTGTCTAATTTAATTTTCCCTTAATTAAATTGGACAATAAAATGTAATATTATCTCATAATCACTTGTAATAGTTAACTGAGTGTGATAAACTCAGTTAGCTCATGAATTTCGAATTAAGGGTGCTTGGTGAGGCATGCAGAGTGATTCTATTAGTTATGGATTTCGAGTTGCAGTTAGTGCATTAGTTTAATGCATGAGAAATCATTTAACTCAATTGGTTGAGTTAAAGTTAGTTGAACTAGTTGTAACTATTTTTTGCACTAGTGAGAGATCAAGTGAATTAAATGAGATTTAATTCACATGCAATGATTTTCCATGCAGTTGATGATTTACTATTAAAGCTGCATGCATGTCAGTTCTAGTGGAGACCCTGTTGAGGCAAAGCTTAAAGGGATGTTAACTATCAGTTGTATCGTTAGTAGGCTGCTCGCATGCAGTAAGACACCAATAGGATTTCCCATGAGCATTGCGCAGTTTTGGAAGGTTGAATTTCCTAAAGAATAGGGATTTCATTCCACATGAATTGTGCAAGCAAGGCAGGCTGAGCAGAGGCTGAAAAATGGCCAAGTGTTGGTCGATTTTGTCTGGATCAGTGTGAGACAGTTGTGAGAGTGCAGAAGACTCTTGTGAGAAGACTGCATTGTAATGGTTTCATGATTCCTTGGTGAATATACAATAGAATATAGAGGAGTTTTGAGCAGCAATCTTTCCTTGATAAAATATCTGTGTTGTGGTTTTATTTGCTTCTTTCTTTACTTGTTGTGATTGGCAATCATGTTTATTTTCCACAATTGATTTTTAGAAGAATTCAATATCTTTATTTAGCATATCACATGATCAAATTGAATCCATTGATATATGTATATTGTTTGTATAATTTCTACATACTATACTATTTTATAGTCGTTGTTGCCCATTGTCACAATTATGCCAATAACAATATATGTGTTTTTTCTATATTATTTCAATTCGAGATAAATGCCTCTAAGCGACCCGAAACTAAAATTCCAACTCCCTTACCTTTCCCACAATTTTGGTGGCTGCATGGTTCTCTAAGCGAACCTCTTGGAAACCCAAACTAAGGCTCCCCTCCCAAGTTTCCCTATTCATCGCCCACTTCACAAAATTGATCCCACTTCGCATAACCTGCAAAATAAATATGCCCAAAGTCTCTAGAGACTTCTTTATCTCAATCAGTCATCGATAAATCCCATTTATGAAATGAAGCATGTTAGACATGTAGAGAGGGGATGTGGCCCCGAGGCCCCATTGATAAAATAATGATCACCCCATCAGAAATTAAATTATCTCTTTTTATTATAATATAATTTTTTGTAATACTTTATAATTTTTAATAATAATAAAAAATTACAATAAAACAAATTATTTTTTAATTAAATTCACAATTCTTATTATTATGATTTAGATATAAGTAACACCATGTCATCTAACGTCCTCAAACTGTGATACACTTCTCCATTACATTTTCTATGTTTATAATATAGTATGATTTTGTAAAATTTTGTTTTACTTTATAAAATATGACATAATTTTCAGTGAAAAAAGTTGTATTTTTTTGGAGATTTTTTTTTATCTATAGATAAGAACTATAAATCCCTATTGTTCATTAATCATTTTGAGGAGACAATAATGATGTCTAAAGGAGGTCTTGCATGTCTGATGTATTTCGAAAAACAAAACAAAAAAAACTAAAACAAAACAGAATTACACCATCTCTGAAAACGTATAACCAATGTTTGGTATTGAGTCCCCTTCTCCAGGGAATGCTAAGACCACAAATTTGGAAGTGAGATCATAAGCAATTGTCAAAATAATCTGGAGAGGGTACTCATGCAGAGGAATAGAGGCCACCTTTGATCTTAAGGGCTGAAAAGACAATACGTTAAGTCTGGTTAAAATTTGTAGGTAGATGCATAGGCTCTGGCACTGTAGAATATAAGACTCTTAGTCTTCAATTGAGAAAATATTGATCCCTCTTTATAAAAAAAGAGGGGCAAAGATATTCTTCCATTTGAGTGTAGATGAGCAGTTACATGTGAGAGTCACATGAAATTAAAAGGGGAACTGGCATGCTGCAAAAGTCAATTTAGAATCCTAGTTCAATTGCTTAGCTTGCTCAACTGTTAATGTTGAAGAGAGTTTTCCAACAACATTGCTGCAGGGATGAAACTCCATTAAATTTGAACCCTATCCCAGCCCTTTCAAGTGATAAAATGACCAAATGAGGAGCTTATGGCTTCAAAGAACCTCTGGAGAATTCGCTTCAACAGGAGTGGCAGAGAATTTTCGTTATGCTAAAGGTATTCATAGGTGGAGTAAGGCTTTCACTCTTCATTACATAAGAGTGGCGGGAAACTTCACCAGTTAAAGGCTAGGGTTGGAAACTGCCTTCACTTCACGGGACTAGTCACCATTACAACTTCTACTGGCGGATTCGAAATAAATATTTCGTCATTAAGGCTTTATAGGCTCAAGGTCACATGTTACAAAAAACATGCCTTGCCATTTCAAAGCCAATATTATGTAATAGTATGAAAGAAAGCTAAGAAGGAGAAGATTGTTTATGATAGGCCAAGGAAATCCATGGAGAAGATTGTTTATGACAGGTTAGGGGAATCCATAGTCTCTCCTTTTGGCTTCAACCCAAATATTTTCAAATCGACCTCTCAAACATTTCATCTTCCAAATTCTATGATCTAAGGATAGCGAATGTCATCTCAATACAGATTGTCCTCTGTTTTTACTGAAAACTCTCCCTCGACCTTTTCCCTCGACGTTTATTTAAAATTTTCCCTCCACCAAGAGCAAATATTGATGAAGCCATATGAGATTCACCCTATTGCATTGCACATAGCATGAGTTCTGTATAAGTTGACCTTTATCATAAGACTATTTTCTTCTATCATGCGTATGGGCCCTGGGGTACCCGCCTCTTCCATGAGATTGATGAGGCTTTGAGAGATTCTGTTGACATTGCACAACAGTAGGAGTGGAATTTTTGTTTAATTGGAATATTGATGTGATTGCTTGAGATTTTATTAAACTGCAGGGTTACATATATACTTCTCTAAAACAGTTATAACTCATAACTGAAAAATAACTACAATAAACTACTAAACTGCCTAACTGCGCAATATCCCGTAGGATTACAACATTTCCCCCCTTAATTCGAAGGGACATATGACATACATAGTAAGGATCTAAATTTTTCAAACTTTTCACGCCCTAATGCTTTGGTAAAAATATTTGCAATTTGTTCAGAAGTTGGACAATGTGCTAGATGAATTGTTTTGGCCTCTACATGATGTTGAATAAAATGATACTTGCTGTTGATATGTTTGGTTCGATCATGAAACTTTGGATTCCTGGCCAACTGAATTGCAGAAGAGTTGTTGAAAAATAGAGGACTTAAAGATTTTTGTTTCTTCTGCAAATCTTCGAGTATTTTCCGAAGCCAAATGATTTCCTTAGTGATTTGAGCTGCTGCAACACATTCGGCCTCGGTGTTAGAATCAACATGAACATATTTCTTTTGCGATCTCCAACTGATGGCTGCTGATCCAAGATTCATCAAATATCTAGAAGTTGAGACTCCATTTTCTTTATCTCCATCAAAATCTGAATCTGAATAACCAGCAAGATGGGAGTCTAAAACTTTGGAATATTTGATGTCGTAAGTTTGAGTTCCTTTTAAATATTTCAAAACTCTTTTTGCTGCTACCCAATGCCCCTCACAAGGATGATGCATAAACCTGGAAAGAATTCTGACATCAAAGGTTATATCAGGACGAGTAATAGACAAATAAATCAAACTTCCAACAAGTTGTCTGTACTTTGTTGGATCTTCAAACGACTTTCCTTCTTCGGAAGTGAGTTTCAAGTTTTGCTCCATTGGAGTAGCAACAGGATCACATTATGTCATACCATATATGTTCAATAACTTATCAACATATTTCTTCTGAGAGATGAAAATATGTTGTGCTTTTTTATCAACTTCAATACCAAGATAATAATGAAGTAATCCTAAATCTGTCATATAAAAAAACTTTTTCAATTCCTTCTTTATAGATTATATATATTCATCATTGTTTCCTGTGAACATCAAATCATCAACATATACAACTGATCTTCCAAATTTCTTAATGAAAAGAGTTGCATCATCTAGGTCAAAATGTTTATAGTTTAATTTAAGAAGATGTTCAGTTAACTTCTCATACCATGCTCGTGGTGCTTGTTTCAAGCCGTATAAAGACTTCATTAGTTTGCAAACCTTTTGTTCTTTCCCTTTAAGGGAAAAATCATCTAGCTAAAACATGTAAACATCTTCTTTCAAATCTCCATTTAAAAATTTAGTTTTGACATCCATATGATGAATTTTCCATTCTTTTTGAGTTGCAATAGCAAACAAAGATCTAATAGTGCCCCATTTAGCTGTAGGAGAAAAAGTCTCTGTATAGTCGATACCCTCTTTCTGTGCATATCCCTTCGCTACAAGTCTCGCTTTGTGTTTGTCTAGTGAACCATCAGCTTTATACTTATTTTTATAAATCCATTTGCAACCAATAGGTTTGATTCCAATAGGAGGATCCACCAGCCTCCATGTACCATTTTTTATGATAGCGTCATATTCCTTTTGCATTGCATCTTTCCATTGTTCATAACTCGCAGCTTCTTCAAAGAAAGTAGGTTCACAATCTGTTAGCCACCTATAATATTTTGTTATACCAAAAGGTGGCTAAGATCTTTTTTGAGCCTCCAAGGAACAAATTTTATCACTAAAAATTGTTAGCTCTTGAAGTCTCTTTAAGGCCTCATGCCTCTGTCCCAAATCCTCATTTGCTGTCCCATTTTATACTCAGAAAATTCTGCTGATTTCATATAACAAACTGCTGAAGAAACCATCATTTTCTTCCCCTTTTTTCTCCATATTATTCCTCTAATTTTCATAATTTTCTCCCTCCATCCGTGAAAATATTCCTGACATGGTTTAAAACTTCGTTTTGAGCTGTGACGAAACCCTCAAATCCATTTAAAACCTTGAAATTTTTCATAAAAAACAAAGTTTTATTGCTATGGACCTAAGCCCCTTGGGCTAAGTCCTAAACCACTTCCCCCCACATGCCCATGCGTCGAAACCAAATGCCAAAGCTTGACGACACTAAATTGGAAAGATTCAAGTGTGCATGTTTGTGAGCCATTTCAAAATGCCGATTGCGATCAGCCCCTTTTTCATAAACCGCAGATCATATTGTTATTTCGTTTAACCCATAGACCCGCAATCGGGCGCTAAACCATTGAAAAATCCCTCTCTGATCAATTTTTCCTTTGTAAACCCAAAAACCCACTTTCCGAATTTTTAAGTTAAAAACTTAAGAACACGTGATAAATAAAAATGGGTTGATCAAAAAGACCAATCGCGCAATCGCGATCGGAGAAATTACAACTGGGTTGATTGAAAGACCGGGCCCGAATGTTCCGATTGCGATTAGCCCTAGTTATATAAAACCCCAGGCCCATGGTACTCCATACTCCCAGTGGCCCCGTAATCGGGTGCCAGCCTATCATATATATTTTCTGCCCGATCCACTCAAAACCTTGGTGTTTATCGAAATTTTCGGGTTTCTCGCAAAGTATAAGGGTCCCGCCAGTGCAATAAATTAAAGGATCTGGACCGTCGATCTAGACCCAATCCGATGGCTAGCGCTCAATCACAAGTTTCTAATCGCAAGTTTCAAATCGCATGTGTTTTTGTTGCACTCCCGATTGCCGATCCCCGATCCAATCTGAGCCGTCCATCCTCCTGAAGATCCAACGGCCCTTATTCCCTCCGATCACAAGTCTTGCCCCATTTCAAAAACCCTCTGATTCACCTTCTGGCGTCGATCTGATCTGCAGATCAACGGCCAGCGCTTAATCGCTTTGGAAATTTACATCGCATGCACTTGCCTGCCACCCCCGATTGAGATCCTTTGATTAGATCAGGACCATCCACGTGTCCAGATCGGACGGTCCAAAACCACCCTGACTTATTTCTTCTCCCTGCTCTCATTTTCCTGTTTTTCGTCGATCTCCACCGTTAGATTTTTTTATCTGACGGCTACGCTCCTCCCTCGCCATCTGAAGTAGTTTAAACCTATTTTTTCGCAGGATTTCTTAATTGTTTTTTGTTTGATGCAGGTGTTCTAAATGGTTTTCCATTGTATAACGAAGAAATGCCAAGGGCTGGGAATGATGATTCTCATGCCCTCGGTTCATTACAGAGAAGCCATCCACGGGGCTCTATTCCATGTTTCGTCAGTACTCTATGAGTATTGATGCCGTAAAGCCCAGTGCGGGTCTGCACATCGATAAGACACTGTTTTAATTCAAACACACAAGTGAAGAGTTCTAATTTGAGCAGAGCACACAGATTTCAAGGAAGACATGATGATTACGGCAAAGACAGTTATCAAAAGCCTAATCCCCAATCTAAAACACAGCTTAAAGGAAAACCTAAAGTGTTTTATCAGACAGAAAGGTTTCCACCGCTTCAACTGAGGCGAATTGATTTCTCAGCTACTACAAAGAGACATCTGTCGCCTCAAACCATTCAAAACAGAGGCCGAAGTTATTGATTCAGGAAATATCTGCCTCCAGCGCTGCCAAGAAGTTAATTCTGCCAAAGGAGTGTAATAGTAAATAGCTGCAGAGTTGCTCCAGACAGAGCATAGAGCCTCAAAGTTAAATAAAGCTCCCACCGAGCTTTGATATTAATTGTAAAACATTAATACAGTGATCCACCTGTACACTTCTCCATCGAACCCCTCAAGAGGCCGAGAAGTCATTTAATCTGTATTAATGGTTCACGAGATATGTTTGTTAGTTCTCACCTCCTCATCTTCCTATAAGTACTTCTTCATAAGATGAGAAGGTTGGTTGCTGTTTGATCACAAGTTGTAATATTGAAACTCTCTCAAATAAATATACAAGTTTGTTGAAGTTGAAAATAATTTGGAGTCTTGGATGTCTTGATGATGTCGTTGCATGTCTGTTCCTGAGAAGGCTCTATCATTGGATCCATGAGCTTGGCTGTTGGTGAAGTGCTTTGAACTGTTAAATGTTTTTTCCCTTGTTTTCATTATGTTCCATAATTTCTTACTACAGTAGGCTGAAAGTTTTAGGCTAAGAAATGACTCCTGGAAGCACCTTAGACCTGTTCACCCTTCATTGTTTTATGTTTTCTTCTGCTGAAGTATTTTAGAGGCTTTAAAACTTCTCTTTAGTCTTCATGCTCGTTTATTTCCTTGATAGCTCAAACAGTTGGTTTTAGCATGATTTATGGTTTTTCCTGCTTGTCTACTATCACTTGAAAGCTGTTATTGAAGTCTCCCTTTGAAGTACCATTGTCTTAAGTTAGCCAAAGAGGTCGGTTTTGATCTTACCCTTTGCTCCTGCTTAAACAGTTGTTTTGAAGGTCTTTATAGTTGCAAACACAGATGTTATTTAGGTGTTCCCTCTTCTATGAATGCAATTATCAGTGAATCTTTTATGTTTTCTAAATCCTTTAAAATAAAATCTTTGAGGAAATAGGGTGTTCCCCGAATCTTAGATTTCATTTTAGAAGTTGTCTTGAAATAATTATTTGCTTAAAGAATGTTTGTAGAATTTATGGTTAGCCCTGTCTATCAAATATCTCTTTATTGATAAGTTATGTTTCTCAAGTTCCCTTTGTTGAGAATTAAATTTCTTTTTCCAAATCATTAATGTCCATCTCATTCCAAAACAAAGGATCCTATGGCCAAGTTAGATTTGCCCTCTGATATCCCATATCCCTTGAAGAGTTTGTCATGATCTTATTTTGACTCCATTGCCCAATGAACCAGATATTTCCTCTTTCTGTCTATCTTTCCTAGACCTTTCATATTCTGCTGTATCAACTCAACCCAACCAAACAAACATCTGCACGTAATAACTAGTCTAAAATTTCATAACCAAAGCAAACAAGATAAACCTTTGCAAACAAATATTTGAGAGATCCCTCTCTGAGAACAAGAGGGCTAGATCCTGGAACTCTAAATATTGGTTCTGATGTTGCCTTGTCTTTTGATTTTCTAAACTGTCAAAACACGGGGAACCAACATAATGGCGATCACGGTGGGACATGCTAAGAATTAGAGGTTTACAAAACCTTTCCTTCAACTTTAGGTCCAGTATAACATAAGTAACTTTCTTCAAGCACTGCCTAACATAATGGCAATCATGATAGGACTCTTTTGAATCAGTGAAAAACTAAGTAACCCTTAAGATTCCTTTTAAATCCTTATCAAACCTTGAAGGAACCAGTTACCAAGCCATAAGAGCAACTCTGTTTGTTTGAACACCTTAGCTAAGTGCAAAATCAGACTTAGAACACTCTCTTAACCTATAAAAACAAAATAAACTCAGAAAAGCCCAAAATATTTCAATTTTGGCTTCATAATAAATATGGTGGTGGAACCATAAAACATTCTATCTTTATAAAAACTAAAAAAATTTCCACCTAGGTGACTCCACTGGCCTCCAGTAGGCCTATTACCCTTCCAGTCCTTGTAGACTCCCTTGGGAATGCATTAAGCAAACCCAATCATGTTGTTGGTGGACAGCAATTTTCAAAATCTTCCACCTGGCGACTCCACAAACCCAAAAGACCTAATGACTCTACTGGCAGAAGACTCTGAACTAGTTAAAAAGATACAATGACCTTAAATACAAAACTCAACCATTACAAGACCTAGACAATGAGCAAGATTATAGACAAATTAATAAAGGAAAATTACTGATCATGATGGAGAAAATGATGTACATACTTGGGAAAAGATTTAAAAGGCATGAGGCCAATTTAAATATTGATGATCTAGAGCAGCCCATACTCCTTTCGAATCAAGAGCAAACCAAAAAACTACAAAATAGGTATGATGAACAAGATTACAATGAGAGCAATGAAGAAGGTTGTCAGGAAACTCCTGATTGCCTACCTATTTCTTGTATTATGCCATTAAGAGAACTCCATAACTAGATTGCAAAAGCTCATAGTAAGTAGTGCCTTGAGGAAAACATAAGCCTTTTTGAACCGACAAAATCCGAAAAAGGAGAAGAGACAATACAACCAGGGTTTCTTCCTTTATGTTTCGAATCATTTCAGATTATTAAAAGACAATGGCATCTTCATAATATGCTTGAAACAACTCATGAACCTTATAGTCGAAGTGACTGCCATGAAAATCATGAGGTGTTGGTTGAAATTGAGATAGATCACGAAAAAGAAGAGAATCCTCAAAATTCCCCTACGAGCACAAGTAATCATCCCCTAGAAGAGGCTCAAGAAGACATCAAACCTCAAAACCAGTTAACACAAGAGGGAGAGGACTGTTGTCCTTCTGTCCAAAGCAAAGAGAAAATTCCTTCTCTTTTTACAGAGGAAGAAATTGATCAGATATTAAATAAACAGTAAGCCCTCAATTCTTTATTAGAACAAAACACTTCTGCTCATTTTCCTACTAAATTTTGTTGTCTTAAAATAGAAAATAAACTTGTAGAACAGTTAAACGAACAAACTGATGACCCAATATGTTCGACTGACAAAATTGTTTATTCAGATGATTTTCTGAATTTCGATCAGTCTGATGATGATGATGATGAGTTCCAAGAAAAAACTAATCATGCAGGGCAACTAGCGTTTGATTGGTGTTATCATTTTCACCATCACCAGCTTGAAAGCCAAAAACATCCGTTTCAATCCATCACTAATGGCTTTCACATAATTAGAAATCAGCAGCCTTTCAACTCAGAAGGTGAAGAGAAGAGCAATAAAGAAATTTTTGAGCAAAAGGAGCTTTCTCTTGAAAAAGAGGAAACCTTTAAATACTCTCCTGCTCAAGAATATAATAACCTCTTCATACAAATTAATCCACTGAATACAACCATACCAGGGTTACCAGAAGACAACACTGTTAAATATGATGAGTCCTCCAGTTCAGAGGATGATGAAGATGAAGGAGAAAAACAAATAGAAGACTATCCTGCTGTGGATATATCATCTGCTCAAGAAGAAACTTCTCCCTTCACTGATATTAGTCTGTCATTTAAAGAGCCTAAATTTATATCAGAAGAAAGCATAGATTCAAAGAAAGAAGATATTTCACTGCTTGCTATTTTGCAGGTTAAAAATGATGATACTTCCAAGCTACATACTGAAGAGATAGTCTTCAAAGCTGATGTCTTAGAAGTAGATGATCTACCAATTGTGGAGGATCAAAAGGAAGAGAATCTTCATCTTTTCTTTGTTGATCCTATGGAAGAGTGTGTGGAAATCCCGACTGGCTCAAATTATCAAGCATTGACCCTTTGCAAGAGTCAGAGACACGAAAAGCTGTCACCTTCTGTGATAGCCTTGACATTGAAGGTTAACCTTCAATATGTTCTATGGATACCTCTGACAAGCAGCGAGAGTTACTACTTCTTCTTGACATTACTCAGCTAGCTGCATTGGCACTTTTGTATCATATGAATATGTAAATACTCCATGTTTAGAATAGGTTAGATAGGAATGTCAATAAAGCTTAGTTCCGAGCATGTAGTTAGTTGTTGTTTTCTGCTTTGGAGAAAAATCAAGAATTCAAAAATACAAAAACAAAGAAAGAATGAAAAGAGGGCAAATTGTCAAAGCAAGAAAGGTATAGCCCCATACCAAAAAATAAATAAATCTGAAAGTGTGCAAGCCCAAATGCCACTCCTAAAAAACACACTTCTAATTAGTCAAACAATTTAATCTTGACTAAATTAGCTTTAAATTTTTCTGCTGATAGGATAAGTGAATTCGATTTGCCAACCTATTTAATCTTGGCTTATCAGTAGATAGATTAGGATAGAAATTAAAGGTTCAAACATGTTCAAAATCTGAACCAAAGTTTCCAAAGAGAGATGACTCAAAACTGTTTTATTTTTCTGAGTCATAAAAGAGAAAAATTGGTTCTAATTTGCCCAAAATTTGAATCAGATATCAAGAAAGAGACAGCTCAAAACAAAATTAAAAACAGAGCTGTAAAGAAAAAGAAGGCCATAATGAGAAACTTTCAGATCTTAAGCCTTCCATTTTGATTTAATTTTCTGCAAATAAAAATCTATGTGCAGCTTGTTTTTATGCCATAGATCATAGCAAGTCAAACGGCTCAATCTTGACTTGACTATTTTTAAATTTCTGTTGTAGAATTTAGAGAATGAAAGTTTGTTGGACTGTTTAATCCCAACAGACAGTAGACTAGGTAGAGAAACATCTGAGCTCAACTGTTTAATCTGAGTTCAAGGAGAAATAAGGAGTAGAAATAGATTAGATTTCCTGCTTTCAAAAGAATAAAATGTTGTGAATAGAGTTTGCCAATCCAAGTGCACTCTGATGAAGAAAAAAAAATGCTAGATCTGTAGGATTGGGCAGGTAGCAAGCTTGTTGATAAAGGTCCATTGTTTTCATGGCTGCCAAATATGTTTTTAGAGAAGATTATTCATCATAGGAGGACAGCCCAATGGATGAGGCAACTAATCAGCCTCCCAGAAATCAAGTCTGAATTCTTGATGCCTTCAAGAAAGCACCATCCCCAAGTGGAGCCACTGTTAGCCACCTATAATATTTTATTATACCAAAAGGTGGCTAAGATATTTTTTGAGCCTCCAAGGAACAAATTTTATCACTAAAAATTGTTAGCTCTTGAAGTCTCTTTAAGGCCTCATGCCTCTGTCCCAAATCCTCATTTGCTGTCCCATTTTATACTCAGAAAATTCTGCTGATTTCATATAACAAACTACCGAAGAAACCATCATTTTCTTCCCCTTTTTTCTCCATATTATTCCTCTACTTTTCATAAGTTTCTCCCTCCATCCGTGAAAATCTTCCTGACATGGTTTAAAACTTCTTTTTGAGCTATGCCAAAACCCTCAAATCCATTTAAAACCTTGAAATTTTTCATAAAAAACAAAGTTTTATTGCTATGGACCTAAGCCCCTTGGGCTAAGTCCTAAACCACTTCCCCCACATGCCCATGCGTCGAAACCAAATGCCAAAGCTTGTCGACGCTAAATCGGAAAGATTCAAGTGTGCATGTTTGTGAGCCATTTCAAAATGCCGATTGCGATCAACCCCTTTTTCATAAACCGCAGATCATATTGTTATTTCATTTAACCCATAGGCCCGCAATCGGGCGCTAAACCATTGAAAAATCCCTCTCTGATCAATTTTTCCTTTGTAAACCCAAAAACCCACTTTCCGAAGTTTTAAGTTAAAAACTTAAGAACACGTGATAAATAAAAATGGTTTGATCAAAAAGACCAATCGCGCAATCGCGATCGGAGAAATTACAAATGGGTTGATTGAAAGACCAGGCCCGAATGTTCCGATTGCGATTAGCCCTAGTTATATAAAGCCCCAGGCCCATGGTACTCCATACTCCCAGTGGCCCCGCAATCGGGCGCCAGCCTATCATATATATTTTCTGCCCGATCCACTCAAAACCTTGGTGTTTATCGAAATTTTCGGGTTTCTCGCAAAGTATAAGGGTCCCGCCGGTGCAAGAAATCAAAGGATCTGGACCGTCGATCTAGACCCAATCCGATGGCTAGCGCTCAATCGCAAGTTTCTAATCGCAAGTTTCAAATCACATGCGTTTTTGTTGCACTCCCGATTGCCGATCCCCGATCCAATCTGAGCCGTCCATCCTCCCGAAGATCCAACGGCCCTTATTCCCTCTGATCACAAGTCTTGCCCCGTTTCAAAAACCCTCTGATTCACCTTCCGCCGTCGATCTGATCTGCATATCAACGGCCAGTGCTTAATTGCATTGGAAATTTACATCGCATGCACTTGCCTGCCACCCCCAATTGAGATCCTCCGATTAGATCAGGACCGTCCACGTGTCCAGATCGGACGGTCCAAAACCACCCCGCCTTATTTCTTCTCCCCGCTCTCATTTTCCTGTTTTTCGCCGATCTCCACCGTTAGATATTTTTATCCGACGGCTACGCTCCTCCCCCGCCATCTGAAGCAGTTTAAACCTATTTTTTCGCAGGACTTCTTAATTGTTTTGTGTTTGATGCAGGTGTTCTAAATGGTTTTCCATTGTATAACGAAGAAATGCCAAGGGCTGGGAATGACGATTCTCATGCCCTCGTTTCATTACAGAGAAGCCATCCACGGGGCTCTATTCCATGTTTCGTTAGTACTCTATGAGTATTGATGCCGTAAAGCCCAGTGCGGGTCTGCACATCGACAAGACACTGTTTTAATTCAAACACAGTTAAAGAGTATCAGTTTTGAAGACAGAGCACAACAGATGAAGATTGAAGATAGTTTTTATGGGGATTACGGCTAAGACAGTTATCAAAAGCCTAATCCCCAATCTAAAACACAGTTTAAAGGAAAACCTAAAGTGTTTTATTAGACAGAAAGGTTTCCACCGCTTCAACTGAGGCGAATTGATTCCTCAGCTACTACAAAGAGCCAACTGTCGCCTCAAACCATTCAAAACAGAGGCCGAAGTTATTGATTCAGGAAATATCTGCCTCCAGCGCTGCCAAGAAGTTAATTCTGCCAAAGGAGTGTAATAGTAAATAGCTGCAGAGTTGCTCCAAACAGAGCATAGAGCCTCAAAGTCAAATAAAGCTTCCACCGAGCTTTGATATTAATTGTAAAACATTAATACAGTGATCCACCTGTACACTTCTCCATCGAACCCCTCAAGAGGCCGAGAAGTCATTTAATCTGTATTAATGGTTCACGAGATATTTTTGTTAGTTCTCACCTCCTCATCTTCCTATAAGTACTTCTTCATAAGATGAGAAGGTTGGTTGTTGTTTGATCACAAGTTGTAATATTGAAACTCTCTGAAATAAATATACAAGTATGTTGAAGTTGAAAATAATTTGGAGTCTTGGATGTCTTGATGATGCCGTTGCATGTCTGTTCCTGAGAAGGCTCTATCATTGGATCCATGAGCTTGGCTGTTGGTGAAGTGCTCTGAACTGTTAAATTTTTTTCCCTTGTTTTCATTATGTTCCATAATTTCTTACTACAGTAGGCTGAAAGTTTTAGGCTAAGAAATGACTCCTGGAAGCACCTTAGACCTGTTCACCCTTCACTGTTTTATGTTTTCTTCTCCTGAAGTATTTTAGAGGCTTTAAACCTTATCTTTAGTCTTCATGCTTGTTTTTTTCCTTGATAGCTCAAATAGTTGGTTTCAGCATGTTATGGTTCTCCCTGCTTGTCTGCCATCACTTGAAAGCCGTTATTGAAATCTCCCTTCGAAGTACCATTGTCTTAAGTTAACCAAAGAGGTCGGTTTTGATCTTACCCTTTGCCCCTGCTTAAACAATTGTTTTGAAGGTCTTTATAGTTGCAAACATAGATGTTATTTAGGTGTTCCCTCTTCTATGAATGCAATTATCAGTGAATCTTTTATGTTTTCTAAATCCTTTAAAATAAGATCTTTGAGGAAATAGGGTGTTCCCCGAATCTTAGATTTCATTTTAGAAGTTGTCTTGAAATCATTATTTGCTTAAAGAATGTTTGTAGAATTTATGGTTAGCCTTGTCTATCAAATATCTCTTTATTGATAAGTTATGTTTCTCAAGTTCCCTTTGTTGATAATTAAATTTCTTTTTCCAAATCATTAATGTCCATCTCATTCCAAAACAAAGGATCCTGTGGCCAAGTTAGATTTGCCCTTTGATATCCCATATCCCTTGAAGAGTTTGTCATGATCTTATTTTGACTCCATTGCCCAATGAACCGGATATTTCCTCTTTCTGTCTATCTTTCCTAGACCTTTCATATTCTGCTGTATCAACTCAACCCAACCAAGCAAACATCTGCACGTAATAACTAGTCTAAAATTCCATAAGCAAAGCAAACAAGATAAACCTTTGCAAACAAATATTTGAGAGATCCCTCTCTGAGAACAAGGGACTAGATCCTGGAACTCTAAAGATTGGTTCTGATGTTGCCTTGTCTTTTGATTTGCCAAAGTGTCAAAACATGGGGAACCAACACAATCCACTGAAAAATTAATTCACAATGAGAATAGTTACCTGAGGAACCTTCAGCCTTAAACTCATCATATTTATTTGGAAATGTTCAAATACGAGTTGACCTTCGCAAAGGTTGTGTAGGAAGTTGTTCAGGAAGTTGCGCATCTTCTTCATCTAGCTTAGCTCTTTCCATTTCTTTCATTGTTTCTATAGAAACACTTGCATCAACTAATTCCTCATTAGCAACAATGGAATTATCATCATCAACCACAACCAATTTCTCATCATTGAGAGAAGGAAACTCCACAGACTGATCTAATATAGGAATCCCCCTTCTGGATGGGGAAGTATATTATCTGATTCATAATAAAACTTGTGAGGCACAAAATTTTCTATTTGATTAAGTTGTCTATCAATGGTGAGGGAATATTTATCAGTTTCAAGAAAATTGACATCTCTTGACAAAATAATTTTTTTCTTGTCTTCATCATACAATTGGTATGCCTTAGAAGTCATAGAATACCCTAAAAATATACATTTTCTTCTTCATTCACTCAACTTATTCCTCTGATGTTTAGGAATCAAAGCATAACATTGAGAACCGAAAATTCCGAAATGTTTAACAGCAGGAAGACGACTATACCGCATTTCATATGGAGTTTTGTTGTTAATGACAGAGGAAGGGCACCGATTTCTAATGTATGCCGTACAGAGTATGCCTTCTCCCCAAAATATTAATTTTACATTCTTAAAAAACATCATTGACCTTACCATATTAAGAAATGTTTGTTCATTCGTTCAGCAACACCGTTTTGTTGCGAATTATATGGTATTTTGGTCTGGTATTTGATGCCATTCTCTTGAAAATCCATTATCAGTCCTTATAGTACCAATAGTAAGTTGTGCTTCATTTGTTATCAAGAGACGAAATTTCTTAAACATATCAAAAACTTGTGATTTTTCTTTAAGAAGATAAACCCAACACATCCTCAAATAATCATCAATATAAGTGAGTGTGTATTTATTTCCATTGGCAGTTGATACAAGCATTGGACCACATAAGTCGAAGTGTATGAGACTTAATTTTCTTGTAACTCTAGACTTACAATTCTAAAGAGACTGTTTGTGATGCTTGCCCAATATACAAGCATTACATGGGGTCAATTTTATGGGAACTATTGGAAGTCCCTTAATCCCCTGTTGTTTCATAATACGAATACTTTCATAATTAACATGGCCGAAGCGTGCAAGCCATAATAAATAAGATGACAGAGTATCATTTTGCTGAACCAAATAAGTTGTGTTCAATGCAACAGACGACATACCATGCAACTTCAATAATTTATCTTCTTCCACACTAGTCATTACAATTTTATTGTCAACTACTCTTCTAATTTCTACTTTACCATCAAATATGTGAATGGAATGTCCCTGCTGTCCTATTTGTATAAGAGAATAAATTTCTTTGGAACTGCAGAATGGAAAGTACATCATTCAAAATATAATTTGGAAGTCCAGGAATTTTTAACTGAAATGAACCAATCCCTGATGGCTTGATTTGGGACTTATCAGCAAAATACACTACTCTGTCAATATTATCACTGAATTGATCAAACAAATCTCTTCAAAAGGTCATATGGCACGTGGCACCTGTGTCTAGAACCCAATTGTCATACCATGAAGAAAAAGAAGTACTAAGAGCATCTTCCATGTGGAAATTACAATGTGCGACAACATAATGTGCATTCTCAGAAGACTTTCCTTTGTTTGGAATTATATGATCTTTATTTTCAAGCAATTGTTATTTTTTTTCATTAATTTTATCCCAGGGAATTCTACAATTTGCAGCAGTATGTCCAAGTTTACCACATCTAAAACATTTTACAACTGGTTTATCAGAAAAATTTCTTTGTTGTTCATTCTGCTGTCTATCTCCCTAAATATTTCTGCCCCCCTGCCTCTATAATTCTTCCTACCTCGACCTCTATTACCTCTAGTATTTCTGAAAGATTCCTCCTGAGGTTTTTGGTCTTTTTGGGCAAGACATAGGGTTTCGGTATTAGACCTATGTGATGCTTCTTTCTTGCCAAAATCCTTCTCTCTTTCTGCAATTTTCCCTACTAATTTGTCAAAATCTATATCTTTTAATTGCCCACTAGCTTGGAGAGATTCCA
The DNA here is from genome assembly GCA_034641835.2 of Pinus albicaulis. Lineage (NCBI taxonomy): Eukaryota > Viridiplantae > Streptophyta > Pinopsida > Pinales > Pinaceae > Pinus > Pinus albicaulis. The sequence goes on from CM076579.1 coordinate 1,298,072,437, forward strand.
AGTAGTGTGAATAACTAGGGTAAAGAGCTTTTAGAAGGGTAGTAAGCGGAAAATAAACTTTAAATCCAATACGTTCAATTTCATGATTGATGGCTTTAATTTCAAAGGCAAGTTTTAGAGGATCATTATCGCTCATTTCCAAATTAAATAACTTCAACAATAACTAAATTATCTCCAATTCAAAATGTGAATCATAAAGCTCTTTTAGTTTTGTTATGGCATCATAAGTTGTTTTACTCTGAGTAATGTATCTTCGTACCTCTTATGAGACTGAAGCGGATATTAAGGCAAAGGCCTTCTTATCCTTAATTTTTCAGATTGCGAGTTGTTTCCGATCATCAGGCTGCATTGGTGCACTCTCTCCTTCTCCTCCACAAACTCCATCCCATAAATCATTAAAAATGAGAGTATTTTTAACCTTTCTAAACCATTCCTGGTAATTTTCTTTTCCGTTTAAAACAACCCCGATTAAAGATACCAAGGAATTCATCTTAAAAATTTATTTGATCTTAGAAAATTATGTTTCAACCACAAAAAAAAAAATTCTGCAATCACCAGCAGAGATTTCTCCAAAAAAACTTTGTTTTTAACTAACAGATTCAGTGCTTCTATTTTTAACCACAAGCACGCACACATGTATCTTAAAAAACTCTGTATTTCTCTTAAAAACACTTCATTTTTAACTTGCATATTTAGAGGTTTTTATTGTTTTTTTTTCTTCAACAAAGCACATATTTCCTTTAATTTTTTATTTTTTATTTTTATTTTTTAACTTACAGATCATCAAACACGATGCTGAAAAAATAGTTTTTTTCAACAAAAATCCTCTCCTGGGGTTCACGCTAGTAGTCACTCCAACAAACGAAAAACTTTCCTCCACAGCGCTGGTCCACTAAAATAAAATGTCTCTTCTGCATCGGCAATCTGCTGGCAAACAAAATTCGCTGGCGGTGTTGGCGTAGTGCTGACAGTGTCTCCTAGGCGCAATTTGGTTCTTCTTCTGCACCGAAAATCCAATTGGTTGGTGATCTATGCGACTGTGGTACAGATGGAGAGTCACATATGCATTGAAGACAGAGGGGGGCACATTGCAGGTTGAAAAACACTCAACCACTCCCTTAACATCAATGTTTCCGCCAGCCTCCTTGGATCTCAAGTGTGCTTTGATACCACTGTTAAATTGGAATATTGATGTGATTGCTTGAGATTTTATTAAACTACAGGGTTACATATATACTTCTCTAAAACAGTGATAATTCATAATTGAAAAATAACTACACTAAACTTATGAACTTCCTAACTGATAAACTGCCTAACTGCACAATATCCCGTAGGATTACAACAGTTTTTTTTAGGGGAAAGAAAAAACATTGTTTTATTATATAATAGTACAAAATACCATTACATATTACATCATATATAATCCAGAAGTATGTGAGGCATTTTCCAGATGGAGATAGCCATATAAAAAAACACAGACCTTCATGGCTCCCTTATAAGCAGCACTATGAAATATGTTATCACCATAATGGATACACGGTGCTTATTATGTTTAGTACATAAAACCAAAAGGTGTATAAACTATAAGTGTTCCATACAAATGGAGCAACTTCATGAAATAACATGTGCTATTCAAAGAGCCGAGAAACAAATCAGCCAGATTGGAGGAATGAGATGATTTGGCTCACTTGTAGTGTCAAATAAACAAGCTCGCTTGCAAGTGTATGAGGAACCAGCTCCATATTAGTAAAGTCTTGTAGGCTCATATGCAAAAGAGTGAGTAAAAAACAAAAAGAAACAAGTGCTCCAGCTCGCTTGATATGATAAGATAGGCTTGATTGTAGGAAAGAGAGTAACCAGCACCATATGATTGTAACATGCAGGCTCGCTTGTAGAAGAGTGGAAAAAATTATATACTAAGGCAGAGGGACGACGAAAGAATCCACCTGGGCATAATTTCTGAAATGAGATATATGGATGGTACCAAATTGTGCCTGGAAGCCCTTTTTCAAGAGAGAATCAGCTCGTGTGTTTTTCTCCCAATAAATGTGTTGCATCGAAAATGAATGGAATTTTGAGAGGATATACCGGATGCGATCAGTCCATCCATTCAGCAATAAATCCTCTAACCGATTCTTTCCAGAGATCCCATCAATGATGATCTTAGATTCGCCATATATGTGAACATGCAAATTATTAAGATGATATGTGACCCTAATCCCACACCATAGCGCCATGATCTCAACTTTACTGTTGGTTTCGGGAACACCATTCCAATAAATTTGATAACGTTCCTCAACCGATAGCTTGATCCAAGCCCCGCAGCCACATACATCATCCTTTTGTGCCCCATCAAAAAAAATAGCAGGGAGATCAATGTGGTGGGGGCGTCCTCTTACAGAAATGTCAACCACAGTAGGTAAAGGATGAGTGCACTCCCCCAACCATCTCATAATATTTCGATGGATCTTTGTTATGTCAATAGGAATGTCTTGGAAAACTAAACAATTCCCGGCACACCAAATCTCCCAGAAAACAAAAAAAGGAAGAGATTTATGTATACCTTTGGAAGCACCCCACACTAGAATGGTCTGCATACAATCAATGGGTCTCCAATGAGGATCCCCCAGGAGAGCAGTGAACAACCACCATATCGATAGACTTGTCTTACATGAAAATAATAAGTGGTCAACTGACTCCTCCTGCACAAGAAAAAAGGAACATCTCCCGAGACCATGATAAACATGGTTGTTAAGGGAATCCCGGGTAAGGATCTTCCCTTTCCATAATAACCATACAAAAAGCAAGATTTTGGTAGGGATGTTCCATTTCCATATCTGATGAAACGAAGATACTGAATGATCCATTTGCCTCCCCTTTAATATATGCAAATATAATTCTTTAACCTAAATGCTACCATCCACTTGAGATCTGCTCCATATAATTTTGTCACCCTCATTTCTATAAGAGAAATTGGATGTTTGAAGTCTCCTCTTGTAGCTGTCCCATGCAACAACATTTGATCCATGTAATCCAATCATCTGGGCCAATTTCCAAATCGGTGCGCCCAGTTCCAATTGAGAGATGAGGTTAGAAACAAAAAAAATGCCTCTGTGATTAAGGAAATATAGAAGGACTGGATCCATCATCTCTGTCCCAAATAGACCTGATAACCTGTCAGCACCGAAAAGAATCCTCTACCCGTTGCCAAAACGCCATTTCAATCTACTCCCCAGGATTTTAATGACTTTAGATAAGCTTCTCCAAATCTGAGATGATCTATTGATGGGCCACGGTCCACCTGTATATAGAAAATGTAATGTATCTCCCTTAATGTATTTGAAATAAACGATCATAGACCATGCCCCTTGTCCATTTAGTACTCTCCACAATGACTTAGTAAGAAGTGCGTTTGAGAAGCTACGAAGATCTGATATACCCCATCCACCGTATATCTTTGGTTTGGAAATATGAGATAATTTGCATAGGTGTATTTTCTTGTGTTTCGTCCCGCCAGCCTAGATAAATTGCGATATAATGGCGTTCAGTTTACTTACTATATAAGCAGGCAAATAAAACAGGTGTGTCCAATATACCATGAGTTGAGATAAAACAGCGTGAACCAATATGAATCGTCCACTAAGAGAGAGAAATTTGTTTTTCCACTTCATGATCTTATTTCTGAACCTATCTAACAACCATAGCCAGTCATAGTTTTTGTATGCACATGGCTTGAGCGTGAAACCCAAATAGGTAAGGCCTGATTTAATGTGACTCGCTCCTACTCCCATGAAACCAACGATGAAATCAATTTCATCCGCATCTCCCAAGTCATGGAAAATGATCGATTTCCTTTTATTAATGCATAGACCTGTAGCCGCACCAAAACGGGTGAGGATGAAGTGCATATAAAACCACTAGTTCCTAATAAGTTTTCCAAAAACCAGTAAATCATCAACAAAGAGAGGGTGAGTAATGCATACCGATGGAGAGAAGGATAGACCTTCAAAATAGCCCGCATTTTTTACCATCTTCAACATATTACTGAAACCATCCATAATGAGAATAAAAATAAGCGGGGATAAGGCACATCCCTACCTTAGTCCTCGACCAGCCAAGAAGAAATCAGTTGGTATACCATTAATGAGGACATCATATCTAACAGAGCTAATGCAAGCCATAATCCATCGGATTGACACCATAGATAAACCCGCCTTTAACAGCAAAAGCCTGATAAAGGACCAATCAACAGAGTCATATGTTTTGTGCAGGTCAATCTTCATAATAAGAGCCTCCAGCTTGTGTTCATGAATCGTATGCATTGCTTATTCTGCAATATCCACTGCATCGTGAATTGATCTCCCTTTTAGAAACCCATGTTGTTGGGCTGCTATGGAATTTGATAAAACTCCTCTCATACAATTAGTAATGATTTTTGATGAAATCTTGTATAAGACATTACATAAAGAAATAGGCATATATTCATCAAATGAAATGGGATCAAAAGATTTCGGGATCATAGCTAGGAAGGTTGAATTCATGTTCCCAAGAACAAAACCACTCACCCGAACCTGTTCGATCACAGCATGTAATTCATCCTTCAAAATATCATAAAAATGCACAAAAAACTCGACCAGCCAGCCATCGGGCCCCGAACTTTTATCATGGGCAAAGGATTTTAATACTTCCTCAATCTCCACTATTGATATGGGCTTCTCCATATCCTCATTTGATGACTGATCAAACATTCGAGGCATATGCCTAAGAATCCACTTCTGACATTGAGAGTCAATCTCAATATCCTGCTTATAAAAATCAGAAAAATACATGTTAGCCTCCTCTTGGATTTATTTAGTAGTGTGTTTTATTGACCCATCTGCAACCTTAATCTTCCAAATAACTTTTTTGTTCTTGCGCCCATTTGCACATTTGTGGAAGAAACTTGTGTTCAAATCGCCCTCCCTCAACCACTGGATCTTGCTTTTTAACTTCCATGAGGTATCCTGAATTTTAAGAATCTCCGTTTTGCGTGCTTCAAGTATTTCAAGTGAGTTATATACATGAGAATCTGGAGGACACAGTATCATTTATTTATATATTATAGAAATATTGCCTTCAGTAGAACGATATTCCAATTTTTAATTCCAGTTTCTTTCATTTTTCCCACTGTTTAACAATCACCTTTAGTCTTTTGAGCTTGTCTGTCAACTCTTCCCATCCACTTAACCCCTCCACAACACTATTCCTTTGCCAGAAATCAGAAACCAAATGATTGAAATCCGGATCCTTTAGCCATATGCGATTAAATTTAAAGGGTAACCCAGTAGCCTTTGGTTCATGGCGCCAAGATAGTGATATGGCCATGTGATCAGATAGAAATTAGGGAATCACTCGTGATCGAGTATTACCCAGAATCCGATGTAATGAAGATGAGACCACAGAGCGATCCAGTCTCTTGGAAATATACTCAGTTCCTTTGCATCGATTAAACCAAGTAGGCACAATCGGAGCAGGTTTTATGTCCATCAACCCATTTTCATATAACAATTTCCCAATCATATCAACAAGTGGATCATTTCTGGCCTTCATTCCCCATGATTCATGAGAGGCTAAAGTCGAGTTGAAATCTCCCATAATCATGAGATTTTTTATGGAAAAAATCCTTGATTGGTCCATTCGAGCCCAAAAAGCCGCCCGGTTTAGACAAGGGGCATATAGATTAATAAGAGAAATTTGTTCAGCAATCCCCATAATGGATCCATATATGAAAATACCTCCAAAAAATTTAAATGCCTTAAAATTTTCCACTTATGGATTCCACATAGCCATCATACCACCAACTCTTCTTGTTGCATCAATTCCTATAGCTATCCATCCTAGGAAAATACTGAGCATAGATTTAATAGCAAACGATCTTGTACATAGTGTTTCTTGAAGAAAAAATATAGACGAATGATATTCAAAAATCATCTCGTGGAGGCGAAGATGTTTAGTGGGGTCGCCCATCCCCCAGATTTTCAAAGAGATGACATAATTCATTTAGAACTATCGATTGGGCTGCTTGCTCTAAGGGCCCGATAGTCATCAACAACAGAAATTGGTACATCACGAAGGTCAAATAGTTCCCCCTTAATAAGAGATTTGGTTTTATTCCTACCCTTAAAGTGTTGGGTGCTCGATTTAGAAGTCCTTCGAACGGTAATATTAGATGTTGAGACAGGTGAAATGGAGGGTTGAGATTGACGTGGGGGCTTATCAAAAATAGTCAGGGCTGCCATATCATGCTTGGGATTCTGTAATATCGAGTCTAAATCACTCCCAATCAAGTTCTTGGGGGATTTCGGAACATTTTCCAATTCAGATTCATGAGATGAAAGAGGTGAAGCCCAATCGAGCAGAGGCATCGATGGGGAGGCAATAAGCAGTTCATTCGGGTGTAGACTGGAAGGATGAGAAGTAGGTTTGTTCGAGATACAATGGCCTCGTGGGTCATCAATAAGCCCATATCCATGATTTATCAGAGATTTATATCGGGGAGGAGTGACAATGTCCATAGAGCTATGCAGAGCATATGTAGAAGGTTCATCTACATGTGGGTGAGATAGAGATATAGAAGCTTTATTATGACAAGGTTCAGTACAATTAGTATCGAAGGAGGATGGAACTGACTTACCCGGAACTTCAACATCCGATTAGAATAATGGTGCCTTTACCTGCCAAATATGAGTTGAGAGTTTGTCTTGTTGCCGCCTCTTTCTGTGTCGGAATGGACAAGCCCTTTGCACATACCAAGTCTGGTGACAGATGAGACATCTAGATGACACCCCTAGAAATCAATTTGTTGCCGATGTCTACATTGTCCCCATATCAAGTCAATATCCCCAGGAAATCCACCATGAAAGGATACTTCAACCAAGATCCAAGCTATTTGTTTATCTACGGTACCAATGCATATGGGATCGATGTATCTGGTGGTGCCAATTGAGTTTCGAATTGCCCGCAGAGCTTTAATGGTCCATAATTCTAATGGTAGCCCAGGGAGTTTCACCCAGACAAGTTTACTCCTAGGAGCCTCAATCACCGGGTTAAATCCCAAGAATCATGGTAGAATTTGCATAAAACTTCTTCCCCGAACCCATGTGCACTCCATAACTCGCTTACAGCCAACTTCATGTAAGAAATGGACACTAAACCATTGCCCCATTAGTTTACTTACTTTCGGCATATAGCTAAGCATCAAGCTCTAGAAAGTTTTGACCCATTCGGTCATGTCCACCTCCCCCATTTAAGAAAATAACCACCTCCCTATGAGACCCTGATTTTGCAAACTAGCCACCCTTCCCCAAAGATCATCATATTCCATGATTACTTCTTTTATGACAGGGGCATGTTTATAGCACCATTCTTTTTTATATCCCTTCCCTCTGTGACCCTCTTGAATACCTTCCCGGATCACATAATCATCACGTCTCAGTTCCTCATGCCGGAATATTTTCTCTACATTTGTTGTGTTTTGGTCAGATGTTATATGATCAATCCCCTCTTTCTGACCAATTTCGCTTACCACCACACGATTCCTCTCAGCCAGCAACGTAGCTGCAATGAGCGCTTCATGCGCTGAAGTATCTGAAGAGAGAATGTCAACCATTCCTGCCATCCTAGATAGCCCTGTCAGTGAAAGGAAAAACGAATTGCACTTCCTTCAGGTATATAGTCAGGAGAATGTTTACTGCTACAAAGGAAAATACTTCAGTCAGAAGTAGATTCACTCAGTCCAACCAGACCCCTACTTACAAATGATGCCAGATGGAATAATCCCCCCATAAATGTGTAGTTGATATGTTACGACGTGGGTTGTATATGGCTAAGATCGAGAAAAGTACAAAATTCTAAATACATACAATGGAATGTCAGAGAACCTTAAATAGTCATAAAAAGGAAAGCCATCCCAATGACCATGACAAGAAAGAGGTCCTAACCTAATATGAAAATAGATTGAAAGTCGTACGTATGAAATCCACCAACCCAACATGAATATCAACCTTTTAATACCTATTAATGCCTCTATTTCACCATCAACCTGAATTTATACACCAACAACCCAAATTAATACACTTACACTGTCAGATCAACACATCTACACCAAGTAGATTACCAAATCTAACTTATTTAATTCGTGGGTCCTTATGCATTCCAACCGCCAAAAGAGTTTGAAAATATCAGTGATTGGAAATGATCTTGTTCACCATCTACATCACCGGAAAAACCAGTGTTCACTATCTTACAACTTAGAGATCACAACAGCAGCATAAACAACCATTAAAATGCCACCAACGATGACATAAATGAAAACCGAAATCCTTGCATGTTCGTGATATTATCAGAGAATCCCACCAGATAAGCTAGAAGAAAAACCAGCTAAATTGACCACTTTGCTAAAGTTCTCCACAGGAGAAAAACTATCCTCTATGTTTTGCATATTGCATTTTCAGGTCACTGGATACAATGGCATGCAAAATAACTATGGCAATGAACCCTAATATAATTATTTGCCCTACCAAAAAAGCTTCTGATGACATGATACTATCCCAATGGTCCTCCCCTGCATCTAGTCATGGATAGCGACCTAAAAATCCTTCAACCCTTCTTTTGTCAAAATAACCAGGGTGTTTCAGATACTATAATCCTTCCTAACCCCAAACTATCACCACATACCTCCCCAACAGCTCTTTTCTTACTCTAAATGACTATCATCCACGAGACACAATAAACTATCAGTCATGGTTCCTGCCTTTTCCAGAAATCCTTCCCCTGCAGCTCCATTTTCACAGAAATCCGCAACAGAGCTTCTCCCCATCCTCCCAGCATTTTTCCCACTTCCCCCTTCTGTGCCGAAAGAAAATCCAATGTCAATTTTCTTCCGTCACACGTGCCCGCCCTTTTTCGTGCTTCTAGGACCCAGGAGTGCTTCATTCTGTTTGCTGGCCACTGGTGTGGGGTCAAGAAGATATTCATGAACTCCCAGATTCCTTAAAAAAAATGTAATCTTAACAGCTAAGTCAGCCAATTGATTGCACAAACGTTGCAGGTAAGAATGCTGGCGAAGACGTCACGGAAGAGGCGTGCTGCGCCCCTTGAAAGTGTTTTTTAAAGTCAAAAGCCAGAAGCTGAAAGGACTTTATCTCTATAAATATCTGTCATGAATTGTCCACTACTTGGGCACTGAGAATTGTTCCCTAGTTGGGCACAAAAGCTATGAGCAGATAAGAGTTTACTTCTCTATTTGTATCCCATATGTAAATATCGGTCATGAATTTTGCAGTTCCTGGGTACTGAGCATAGAATGAGATCGAGAGGAGTGAATTGGGTACGAGGTGGACTTACTGGAGCCGGAGTTTTGGCAGTCGGCCTCGCCATCAAATCTTAAAAATATAATTAATCCGAAAAACAACTATCTATTTGATAAATCACAAAATTTTTAGATTTAAAATACTTTATAATAATTTATTTTATTATAATAAATTTTTATTTAAAATAATAATTTTTAAATATCATAATATTTTCAATTTAATTTATTAAATTATTTTTCTTAATATTTAAACTTGACCTATAAAATTCATTAATCGTTAATTGACCCTAAACAATTTATACACATTTTTCTTAATTTGCTTATGTGATAAGCGCTAATCTTCATTGAAATCGAATTTATTTATTAGCTTTTAAGAAATTATTTATTTTATATTTTTATATTATTTTTTTCTTTTGAATTATTAAGAAAGATCTTAAAATTGTAATTTAATGTGTGTTATTTCTATTGAATTTTTTTTTATCTTTCTTTTTATATGTATAATTATTGAATTGGTTTATCTTATATTATATAAACTTTATATTATATTATGTCACATATTCTTTTATGTTATATTAAATTAATATAGATTTATTTTAATTTTGAATTTTTTTATGTTATATTAAAATAATACAGATTTATTTTAATTTTGAATTTTTAAGTATAAGGAGGATTAAATTTCTCAAACTACAAACCTTTTTTTGAATGTAAAACTAATAAAATGTTTGCACCTTAAAAAATTTGATTACTCTAAATTTTTGGTAGCTCATGAATTAAAATTGATATATGTTGGTACTTAATAAAATTATTTATATTAATATAAATTTCACATCTCTCTATATATAGAAATATTCTTACTTTTAATTTTATTAAAACCTTCATGATACATATAATTACAAATATATGCACTTAGCATTCTCCTTTGACATGTATATTTTTTTTATGCGATATACACAACTTCAAGCTATTGTATATACAAGTTGTCTTTAATGTGGTTTTTTGGAAAGTTTAATTAAAATTCAGCAGGAATTCATTGAAATCATAAGTTTGATAAACTCTACACAATGGAAGTGCCCTAGAGATTTTTGAGGGTGTTGAATCCATATATGTAGTCAAACACCCAATTTAAATAACACAAATCAAGATTTCACCTCCATATTTTTCACTGAATTCACAGAAAACTCCAAAAAATAGCATTAAAGACAACTCCATTATATATAGTTTAGAAAAACAATTTATTGTAAATATCAAGTTTTTATATATTAACTAAATTTAAATATAAAATTTTGAAATATAATAATTATGGATATGAATCATTATTTTAATTTATATAATAAAATTGATATTAATTTATAATTTTTGTAATGTGAATAGTTTATTAACTAGAAAAGTAAGTCATTACATAGTGAAATATTCCATGTCATACTCTTACAAAAGAGACTTGACCATAACCAAAATAAAATCCTCGTAAAAAAGAGAGTGGTACCAAAAAAACAAAAAATGCACAATAAACAACCATTATAGTTGGTGATTTGCCTTGGGATGCTCCAGCTATAAGTAGATACAACAAAAAAGAGAATCAACATCCTCCATATAATAATTAAAATAGGAGTAGTCTTTAGTGAGACTTTTTGGAGTTTTGAGTCGGGTGAAAAATTCTTGATTTCTGTTATTTAAACTAGTTTTTCTTATGTAAATATAGATTCAGTACCCTAAAAAATTTCTATGACACTTGGATTGTGCAAGTTACCCATCAAATTTCTGTTTTCAAAAAAAAATTGCCAGATTTTAAAGAAATTAGACCGGAAAATTCCACTATAAAAACTTTCAAAAAATCACACTAAAAACAACTCCATTAAAATACTACACCACACCTCCAGAACACTCGCTCCGAACTCACATTCTCATTTTAGTGCCACCAACATCTTCGATTCCAGAAATCCCTGAAGATTGTGCAAAGGAAAATGGAAAGTTACCTTTCCCGGCTCCTTCAACAAAATCAGGGAGGGTTTCGACACCTCCTTCTTTAAGGTCTGTTAGCCAATTGTTCCTAAAAATATATTAATGCCATTACTACATCAAACCAGAGCATTTTCCATAAGTGATTTCCGCATAGTACCCTATAAATTAAAGAAAGTGAAAGGTGCAAGAAAAACTCGTCAATTCATTTTTTAACGATACAGTGGATATGGAGACAGGTTATGTTGAAGCGAAGCTTAAGCTACCTGAGCTTTTATCATGCAAAAGGATAAAAAATGCACTGTACCAACTTTCAAATGAATGAGATGTAGAAATCTATAGTCCTACATGCATGGAAATCTAAAATAGGTTTAGCTAAGGAATTAGTTAAGCAAGCAAAGAGGATTTATAGCTCTGTGGTTCAATCGATTTCTCAATCCCTCGAGGAGAAAAGTTTGTTACTAGCAGATGCAAAGGATATTATATCGGAGGTAGTGATTCCTGGATATTATATCGGAGGTAGTGATTCTTAGTATTCTATGGTCATAGTAGTCAGTCAAAAAATAAAATAGGCCAATTTTGTTAAAAGCATAAAGTGTGGCTATGATCTTGTGGAAGATCAAGCTTTAGGTCTTATGTGGGAATGCATTTTTTATTATCCATTGTAAATATTTCAAAATGTGTCAATATTTATAAAGATGGTATTTTTATCCCAAGGGGACAAAATTACATCAAGTGATCATGAGAAACATTGTGTTGCCATGCTTTGTCATCATGGGCACAAATTTTTAGGTGTCTTGAGTCATTTTATATGTCAAATCATGATTGTTCAGGACATCAACAAGGGTACAACGGTCAAAAGGACAATTGTTGAGCACTTTCCAAGTGATGCGGTTTGGTCTTTCAATTTCAAACCATAATTATCACCATCATAATCCGCTCTCAAACACTTTGGGAGGTTATTTGCATGGTTTTCTTCATATAATACTTCTCAGATATCCATTATTCCGATCAGAAATTCATTGATGGTTGTGCTTGATTGTTGCACAAAATAAACAATAGAGCGTCGCGTTTCCACACAGTGTTGCATTTCGGTCAACCCAATGATCAAATCTCTCCTTCAGGTGCAAAATTGAGTTTATTTTAGTTCCTTAGTATTGAATGGCTAACAAATTACATACATGAGTTGAGAAAATAACATAGAAACCTGCAAGTCACCTAATTTCATCATCATTGTGTTTTTGCAATCGTTGCGCTTTTTCCAATCATTCTGATTTCTCCTAATTGTTGCGCTTTCTCTGTGTGCTGCATTTTTTATGCTTGTCTTTGCCAAGTATGCATTTTTTATTTGTGGAGCCTCCATATGCAAGGTCTTCCATGCCTTTGAACTGAATTTAAAGCCTATTTTCTCATGCGATGCACTTCTAGCGTTGCACCTATCTTTTGAATTTTTTTGCCACCAGAATAAAAAAATGTATGAGTTGTCTTGGGGTTTCCAATAGGTATTTGTGATGATTGGTTTGTGATATTTAGGGTTTCCTTCTTAATATTCTATCAAAGATCAAATTTGGGGCCTCTTTACATTATTGCTAATACTTTTTGCACAAATTAAGTTTCCATTAAAACCTTATAGTATTCCCTAGTGCAAACAATAAACCATGTCAACTCTAGAGGGAAGAAAGCACATGGGAGGTGCTATTGTCATATTTGAACCATAAGACCTCACATTCATCAATGCATACCCAATTATAAGAGTTTCTTTTAAGTAGGTGGGATGTATCAGGTTTTATGAAAAGATTCAAGGGTATAATGCACAACTTACTAAGGAGTTTTCCATTGGCTTTGATGGATTGGAGGCTAAGGTTGGAGCACTCACCTTTCCAGTTAAATAGGTCACAATAGTAGTTGCAATAAAGATTCCCCTTTAGGGAGAACAATGGTTCAAGGGTATGCCCCCTGATATTGCCCATTATAAAGATTTTGTGAAGCCTATATATAGAGACAAGGAGTATGGATCCATTGTTCCTAAAGAGTATCTAATTGAACATCACAACAAGATTTTGCAGGCTTTTAATATGTATTTCACATGTGAGAGTAGGTTTCGAAGGATTTACCAATACCACTCCAGACTTTTGATTCATTTTACTAGGAAGAGTCCCTTGAATTTTCCATTCTATCTCTTAAAGAGTATTAGTAAGATGGATGCCAAAGTGCAAGGGAAACAAATTCAAGTGGAACCAATCCTTTTCGACTTTTCCTTAACTAAGTTGTTGGTATTGGAGGAGTTGAATAAAAGATATCAATCATGGTATTCATTTTTTAATCTTCAAAACTAGTGGATGATGTGCCAGCTAGTCCCTTGACCAAGAAGGAAACACCCTCAGTAGTGGTAAAGGACATTCAATCACCAATTGGAAGCTCGGTGAAGAGGCCCTCAACTACAATGCAGTCTATAGGAAAGAAGAAAGGCAAGAAGCTACAATTTTCTCCAGAACTGGTGGATGTCCCTAAGAAACCCCTCACTAGGTATGTTGCAAAAATGTTCCCCTTAAAGCACACATTTGAGACCATGGAGACCATACCATAATGAAATTATTGATGATAAAGTCAGGGAGATTGCATAATTGCAAGAACAATTGAAGAAGGACCATTTGATAATTTCACAATTGCAGCAGTAAAATAGGAAACTAAAAAAGGCTATTTTAGAAAAGACAACTCAACGTAGTGAAGATGTGCCCATGGTTAAAGCTACACAATTTTCTGCCAAATCCAAGGGAAAAGAAAAGATAATCAAAGAGGATGTTAAGAAGACAAAAGCTCCAGAAGCTAGGATTACCAGAGCCTCATTTAGGAAACTACAAATCCAAGAAGAGAAGGCAATGTAAGAGGAGAAGATAGAGGTATATGATGGGAAGCACACATTTAATAGGTTGGGAAGGAAACTGAAGGAAGATTACGTGGAAATTTATGAGCTCAAGCAACCTGATGAAATGGCTAGGAAACAAATGAGTGATCTTCTGGATAGCTATCACACAACCATGAAAAACGCCAAATACATGTTGAGCAGATCCCTTCCACTACAAAGGAAAATGAAAAATGTATGCAGGGAGAATCTATATACAAGGAAAGAACTAAGATCTGCCAAACAAAAATTAAGGGAGTTGCAGGAGAAAGATATAGGAAAATTAGAACTATTGGCTGAGGCAGCGAAAATTTGAATGTTGCAAGGGGTAAAATAACACAATTTTGATTTTTGATTTTATGTTTGTTTATAGGGCTGAGGGCCCAGGTGATAATGTCTTACATGTAGTTCCTCTTGAAACCACATTTAGTCGGGATTCTAAAATTATTTTGTGAAGAAGCATCTTTCACTGTATTTTGTACCCTAGCTAGCCTTAGGGTTAAGGTCTTTGGTGTGGAGATGAACATTTTGCATTTTTAGTGAAGGAAGGCTTGAAAGGGGTATATGGAATTATTATTGCAGTGTCAGCATCATCATCAATGTGTGCAATTTTTCCAGAAACATCATTGTCACTCAAATCATAAAAAAAAATTGGCATTGCGCTTTTGAAACTGGCGCTACGCTTTTGGCTATAGAAGAATTTGTTGAAGTTTGAGGCTTTGTACGGTAAAATAAAACGTCCAAAGGGGAAATTATCCATGTTTAGACTCGTTTGCACATGCTAGAGTCATCAAGTAGCTCAGAATTCAACCAAAGATATTACAACCATGGAATGTTGTGTTTCCTTCCTGCGTTTTTGCATTTCTGGAGAATTACGGAGTTGCGCAGCGCCAGGCGTTGCGCTTCTAGACAAACTTGTTTTTGGACAAGTTTACTTTGTTAAAATGTGATGTAATTTGTTTTTATCGTTTTAGTAATTGTAATAAAGAGGTCAATGACTCATAATCTCGATTTGGGGCTGAGAAATTAATGTAAAATGCTTAGAAAAGAACTAGTTATGCAGTCCCTAATCTTTAGCAGTTAGTTTTATTTTCATTGCAGAAGTTAGAAACTGAAATATTAATGAGGAATTTGACCCCTAGAGGTGGGAAATGAATTATTTTGGCCTATTTATGATGGATTGTAAATGATAAAATGGTTGGTCAGGTTAAGGAGAAGAGACATTGTATTGCACTTATTTTTTGACATATTTTTAAAGTGAATGAAATACAAAGGTGGAATTTGCAGGGATTCTTGATTTATTTTTCTTTGGAGATGTACTTCCTTTCTTTGTAAGTTATCTTTTATGATAAAACATGCTTTGAATGTATAACTTATTGTGTAGTTAAAACAAATATTTGATTCAGAATTCACTCCAAATAGCGCCATGCTTCAATTTTTCTAGGCATCTATGTTTTCTGCTAAAATGACAATTAGAATTCATCTTGATGCTTGATGCTTTTTTAAAATTTTCCATTGTTTCTTCATTCACCCTCCTACAATGAAATCAAACTAAAAATCTATGAAGAGAATACCTTCCTCGCCCCTATGACATCTCCATTTTCTCTTCATTTCATCACTGCAAACATAATCACGTATACATGATTGTATGCCCAATGGATTTGTCTCCTTTCCTACCAGAAACCTTTGAAATTCATACCCTACTAAGCACTATACCTAGCCTAATATCTGAAGAATTGAACTTCCTATAAATAGAGAGCCCTCTCTAAAGCTAGAAGGACTAGAATCTAGCTTACACGTGGTTTTGTGGTTACCTTTGATTGTATCTCTTCAGCCTAGGTAAATTACAGAGAGCTAACATTTTGGCATTGTTTCTGGGGATCGAAAGATTTTTCCTAGAAAAAATATGCAATTAGAGACAAGATCTAGTTCCTGAGGGTGACAGGGAACTAGACACCAACAGGTTGAATATTTTCCCAATTTTTAGTGATTTTAAGATTAGTTGAAATCATTTTTTTAAGGAAATATGGATTCTAAGAAAGTATACACTAGACAACATCCAGATCCTAACCCACCTGAAGTTTTGGATTGTAGAAATTTGAATAACTTATATGTTATACACCGAGATTCTCCTAATCACACACTATTTTAACTTCATGCACAACACAGAATCTCTTCTACCATTGATCATTAATTGCGGAAATAAAAACAATCGCATGCGCACATTAAAACCATAAACAATCACACATATGAACACAGTATTTTATAGGAAAGCTTAAAACTGAAAACCCCCAACTATATGTATATTATATGTCATAGAGATCATGTAACAATCATTATACAAAGCTCCTCACAAGCTCTCGGTACAATATCCAATTGCTACACCTTTAATCAAGCCCGATCTGTCGTCACATATAATCTCTTGCCACGATGCTTTGCCTCTACTACGCAATCAACTTTGCTGAAGAATGGCTCTGAATGAAATCGAATTGGTCCATCCTTGCTCATGAAATCCTCATTGGCATATCCAATCACTGGTTGTTGCAAATCATGCAACAATATAGTCACAACTGATAGTCACACTGCTCTTTCACCTACCTCTTCACTGGTCTCCACTGAAACTGTCCATGCACTGTAGTTAACTGATGTATTCTTTAGTTGATTAATGAGTTAATAATTAGTGAATTAATTAATAATTAATTCACACCACTCTCACTAGTGTATCAATCGGTTAGACTAGATACAACTAGCTCAACTATGTTTAACTGAGTTAAACTGAATACAACTCCACTAACTTCCTCAATCAACTCCACCAAACTCTGTCACATGAGTTCTAACTGAAGTATCCATGCAATAGCTCCACTTAACCCTCGGGAATAGCGTAATTCCTTCTGTCAGCTCCTGTGCCACATCTGTGCACTTAACTGAAGTGCTCCAAGAGAATAAGATAATGTTTATAGTCCAAATATTATTAAGAGCTAATAATATTCGACATATCTATTTTTAGACTGGCAATCTAAAAATAGATTCCACCCATATGTCTAAAAATAGAAGTCCATCTATTTTTCCCGAATTGACCAACCATCCACAAATAGCATCCTGCAATGCATAGAAGATGATCGACATGTCTAAAAATAGACATAGTCTAAAAATAGACTTGCGCCAAAAATAGCCTGCGGGCCCACTTAGTGAAGGCGATTTCTTTCCACTAAGCTCATCATCTTGTTGCAATCTCAACACTCCCTCTCAACAAGATAAGGATTATCTTCCACCCCTATCCTGCCTCTGTGGTATTCGAATTTGCTCTTGGTGAGCGCCTTCATCAAGATATCAGCATCATGATCCTCCGTGGGAATGTATGAAAGTAACATGATCTTGTTGATATTGCAACAAGATGAGGAGCTTAGTGGAAAGAAGTCGCCTTCACTAAGTGGGCCCGCAGGCTATTTTTGGCGCAAAGTCTGTTTTTAGACTATGTCTATTTTTAGACATATGGATCATGTTCTATGAGTTGCAGGATGCTATTTGTGGATGGTTGGTCAAGTCGGAAAAAATAGATGGACTTCTATTTTTAGACATCTTGGGCGGAATCTATTTTTAGATTGCCAGTCTAAAAATAGATATGTCGAATATTATTAGCTCTTAATAATATTTGGACTATAAACATTATCTTATCCTCTTGGAGCACTTCAGTTCGAGTCACGGATGTGGCACATGCAGCTGACAGAAGGAATTACGCTATTCCTAGGGTTTAGTGGAGCTATTGCATGGTTGACTTCAGTTAGAACTAATGTGACAGAGTTTGGTGGAGTTGATGAGATAGTTAATGGAGTTGTGTTCAATTTAACTTAGTTGAGCTAGTTGTATCTAGTCTAACTGATTGATACAATTAGTGAGAGTGGTGTGAATTAATTATTAATTAATTCACTAATTGTTAACTCATAAATCAACTAAAGAATACATCAGTTAACTACAATGCATGGACAGTTTCATTGGAGACCAGTGGAGAGGTAGGTGAAAGAGCAGTGTGACTATCAGTTGTGACTATACTGGTGCATGAGATTTGCACCACACATTGATGGAGATGCCAATGAGGATTGCACAGTACATACTGGTGGGATTCAAACTTGGATCTCAATGATTATCCATATTGTATTGCGCAGTAGAGGCAGGCTAACAAGTGGAGCAGATTGGAGCATGTGTTTTGTATGATCTGAGCTTGTGTAGTGTGTAACAATTGGAGATAGTGCTGAGAGCTTGTGAGGAGTTTGTACTATGATTGTTATATGATCTCTATCATTATAATATACAGATAGTTGGGGGTTTTCAGCTTTAAGCTTTCCCATAAATACTGTGTTTATATGTGTGATTGTTTATGGTTTTAATGTGCGCATGCGATTGTTTAATTTCCGCAAATTGATGATCAATAGTAGAAGAGGTTATGTATTATGCATGAAGCTCAAATAGTGTGTGATCGGGATAATCTCGGTGAATAATTTAACAATTATTCAAATTTCTACGGATCTTCAGCTGCACACAATCGATATGATGATACCGAGATGTCAATGTGTTTAGATCTATCATGAAATGCGGATTAACCGAGAGTTTGATGCAACTCTGATTATCATAATATATCACGGTAGGATCTAAGTGTAGGCAAGACAACTTTGACCGGGATCTTCCTCATCCATATAGCCTCGCATGCAGCCAAACTCGCTTCCATATACTCGGCCTCTTCTGAAATGAGTGCCACGGATCTCTGCTTCCTATTGTACCAAGAAACTGTTGTCGACCCGATACTGAAAATCCCTCCAGATGTGCTATTTCTGTCCGTTGGGATCCCTACCCAATTTGCATCCGTGAAGCCACACAGCTTCACCTCATCCGACTGTCTGTACCATAATCCATATCACGATGTGCCTCTGAGATATCTCAATACATGCTTCCCTGCCTTCCAAAAGAGCTTGGTAGGCTTAACCATAGCTTTTGAAAGCTGGTTAATAGCATAGCATATGTCGAGTCGTGTATTGACTAGATACATAAGCGACCCCACCAATTCTCAATAAACAGTGGCATCCACTACCTCCGCCGAAGTAGCATCCTCCTTCCTCCAACCTCCAGGAAGAGGAGTATCAACAGGCTTGCAGCCATGCATGTTGAACTTCTCCAGTATCTCCCGGGCATACTTACCCTGAGAAACAAACAGTCCACCACTACGCTGCCAAATTTCCAATCCCGGGAAATAATGAAGGAGGCCCAAGTCCTTCATCTCAAACTCTTTTGCAAGATCCTCCTTGCATGAGAGTATCAACAGCTCATCACCTGTCAAAATCAAATCATCTACATAAAGTACAATGATCAGCAACTTACCCTCCACCACAATCTGGTATAGGTTCGAATCCGCCTCACTCTTGGAGAATCCAAGTCCGGTGAAATAACTGTCTATCTGTGTGTACCAAGCACGAGGTGCTTGTTTCAACCCATACAACGCTCTCTTGAGCCTGCACACATGCGACTCGCTGCTGAAGATCTCGAAACCTTCGGGCTGCTCTATGTACACCTCCTCCTCAATCAATCCGTTGAGGAACACAGTCTTCACATCCATCTGATGAATGTGCCACCCCATCTGCGCTGAGATAGCAAGAATCATCCGTATGGAAGAATACCTTGCGACAGGTGCAAAGGTCTCCTCATAATCGATCCCCTCTATCTATGAGAAGCCTCGGGCAACAAATCTTGCCTTGTACTTCTCCACACTCCCGTCAGCTGCCTGCTTCACTTTGTATATCCATCTAAGACCACCGGTTCCCTTCAGCAGCAGGACAATCTCCCTTTTCTTCAGCAATCGAATCATGCTCGCCCACCATGGCTTCTACCCATCGGGATCCTCCGGCTATCGAGGAGGATGGCTGCGTCATGATACACTTGCTCATAAGAGCCATGTATCAAGTGTCTGGTAAATGTAACAACATATAACAACCATAATGATATGTATGTAATATGTATCTATCTACTTAGCCCATGATGTAGGTGCTCCTACAACCTTCTCCTGCATCTTGGGCCAATCGCTCGGCCACGTAGTGTGCTTCCAGCCCTGCGATGGTTGGTGTTCGCAGAGTGGTCTCTTCCCTCCATTGACCTCCTCTTGTGAGTTGATCCACATCTTGAGGCTCATCCTTAAGAACTAATAGCTCCTCATGTGCATGAAAGTGTGGCTCCCTCTCAAGCAAACACTTCATGGCTTTCTCCTCATGAAATTTGATATCCTGTCGCACAATAGTCTTGCAACTTTCTGGCAAATACACACGATAGTTGTGGGGTGTATCGGTGTACCCCACAAATATCCCAACCTCTATGGTCGGCTCCAGCTTCTTCCTGCCATCCTTCATCAGATGAATGTAAAAAGGTGAACCAAAAATCCTCAAATGGGAAATATCAGGCCTCTTATCAGAAAACGCCTCCTCGGGTGTACTCATGCCAAGTATCCTATGAGGACAACGGTTTTTCACATAAATCGTAGTATTGCATGCCTCAGCCCAAAGTGAATGGGAAGGCCCTGATCATGCAACATCGCTCGTGAAACACCCACGATTGTTCTGTTCTTCCACTCAGCGACCCCATTCTGCTGTGGGTTATGAGGCGCTTTGAGCTCTCTTCGAATTCCTTCTGCGCTGCAAAAGTCCTTGAACTCACCATAGATGAATTCACCACCATTGTCGCTCCTAAGAGCCTTCACCTTTAGATTCTTTCTCAACCGGTGCCTTGAACTCACAGAACTTTGAGTATGTCTCGCTCTTCTGCATGAAGAAGATCCATTACTTCTAGAAAAATCATCAACAAATATAACATAATACCTGTGGTTTGCTGTCGAAGCTACTAAGAAAGGTCCACACACATCTGTGTGAATTCTCTCAAGGATCATCGTGGCACGACTATCCTTCTCGTGAAAGGTGGCTTTCACAAATTTTCCTAAGATACATCCCTTGCACTGATCTGACTGCGCAAGAGTACCCTTAGGAAGCCCAGTATAAATCTGTTGCTGTATCTTTAAAGCTCCATGGTGAATGTGGCCCAATGTGGCCCAATCTCCGGTGCCACAACTCGCCATCATCCCGACTCACCACTCCTTCTGCCTTGCTTGCCATTGTTGTGCAGCCATCTACTTGCAATTGATAAAGGTTCTTCACTCGAACCCCTATCCTCTGGGTCTCACCAGTTGCCTTACTACGGAAAGCCTTTCCCTTGCTAAAGACAACATCATATCCCTTATCTTCCAACATCGCCACCGAGATCAGATTCTTCTTCAATCCTGGAACATGCATGAGATCCTTCAACATGAAAGTTTTACCAGACTCCCTCTCAAAGGAAATGGTACTGATACTGGTCGCACTGTATCTACCATCATCGCCCATCTCGATGTGCACTCCAAGATCTTTCTCATCCAGATCAGTAAACAAATCTTTGTCTTCGGTCATATGAAAAAACGCACCACTGTCAAGAAACCACACTAAGCCCATCATACTTGAGACCAAGCATGCGATCAGTGAAAAATCCAGCTCAAACTGCGAGGCTAAGGCCTCTCTAGCTACAGATCCAGCAACCTGCTTATTTTTATTCTTCTGTCGACAATTAGTGGCGTAATGTCCATGTTGGTGACAGTGAAAGCACTTCACCTTAGACATGTCCTACTTCTTTCCTTTTGCACTGGATTGAGAAGAATTCTTCTTGCTCTTCCCCTTCCTTGCTTTGGAAGCCAAATCGCAATTTTCTTCATCTAAGTTCTTTGATGAAGATCCGTCCCTGGTACTTCACCTTATCTCCTCTTGCACAAGATCCGACCAAAGTCGCTCCCATCCTGGCAATTTCTCCCGACCATTGACAAAGTCCTGATAGGAATGCCAACTCTTCGGGGAGATCCAAGCTCACCAAGTCCTCGTCATCTACAATAACCCCCACACTTCCCATCTCATCCCTGCATTGGATGAACTTCATGAGGTACTTGGGCATACTGTTGCCTTTCTCCATTTTTATGTTCCTGAGTTTATCCTTGAGCACCAACTTCCTCTGGTCGCTCTTGCTTTGGAATAAGTCTGTCAACACTTTCCACATCAAGAATGGAGAAGCCTTACCATGAATTCTGGACACTATATGATCCTTTACACCTTCCAACAGAATTCTTTGACACTTTGTTGTCTTCTTTTGCCATGCGTCAAGTGCGGTAGCATCGCTAGAAGCAGGTTTTGGAATTTCTGCATCTATGAAATCCTTCAAACCATTGTCATCCAGCACCGCCTCCATCCTGTCCTTCCATGCAATATAATTTTACTGCCCTCAAGGGCATACTACAATTTCAATCCATTGAAAGACATCTCAACTTCGACACCAAGAAAACACTGCTGCAAATGCGAATTCCACCAACACAAAACTCAACCGCTTCAATGCTTTGCAATTGCTCCAATGATCAATATCGCTATGATACCATGTAGAAATTATATAACTGATATGTTATACATCCGAGATTCTCCTGATCACACACTATTTGACTTCATGCACAATACATAATCTCTTCTACCATTGATCATTAATTGCGGAAATAAAATCAATTGCATGCACACATTAAAACCATAAACATTCACACATATGAACACATTATTTTATGGGAAAGCTTAAAGCTGAAAAACCCCAGCTATATATATATATTATATGTCATAGAGATCATGCAAAAATCATCATACAAAGCTCCTCACAAGCTCTCAGTAGAATCTCCAATTGCTACACACTAATCAGGTCCGATCTAGAAAATCTCATGCTCCAATCTACGCACGATAGCACCTCTCTGCTGAAGAATGGCTCTGAATGAGTTTGAATTACTCCAGCCTTGCTCACGCAATTCTCATTGGCATCTCCACTAAGTGTTGGATGCAATCAATGCATCATTATATTCACAACTGATAGTCACACTTGCTCTTTCACATATCTCTCCACTGTTCTCCACTGAAACTGCCATGCACTGTAGTTAACTAATGTATTATTCAGTTGATTAATGAGTTATTATTTATGAATTAATTAACTAATTAATTCACTCCACTCTCACTAGTGTATCAATCAGTTAGACTAGATACAGCTAGCTCAACTATGTTTAGATTAGTTAAACTGAACACAACTCCATTAACTTCCTCAATCAACTCCACCAAACTCTCTCACATGAGTTCTAACTGAATTATCCATGCAATAGCTCCACTTAACCCTCGGGAATAGCGTAATTCCTTTTGTCAGCTCCTGTGCCACATCTGTGCACTTAGCTGAAGTGCTCCAAGAGAATAAGATAATGTTTATAGTCCAAATATTATTAAGAGCTAATAATATTCGACATATCTATTTTTAGATGGGCAATCTAAAAATAGATTCCGCCCATATGTCTAAAAATAGAAGTCCATCTATTTTTCCCAACTTGACCAACCATCCACAAATAGCATCCTGCAACTCATAGAATATGATCGACATGTCTAAAAATAGACATAGTCTAAAAATAGACTTGCGCCAAAAATAGCCTGCAGGCCCACTTAGTGAAGGCGACTTCTTTCCACTAAGCTCATCATCTTGTTGCAATCTCAACATGGATAACCCAGAGAATTTTATTCGAAAGAAGAAGCCTATAAAAGAAACCAAGATCAGTGTTATAGAAATATCCCTATTCTTACTTGGAAAATGAGTCAGTAGATCACATCCAATTTGATTTGAGGTTCTAACAAATTCTTTTTAGATCTAAATCAGAAGGTAATTTGGTAGATACAATGTTTGATCAGTCAAAGTTGTAATTTGCTATTTATTTTCAAAATAAAGGTGTATTAGATGAATATTAAGATATTTGGGCTAAATTCCATTAGCTTGAATATCTTGTCCATCATCTCCACGAAGTTGCCACTAAATCCTCCAAATTATTCCATTATGTCCCAACTATCTCTATCTCACAATTTTCTGCTCCATTGAACATTCCACTGATTTCATCCCCTACCATGTCAATTGTTTTTACTCCTCCCACATTAGCCACTCAAATATCAACCCCTTTACCTTCTTCTTCTTCATCTCAGATTCCACAAGCCTGTACCAATTCATCTAATTTAGTCATGGCTGCTCGTTATGCACCATTGATTTTGCAGGGCCAACTTCATGATTTTCCACTAAACTATGGTCAAAGATTCCCTTAATTTGATGGTACAAGGGCTTTGACAACACAACAACATGTTGACAAACTAAATTATTACGTTGTCATCCAGATTCAAAACTAAATTTCCTCTTAATCTAGTACAATGAATGACCTTCCCTAAGGGTACCACATCATTAAATATTCTTCAATTTTAGAAAGATAGAACTCAAGGCATCATGTTAAAATCATCTTAAAACCATTGTCGAAGAAAAAGGATGAGTCTTAAGGAAAGAGAAGGATAACCAAGCAAATCATAGTATGCAGTTAACTTTAATACCACAGACATGGCCCTGCTACCCGCAGGTGTCCATAACCTCGGCAAGGATGTCTTTTGACCCATCGAAATTTCTGTGTCCCACTTACTAGGCATGGATTTAGAGTTAGCTTATTTGAATTTTTAGATAAAGGCCACTGTCCTGGCTTGGTAACCAGATGATGGCAATGCCACTCATAAGAGGTAACATGAATGAACAGGTCGGCTCATGATGAGACCTCCTGTCTTCCAGCTTTTTGGTTGAAAGCCATTTCTATGGCTTGCTGACCATTATTAGTAATGTCATGCATGTTAGGTCTCATGACCATGGTAGGTCAGCTCATCACGATACCTCCTATCCTTCCCTAAACCTTTGTAAGCTCTGATTATGATTAACCTTAAAGTTTACTTAGTAAGTGGGGAGACAGATCTACTCCTTAAGAGTACAGGATGGCGTGAAATTTTTTGAATGACTAATCATTGCTGGTTAATTCCTCTACCCTAAGGACTTATTAAAGATATCCTAGACAATGACTGAAAGATTCCTTGAGTTAAGAATGCTAGTGTTCTCATGAATAGCTCATTATGATCTTAACAAGAGTGGTCCACCATAAGGGTTTTACAATAGTACCTTCTAAGGGAAACTGAAAATATATATCCAAGACGACAACTTATTAGAGTGATTAATCATGGTTACTTTTGAAAAATCATAAGGTATTAGAGTGAATTGTACTCGACAAGATTTGTCACAAATGTGTGTGTTAACAACTAATGTGGATCAAAGTAGTTTTAATAGCCATGATTTAAAATTAAAAACCCTAATAGCATTGTAATTGCTTTATTCATTTATTCTCCTACCCTACTTTACCCTAAGAGGTGAAAGACTCCTTTTTTAAGTATAGGAGTACTTCCAATGAAGCCTTGTGCGTAACAAAATGCTGATTATACTCACACTTAGTTTTAAAGAATAGACTTCAAGACATACAAAAGCATGAGAAACCAATTTCTTCAATTGATATGGTACCATGAGTTTCCGAATGTTGAGGAAACAAGATGGCTTGATGACTGCTCGAAACCAAGATTAAATGGAATCCACATATTTATGATTCTCCAACTGATGCAAATATTCCACAGTTTGATAGTCACTCTCCTGGAGGCACAAAGAATCTGGTGAAAGAGAAAAGATAAATCCCTCAAGTTCAGGCTCAAATATATGCTTTTCAATTTGACAAGAATGGTTGAGAGAGATTCTAGGGTTTTGAGTTTCAACAACATTTTTAGAACAAGTTCCAATGAAATGTTGCTCCTCTGGTGGTCTTTGAATTACATCTTCCCGGGGTTAATTTTCTACGGTAATGGGGGAAGTTTCCAGATTCATTCCCTTCTCCAACATGGAAGGTGTGACATTTTGTTCACTAGGGGAATCCACGGAAAGAATAGGTGATTCAAACTGTTGTGAAATCTCATGGTTTAGATTAGGGTTTAAAAGATGGTTTGGGGTAGGGTTTTGGTTAAGGCTTGGCCTATGATTTGGATTTGGATTGGGATTAGGCTTTGGACTATGGCTAGGTCTAGGTTTTAAATTAGAATTAGGTTTAGGTCTAGGATGTGGATTAGGTTATGGACTAGGGTTAGGGTATGAACTAGGGTATGGATTAGGGTATGAACTAGGGTTAGGGTAAGGTTGCACATGTGGCTGGGACAATGGAGGAGGATAAATTAATGGTGCAATGGAAATAAATTGTGGTTGTTGCTGGTGCTCATATGATTGAATTTGCAGGGGAGAATTCCCTAGAGAGAAGGATCCA
The DNA here is from genome assembly GCA_034641835.2 of Pinus albicaulis. Taxonomy (NCBI): domain Eukaryota; kingdom Viridiplantae; phylum Streptophyta; class Pinopsida; order Pinales; family Pinaceae; genus Pinus; species Pinus albicaulis. The sequence continues at coordinate 1,298,098,912 of CM076579.1, forward strand.
AATGATTCTTAAGGCCATGGAGATATCTAGCTCGAGGATGACAACCAAGGAGAGGGCCACTGTGGCCATGAAGTAGGGTATTCAACCGGAGGAGGATTAAAAGTTTTCCATGGAACTGCAGGATTATAAAAATGTTGAGGAACCTGCTCAGGAAAATAATTATTACTCCAAGTATCAAATGGTGTTGGGTTTTGAGTTATACCTGGTGGTTTATTTGATTCCTTAGTTGATTCCCTGAGTACCTTTCATAATCGTGGCAGTGATGGGCAATGTTTGATTGCAAGACCATCCTCGCAAATTTCGCAAACTTTTAGATCGCTAAGTGGACACTTTCCAAGGCAGTGTTTCTTTCGACAGTTGGTGCAAAGGATAGGTAGTGGTTCTTCATCCTTCTCTTGTTCCTGCAAATCATCCACTTTCGAAACCAAAGATTTAACTACATTAAATTTACGTTCAAGCAAGGTGTTAAATTAAGCTCCTGTTAATTCCTCATTGGATGAGTTGTTCATCTCTGTAGCAGCATGAAAACTCCTCATTGAATGATTCCTCAAAATACCATTTTCTTGTTTTCAACAATCCAACTGGTACATTCTGTCATCACATGGATTAGTACACAAGGGTTCTTACAATACCCCAAAAATGATATAATGTTGAAGATTGGACTCTGAAGATAATGAATTTTAAAAGCTATTGGCTGAAATAAAGCTCACCACGCTTGCATGAAAAGAAAATTCTGAATCAAAGTACTATTTAATCTATGAAAAGCAAAGAAACTTGGAAATTAAATGTCTAAAGCCTGCTTCTACTTCTACACATAAGCAAGATAAGGAAATAAAAGTTCAAGAGATAAGAAAGATGGCTAGACTTTGGAGCAACCCCACAAAAGTGGATGTGTGGCTCTTCACTCACGTATTACTGTACACTCTCTGCCCTCTGACGTCTTGCAACAACACCCTTAAGAAAAAATTTACCTGAGCCAAAAGACAACTCCCCGGCAACGGCACCAAAATGTTGGGCGGTTTAATTGTCGGATTAAACCTCTCAATATTAATTATCAATCCGGGAGTCGTAAATGTGAGTTGTACTGTGTCTTGGCTCAGCTTAATGGTTAGAGTATAAATATATTCCTTTGTAATGATCAACTAGTTACTAGAATGAAACACACCTTTGCTAGAAAATAAACAATCTTGAAAAGGGAACCTACTTAACTAATTCTATCAAGCAAAATCCATACTGCAATTAAACTGTAAGGAAATACAAAGCAATTCTAAATCATTCTCGCACTTGAATTCTACTTTTTAAATCTCTTATGATATCTTGAAAACCCTGATCTATTTTTTCCTCTCATTAACTTGAAACTAACACTTAAAACTAATCTCGAGATAAGAAAAAAGACACACATATTATTCTAATGATAACTCACACCTGAAACTAACTATCTAAACTATTCTTGATAACAAATTCAAAATTCAAATTAACAAAGGACAGTTCTAACTATTGTTAGAAGAAAACTACTTTGCTTCATGTAAAATAACATTGATCCTATTAAAAATCGCATTGCAAATAATCTATGATAACCTTCAATTTAAAGATTTTAATCTAGGTGAAACAAATTATTCAAAAGCAAGCTCATTCTTCGAAAGCATGCAACTCATAATGAAAACTAAACCAAAATCATGTAAATCAATAATGAAAACTAAATCACTGCTACTTGCACAATCTAATCCGTACTCAAACTTGCTCTTATAAAAAAATGATTACACTACGAAAACAAGAATGATTCTAAATAAAAATAAATCTAATTATTAAGCGAAGTCCCAGGAAGCATAAACAAATCAAATGCACATTTAAATCCTACAAATGTTCAAAAAAAACTTATTAATGCAAACCATACTTAAACTCAAAGCATTTAAAATTTGTTCTAACTCTTGAATCAAACTCAGGAATTGGAAAACAAAAATTTGCAGAATTAGGAAATCTAAGATACTATTTAAAAACAATTCAAAACAAAATATAAGTCTACAAATTACACTAAAGCATAATTCCTAAATCTATGAAGAACGAGGGACTCGACTCCTGGTTGCGGTGGATCCTTGCCACTCCCTGGAGCAAATCTTAAACTAACTCAACGTTTAGAAATAAATAAAATTAAAACGCTTATAAATAAAAACAAATGCTGGAACTAGAATTTTATTAAATCAACTCAAAACATTGCTTCAAATATAAATTAATAAATGCATCATCTGTTGCTCCATTACAATTTTTGTGCTGGGCAATTCGATATCGGATCTAGATAGGCATATTCGCTCCTTACTCCATTCGATTTGCATCCCTATCTTATTCCTATCGGTCACAACTCTCCTCTTTCTAATTGATAGACTACCCCTGCGCTCTCTACATCTGAGAAATTTGAATTTACATCTGAGAACTTCCGCCCTCTAATTAACTGACTCACTAATTCATCTCCTCCTTCCTTTGTGCGTAGCTTATGCTTTATAGCAGCAACGCTACTCTAATTCAATGGTCGATAGTTACATAGGATACAAAATTAGGATTCATGTTAATACAATTTGGGAAAAATAAGAAAGAGAAGATTTTCTTCTCAATTTGAGTTGGGTCGATCTGGCTTCTGGAAGACTTTGATCTCATGCCCTGCTGGCAGAGACAACGCACATCTGGCTAGGGCATCGCACATCTAGAAATGCTCCAATACGTCATCATCATCCTTTTCTTGATCTCAACGTTCCAATGGTGCGTAGACAAGAAGCAACAACCTTTTACATTTCATGATGTAGAAACATGCCACGCATCAACAACTTCCAATTTAATGCCATTGGATTGAAGGAAATTTCTAACGCTCGGGTCTACTAGCTCAGTTCGCTTTCCACATCCAAGCACTAGTATCACTGGAATAGGACGTACGAGTCCATTGGCAATAAATCTTGTGTCAATGCACCCCTCGATGTGAATATGGTCTTTTGGTACACCAGATAAAACATTGATATGATCCTAAAGAGAAATGCTCGTCTGAGAGAAGGCAATGGTTGCTTAAAATGGCCCGATGGTGTTTTATTTACTTACGCTGGCTGGAGATTGAATTTTGCAATGTCCACTGCCCTCACCAAGCTATAATAACAAATACTATATGCCATCGTGATTGATGGACACAAGGATGCAAAGTTCAATGTTGCAATTGGTTTTTTTCGTAGAAATTGACAGAGCACCTTCAGCATTAACATGAACTGGATGAATTGTGGTGAAATTTTGACCTGGCTTCACACGGCATTGTTGAGGGATTTTTTTTACACCTGTAATACCACTTTCTCGTGACATAACGACAACGCCATAGAAACCGAATTCTTTTGCTTCCTGCAAATCCCCAACTCACATTCAAATAGGTACAATTCGGTGGTTTTATTTCATCGGTTTAATCACTAGAATTGTTCAAAACATTTTTGTACACTCCAGTCAATCATCTTATCTCTGCATTTTTATTAGATATCAGAGTGGCCCAATCATGCTTGGGCGCACATTCATAAGACTAGCCAAACTCTCCACTGTCTTCAAATTCATGGGAAAACTTGGATGCATAAACAAGTGACTTTTTGGGGACACAACCACGAAGTACACACCTTCTTGAACAAGGTCGTAGCCTGCTCCATGTCTAGATCAAATTCAACATGGTTAAATCGACTAGCCAATATACATTCTGAATCTTTCATAGCATCAACCCAGTTGTCATTCTCAATATTGTTTGGAAATATTTTCGTCAAATAAACTGATGTTGAACTTGGAGAATGTAACAATATTGATGCTGAAAATGAGACTGTAGGTGTAACATGGGACAAAGAAGATAATCTTAACCCCAGTTTTTCCAAGGATAGAGAATCTGCCAACGCCATTTTGCGCTTAGAACCAAATGCCATGCCACAAGGGAACCACCTTTGAACTTTATTGCCCACAGACAACCCAAAAATTCTGGTGCAGATCTTGTAGAATTGCTAGATTTTCCAGCAAGCTACTTGGAAATTAATTTCTCCAGCATAAATAATTATTCACCTCTTTGTTGCAATACACCTGGAAAGCTAATTGAAGTTGTTGGTAATTGATTGCATTTCAAGAAGGCCAGTTAATTATATTTGATTGGTGCTGCTGATGCTATAAATCTCATCTTGAAACAAGGCAAAGGGTTCAAAACATGGCTCTCAATCTTTGTCATAGAGTCTGAGATGCTGCTTCTTGCATGGGGTGAATCCATACATGAATGCATTCTTGCACCAGACCTATTCACCTGCCACCAAGAATACAAGAAACACTCATAAAAATAACAATAATTTATAATCTAATAATTAATGTCTTTAAATGTCTCTAATCATCAGCTTAATAAGATAAAAAGGATTAAAACACTAGGTACGACCACAAAATTACCTGATAAAAATCATAAAAACATGGACAAAAATGCAGCTCAACAAGCATCATCGAACACATGAATTATAATTGGATTTCATTGTAAGAGTTGCTTTCTCTTAAACATCATCATTAGTGTTGTAAACATCTCTTCTAAATTAAGAATTATTATATGTTAATGTTGAGTTATCTTAAGGACCATTTCTCTCACAAGATTTAGTATGATCCAGAGAAGCTCACGGTTTGTTGTGACTTGCTAAGGATGTAGACCCACCACTACATACCTTGCCAATCTACTATCCCAGGAAATTATATAATTTCATGTATTTTTATATGCATTTTAATGCCAACAAATCATTATCCATGATTTCATTGTAAAAAGTTTTTGCAATTATGCGTCATAAACAGGGAACATCATTTTCATTATCCATCAATTGGCACATTGTTTCAAAATAACTTTCACCGTAAATACTCTTGAACCCACAAAATCTCTTAAACATATGTATATCCATGCTTTCTCCTATCTGCATCCATCTATTTTCTATTTCTTCGTACATGTTATATTTATTATATGTTCATTATTACTTACTATTGAACATTTTTTCTTGCGTACAAGTGGTTCAAAATGTCTGGAAATTGAATTTTCGTTGTGGAAAAATATGTCATAGCTTTCTTTGCATAAATTTGAATTAAAATGCAAATAGTTTTTCATTGTTGTTTTTTACCAAAGTCCTCATTTTTCCCATTGATAGAATTTGAAGCTGATTTTTCCATCATTTCCAAGTAAACATTTGGGCTCTTTATATCATGCATTTGTATCAATGCATCTATATTCAACTCACGTTCATAAGATAATATGGCTTCGACGTCGCATTCATGTAAACAATTCCTAAAATGTTCAATCGTTTCCTCACGCAACTCTGTTGACATTTATCTAAAATGTAATAGAGTTCATATAGTATCATGTTAATTTTACATTTTTCTACGCTTATATAATCACTTAGCCCAATTCATTCTTCAATTAGTAATAACTTTCAAATCAATTTAATTTACCAGTAACAAATAGAAATTGTAGATAGAATAGTAAATGCAATGTATAATAGAAGACATCCTAGAGCAATAACAAGAGACAGAAGATCTGGTCAAAGACCATGGAAAAACCCCACAAGGGGGAAATCCCTTTCAAATTCTTGTTCTATTAGATTGTCATCAAATGTTTAGCAGAGATATTACAATGTTCCAATTCATCAATCAAAATTCAAAGTCAAACCTTTGACTATCCAACATAACCAACCAATCAATGTCTGAAGGATGAGCCTCAAATTCAAATCTGGTCAACAAGTCAAAGTCTACAATTCTCTCAAAGTCAACTATAATCAAAGATGCCCTAGCTAGATATCAAGTCAACGATCAAACTCCTCTGAACAACTCAATCAAGGCAACATCAAACTCGACCTTCAAAGATCTGTCAAACACACCAAAACCGATCAACAAGAACTCAGTCAAAGGAGAGAGAAAGTCCACAGTCAAACTTCAAATTCCCTCCAATCAAAGTCTTCAATCAAGAGAAGTCAAATTGCCTAGAAAATATTGATATTTGTCTCAAAGAATGCAGCCTCCAAAAACAAATCCAAATACAGTCAAAACAATTCAAAATTCTAAGTCAAAGTTGGTCAAAAATTGCCCAAGCATAAAATTCAACATAGAAATCAGATTAGCGTTCCTTCCCTTTGCACGTGTGAGATTGAACCTCTCAATTGTAGACTTGTATCAACCAATCCAATGAAGAGAGAAACGTAGATGCTTATATTTTCATACTCCAAAGTGACGTGACATTAGGTTTATTTATATGCGTTGGAGGAGACCCAATCTGTCTTCTAAGGCAACCTGAACTTTTTTGCACGTGGGGTTTCACAATAAAAACAAAAATCCTTAACCAAATTCAATTCTTCTAAGGGAAAAGAGGGTCTTCTCTGGATGAGGAAGATTGTCCAAAGGAGGGAATTTTTCCCTGAGCTGTCAAATCAACACTCCCTCTCATCTACGGGGAAATTTTCAACTGCATCATGAATCTCATCTCAAACATCTTGTCATTCTCATCATTGAATCAAGTCATCTCTTATCTCTACTCATTTGTTGAACACTCTTGAATCTAAATAAGAATAATTTGACATCATAGAGGAGCTCAAGCTACCACCCTCTATCCAAGGACAATATGCACGATATTACTTATTGTGAGGTAAGGATCATAGCTATCTTATTGTTTGTTGATCTTCCCAAATTGACCCTCAAGAGTCAGTGGTAGAACAATGCATCTACTACCTTGGGAGGAGATACACACTTACCATGAAAGATAAGGATCATAAACAATCCAAGGCACTTGGGGGAGATACACAATTACCCATAGAGGTAAGGATTAGACATGCCCAAGTCTCCTCACCCATTGGCCAGATGGGTGGTAATCCCAACAAGCCTAGCTTGTGGGTAGGATGTATACTAGGGTATTGTCGGTAGGGGGTGATACACACTTACCATGAGGTAAGGATAAAACACAACCCTTCAATGACAATAGGGAGATGAACACTTGCCATGAGGTAAGAATCAAACACACCTGTTATCCACAAGTTCCCTCAACCCCAAGAGCTCTTCGGCTCAATTCCTCTCCTTGTGAGCTCAACCAGGAGGGAAGAGAATAACTCAATTTTCTCGATCAACTAGAACCCTTACCTAGGAGCGCCACCCCCATCAACCCAAGTTGCTCCCTGAAGACCAAGAACTTCCATTTCGGCAAAGCCTAAGTGAGAATGTCTGCTATTTTCTAGGGAGTTAAAATATGATCGAGTCTTACAGATTGTCTCTGCACTATGTCTCGAATATAATGATACCTAATCTCAATATGTTGGAACTTGTCATGTAACACATGACTCTCTGCTAATTGGATCCACTCCTCTTGTCACCATATATTACAGCCATATCTAGGACTTGCTCAAACGACTCTCCAAAGAGTTTCCTCAACCATACTGCCTCGTAGCTAGCCATGTTAGTATCAATATACTCTACCTCAGTCGTGCTTAAAGCTAAAGACTTATGCTTCTTGCTCATCCAAGATATCATGACAGAACCCAAACTAAAGCAACACTTTGTTGTGCTCTTCCTCTCAATAACATTTCCAACCTAGTCATCATCAATGTACCCATGAAGTCTTACATCTTCGTCAATATATCTTAGACCAAGGCTAATCATCGCATGCAAATATCTTAGCACATGCTTGACGACAACCCAATGGGCATGGAGAGGCTCTGTCAAGAATTGACTCAAAAGTGTTAACTGCAAAACATATGTCTGAATGGGTGTTCACGAGGAACATCAAGGCCCCAATCAACTGTCAATATTCAGAGGGATTCAAAAGATCAAGTCCAACAACATCTCTACATAACTTCTTGAAGTTCATCTCCATCGGTGTGGCTAAGGACTTGCATTCTACCATTCCAATTTTTTCCAACAATTTCACAACCTATTTTTTCTTATAAAGGAAAATATCTCTAGGATTTTTCCACACTTCCAAAACCAAAAAATAATGCACTAAACCAAGGTTTTTTATTTCAAACTCAGAGGTCAGCTCCCTCTTACACTCGAACGTTAGAGGCTCACTACTTGTCAAGAATAAATCATCAACATATAAATCCAAAATCAAAGACATACCTTGGACAATTTTGAAGTAGAGGTTCATATCAACATTGCTTCTCGTGAATCCAAGCTTCACCAAGGAACTATCAATATGGGCATATGAGGCTCTAGGGGCTTGCTTCAAACCATATGGTGTTATCTTCAACCTGCAAACATGAGTCTTCCTGTCTTGAACTTCGAAGTCCAATGGTTTCTCAACAAATACTTCTTACTGTAGTATGCCACGAAGAAATGTGGTGTTCACATCCATCTGGTAAAGAGTTTATCCTTGATTAGTAGTAAGGGCAACAATCGATCTAATGGTGATGTAGCAAGCAACATGTGCAAATATGTCATCATAATCTTCTACCAATTTCTAGGAGAAAGTTGAAGCCATGAACCTCATTTTATATTTCTCAATACTTCCATCAACTCCATGCTTGATCTTGTATACCCTCTTCGAGGTCACGACATACTTCCCTTTAGGTCTCGGAACAACATCCCACAAATCATTCTTCATAAAGGACTCATATGCAATGGCCACTCACAATAATTGGACATTTGTTTAACCCCATCGACTTATGCAAGGGGCTTGCGACCGTGTAAATTTTGGCATCATTAAGCAGAGCAATAACATAACAGTGTCACTATGAGAGCACTAACCGCTCACAAAATTAATTATTATTTTTTTAAAAAAAATGAATTGTCGGCACTGACAAATACCAAAAATAAAATGCTTTCCACCAGACGAATTATGTCCCATCATAACTTGGTCAACCAATTGAAAATTAGACATAAAATTTCTATAAAATAATAAATTTATTTTTGAAATTACGAGAAAATATTAATATTCAACATTTTCCCAAAGCTTTAATTAAAATTGCAAAACTACGACCAAATAATACAGACTCAACCTACTATGTAGTACTTGTAAAGCAAAGCGAAAACTACTAAATATGTAAAATCATAATAATATCAGTGAATATGTAAATTCATAATAATATCAGTCTCAATAAATAATATTAATTATTTTCATGTGTATGAAATTAAAAATATCTCACTAAATATCAATAGATATCTAAATTCAAAATGATATCAATGTGAATCATAAAAAGACGAGTACCCGCCAAACCGACATGGAAGAGGCCTGCCTGAGCCTCATGGACTGTTTTAGAAATTCCCCACAAAATTGCCCTCTCTCTTGAATTTTGCAGAACTAGGCAGGGAGAACAGAATGAAATCGGGAGTAGGAAATTGGGTAAGAGATGGGCTTATTGGAGCTGGAGCTTTTGGTACAGTCAACCTCGCCATTAGCAAGTTCAATGCCCATCTGTTTTCTGTCAAGTCCACTGCTGCTTCTATTTCTTCTCTGGAGAATGAGTACAGGATTTTGCAGTCTCTCCATTCTCCATACGTGAGTGCAAATGGTGTAAAGCTCGCTGACTTTGGTTCTGCTGGGAGGATTGGTGATGAAGGGGAGGGTAAGGAGTCTCTGAAATTGAGGGGAACCCCTCTGTGCATGGCTCCGGAGGTGATGAACCAAGTGGAGCAGGGCCTGCTTCTGATATTTGGTCTTTGGGTTGCACTGTGCTGGAGATGGTCACTGGGAGGCATCCATGGAGCCAAGTTTCCAATCCCCTTGCTGCGATGGTCACTGGGAGGCATCCAGAGGACATGCCTGAGTTGCCTGCTCTGCTTTCGCCTAAGTTGCAGGATTTCCTTGAGAAATGCCTGAGAAGAGATCTCAAGAAGAGGTGGACCAGTGAGCAGCTGTTGAGCCATCTTTTCCTCAATAACAACACTTCTGTCCTAGAGGATGGGAGCCTCAACCATCCTCAATCCCCAATCAGTGCAGAGCAGGGATGGGATCCCTACTGTTCTGCTATTGAATACCAAATTATTTGTCCCACGTTGCCTAGGAATGTGCCCATTTGTCCTCTAATTGCATTTTCTAGTAATCTGCCCACTCTAAGGCAGGCAGGGGAATGTGGTGGACAAGAAATGAAGGAGTTTGAGCAATCCCAGAGTCCTTCACCCCGAGATCGGATTCTGTAATTGGCAGCATAGCAGAGAGCACTAACTGGTTTGCAATTCCCCCAGGTGAATGGATTACTGTGAAGTCTTCCAAAAAAACTTCAAATTTGGATGGCCCTCTCTCAGACCATTGTTTTCTCAAACTGAAGACCAAGGGTTCTTTATTCTATAGTGGCCACTGACCGAGCCTATGCATTTGCCTGCAGTTTCATTCCACCCCATTTGAGAAATTTTGGGTTTTTTCTAATTACTAAAATATAATTGCAAAATTACATAAATATATAATGTGGATAATCCAAAAATCATACCCCAATAATATATCAGTTGGATAATGTCAAGTTACAGTTCCATAAACCTTTTATTATTATTTTTAATTTTTTAAAATAAATAAATAAAAATCTAATTTTAAATTATTTTTTTATATTTTTAATATTAAAAAAACTAAAATAAAAAACTATAAATAACAAATCTAAAAAAAAACTATATTTGAATAAAGGATTAAATTTCATTTTTCTTTTTTCCTTTTTCTTTTCCATATTATCTTTGGATAACCATTAATCACTCATTAACAACTTGTATGTACTCTAATTTTGGCTAACATTTTTTTTTTGGCTATTAGTTATTAAATGCAGTTAAACATATACTGCTTTCTCTAATTCAATCTCAAATAACTCACATGTATTTTCCTTTTTAATAACAACTAATTATCCATTAACAACTTATATATACTCTAATTCAAGGTCAAATAACTGACACGTGTATTTGTTGGTAAGGAACATGTTATTGGATAATAATGAACTAGTCATGGCTACTTCCACCATATAGATCAGGGGTATATTGCAAAATTTTCAATGCTTTAAGAGCCGTGCATTTAATATGTATGTCAAACCTAGAAGCTAAGCACTTAATGAAAGAGTTGATAACTAAGTTTTCTTTGAGGGTGGGAGTGTGACTATGATACGGAACGTTGCTACTAAAATATGGAACTTTGAACACCAATAAGCTAAAGAACACCAATAAGCTAAACGGAGAGAAGAAACTTGGTTTTCTTACAAAATATTCCCCAATATTTGTAGGTTTGTCAATCACTTATGCTTTGAATTATAAGGTTGAGGTATAGTTAGTAAACTTTAATAATGTAAGCATACAAGTGAGAGGGTACCTTTTCTAAGTAGAGATACATGACAGAATGTATTATCAAACATTAGAAATTAAAATCAACCCACGTAGAAGAGAGAAAATGGGAAAAATAACTAGGAGATAAAATTATCGTGTTTTATCTTAATTTTAATTTGTTATTATCTTATTATATCTTAATCCTAATTTGTTATATATCTCACAATAAAATGACTAGTTTGTTTTGGTTTATTTGTAAAGATAAATTATATTAATAAAAGACATTTTGATCTCATAAGAAAATTGAGGTAAAAATTTCTTGCATATAAAAAGATTGAGAGATGTTACTATATGTTTCTATTTATTTGTAACAAATATTATTTTCGTGCATGTATTTATTTGCAATATTGGGTATAATGGTTTCTTACAATGTTAACATTGTAATGAACCTATAATGGAACTTGATTAGGTGTAATTGGTCAATTCTAATCACCTTCTTTGAGAATCAATGAGATAATATTTGGGGTATGCAAGGCACTTGTAGTCAAATGCATCTTCTCGCTCATGCTATGATTCATGACCTATTGAATGCAAGTCTTAAAACCATGGATTAAGTCCTTCCACACTTAAAATCCACTTATTAAATTGTCGTTTAATGTATGCTTAATCATTTGGTGGTTCTCATAAACACATTAAATGCCTCACTCATAAACACAGAGAACCACAAAACAATCAACTCTTACACAAAGGCATAAAAACAAAGCCCACAAAACATATTAATTTTGTAAGGAAGATCACAAAGATTTTAATATTGTCATGTTGTCATTCTATTATTTCAACTCTCTCTCTCTCTCTCTTTTTGAGATTTTTTTATTATTTTTCTATTACATACAAAAATAGCTCTTCCATCTAAATCACAACAATTTGAGTTTGTTTTTCCAATAGCCTCTTATTTTAGCTAATTCTACATTTTACATAGCTAACTAATGACCTCACTTCTAACTACAATTTCTTCTAGATATACTAGGAAATATTACAAAACCAATAAATTAGGGAACCAACTCCCTTGGAAAATGGAAAATAGAATTTTAACCTAGGGAGGTCAAAGATGAACTTGGCATGTAGATGCTCATTCATCAAACTCTTGGGGAAGAAAATAATAGTCCATCAACTTCTCAACACATTTACCATGCTTCATAATATATGTTGTTGTCATCCACATATCATCTTTTATGGTTATTGTTTCCATTTAATAAAATATTGAAGATACACTTTACCTATGGTTATCTTGAATTCTTTGACCCAATATTGCTTCAATTTCTTTGTGGGTTGTTTTGGGTAGTTGTTTCTCCCACTTGATAGTTTGATCTCTGTCACTTTATAGGTGCATTTGTTGTAACATTGTATGATTCTTTGAAGGGGTATAGATATTCTACATTGAAAATTGGTCATATTCCAATGTCTTTATGGAGTTCCATTTCATAGGCATTGGAAGAAAACTTGAAAATTTTACATGGACTAATTTTCATAACCTTAAGTTTGTTATATGTCCCCACAGGAAATCTTTCCTTTCTCAAATATGTCATAACTAGGTTGCAACTTTTTTACACTCATTTGGTCAAAGTAGTGAGAATATTCACAATATAATATCTCTATCCTTAATCCTAAGGTATTTAAAAGATATATCCATAGAGAAATTATGGAGGAGCATCATGGAGCACATGAATTATAATTGGATTTCATTGCAAGAGTTACTTTCTCCTAAACTTCATCATTAGTTATGTACACATCTCTTCTAAATTAAGAATGATTATATGTTCATGTTGAGTTATCTTAAGGACCATTTCTCTCACAAGATTCAGTCTCATTCCGAGAAGCTCAGGGTTTGTTGTGACTTGTAAAGGATGTAGACCCACCACTACATACCTTGCCAATATATTATTCCAGGAAATTATATAATTGCATGCTTGTTCATGTATTTTTATATGCAGTTTAATGCCAACGAATCATTGTCCATGATTTCATTTCAAACAGTTTTTGGAATTATGTGTCGTAAACAGGGAACATCATATTCATTGTCCATCAATTGGCACATTGTTTCAAAACAACTTTCACTGTAAATACTCTTGCACCCAGAAAATCTCTTAAACATATGTCTACCCATGTTTTCTTCTATCTGCATCCATCTATGTTATGTTTCTTCGTACGTTGTTATATTTATTATATGTTCATGATCACTTCCTATTGAACATTTTTTCTTGCATAAAAGTGGTTCGAAATGTTTGGCAATTGAATTTTCATCATGGAAAAATATGTCATAACTTTCTTTGCACAAATTTGAATTAAAATGCAAATAGTTTTTCAGTGTTGTCTTTGACAAAATTCCTATGGGAATTTTTAGCTAATTCGATAACCAATGTATACAAAATGTGCCCCCCCCAAAGTCCTCATTTTTCCCTATTGATAGAATCTGAAGCTGATTTTTCCATCCTTTCCAAGTAAACATTTGGGCTATTTATACCATGCATTTGTATCAATGCATATATATTCAATTTACATTCATAAGATAGTATGGATTTGGCGTTTCATTCAATCATTCCTTCACGCAACTATGTTGACATGTATCTACTATGCAATAGAGTTCATATAGTATCCTGTTAATTTTACATTGTTTTTGCTTAGTACAATCACTTAGCCCAATTCATTATTCAATTAGTAATCACTTTCAAACCAATATAATCTTCCAGTAACAAATAGAAATTGTAGATAGAATAGTAAATGCAATGTACAATACAAGAAATCCAAGAACAATAACAAGAGATAAAAGATTTGGTCAAAGACCATGGAAAAACCCCACAAGGGGGAAATTCCTTTCAAATTATTATTCTATTAGATTTTCATCAAATGTTTAGCAGGGAGATTACAATGTTCCAATTCATCAATCAAGAGTCAAAGTCAAACCTTTGACTATCCAACAAAACCAACCAACCAATATCTAAAGGATGAGCCTCAAATTCAAATATGGTCAACAAGTCAAAGTCTACAATTTTGTCAAAGTCAACAACAATGCAAGATGCCCTAGCCAGATCTCAAGTCAACGGTTAAACTCCTCCAAAGAACTCGTTCAAGGAAACATCAAACTCAACCTTCAAATATCGGTCAAATAGACCAAAAACAATCAACAAGAACTCATTCAAAGGAGAGAGAAAGTCCACAATCAAACTTTGTATTCCCTCTAGTCAAAGTCTATAGTTAATAGAAGTCAAACTGCCTAGAAAATATTGATCTTTGTCTCAAAGAATGCAGCCTCCAAAACCAAATCCAAATAATGTCAAAACAAGTCAAAATGCTAAGTCAAATTTGGTCAACAAGCTTTTCAAACTACCCAAGCAGAAAATTCACATAGAAATCAGATTAGCCTTCCTTCCCTTTGTGCGTGTGAGCTCAGACCTCTCAATTGTAGACCTGTATGAACCAATCCGTTGAAGAGAGAGAAGAAGATTCTTATGTTGTGATGCTCCAAAGTGAAGTGACATTAGGTCTATTTATATGCGTTGGAGGAGACCCCAATTTGACTTCTAGGTTAACCTTAAATTTTGTGCACGTGTGGGTTTTCACATTTAAAAAATAAATAAAATTCCTTAACCAAATTAAATTCTTCCAAGGGAAAATAGGGTCTTCTTTGGATGAGGAAGGTTGTCCAAGGGAGAGAATTTGTCCCCGAGCTTCCAAATCAACACTCCCTCTCAGCTAGGGACAAATTTCCGAATGCATCATGAATCTCATCTCAAAAATCTCGTCATCATCATCACCGAATCAAGACATCTCTCATCTCTGCTTACCTGTTGAAAAATCTCAAATATAAAGAAGAATAATTTGACATCATAGAGGAGCTCAAGCTACCACCCTTTATCCAAGGAAAATATGCATGATACTACTTACTGTGAGGTAAGGATCATAGCTATCCTATTGTTTGTTGATCTTCACATTTTGACCCTTAAGAGTCAGTGGTAGAACAATGCATCTACTACCTTGGGAGGAGATACACACTTACCATGAAAGGTAAGGATAAGAAACAACCCAAGGCACTTGGGGGAGATACACAACTACCATGAGAGGTAAGGATTATACATGCCTAAGTCTCTTCACCCATTGGCCAGATGGGTGATAATCTCGACAAGCCTAGCTTGTGGGTAGGATGCATACTGGGGTATAGTCGGTAGGAGGAGATACACACTTACCATGAGGTAAGGATCAAACACAACCATTCAATGAAAATAGGGGAGATGTACACTTACAATGAGGTAAGAATCAAACACACCTGTTGTCCATGAGTTCCATCAACACCGGGAGCTCTTCGACTCAATTCCTCTCCTTGTGAACTCAACCAGGAGGGAAGAGAATAACTCAATGTTCTCGATCAACCAAAACCCTTACCTAAGACGGTCACCTCCATCAGTCCAAGCTGCTCCTTGAAGTCCAAGAACTTCCCTTTTGGCAAAGCCCTGGTGAGAATGTTTGCTATTTACTAGTGAGTCAAAATATGATGGAGTCTTACAACTCCTCTCTGCACTATGTCTCATATATAGTGATATCTAATCTCAATATGCTTGAACTTGTAATGTAACACATGACTCTCTGCTAATCGGATCCACTCTTCTTGTCGCCATATATTACATTCATATCTACGACTTGCTCAAACAACTCTCCAAAGGGCTTCCTCAACCATACTACCTCACAGCTAGGCATGTTAGTAGAAATATACTCTGCCTCGGTCGTGCTTAAAGCTACAAACTTCTACTTCCTACTCATCCAAGATATCATGGCATAACCCAAACTAAAGCAACACTTTGTTGTGACCTTCCTGTCAATAACATTTCCAACCTAGTCATCATAAGTGTACCCATGAACTCTTACATCTCCGAAAATATATCTTAGACCAAGGTTAATCTTCCCATGCAAATATCTCAGCACATGCTTAGCAGCAACCAAGTGTGCATGGAGAGGCTCTGTCATGAATTGACTCAAAAGTGTTAACTGCAAAACATATGTTTGGATGGTTGTTTGCAGGGAACATCAAGGCCCCAATCAACTGCCAATATTCAGAGGGATTCAACAAATCAATTCCAACAACATCTCCACATAAATTCTTGAAGTTCATCTCCATCGATTTGGCTAGGGACTTGATTTCTACCATTCCAAATATTTCCAACAATTTCACAACCCATTTTTTCTTAGAAAGGAAAATATCTTCGGGATTTTGCCACACTTCCAATACGAGGAAATAGTGCATTAAACCAAGATCTTTCATTTCAAACTAAGAGGCCAACGCCCTCTTACACTCAAACATCAGAGGCTCACTACTTGCCAAGAATAAATCATCAACATATAAAACAAAAATCAAATACATACCTTGGAAAATTTTGAAGTAAAGGCTGAGATCAACATTGCTTCTCGTGAATCCAAGCTTCACCAAGTAACTATCAATATGGGCATACCAAGCTCTAGGGGTTTTCTTCAAACCATATGGTTATTTCTTCAACCTGCAAGCATGAGTCTTCATGTCTTGAACTTCGAAGTCCAATGGTTGCTCAACAAATACTTCTTCCTATAGTATGTCATGGAGAGATGTGGTGTTCACATCCATTTTCTAAAGAGTCCATCATTAAATAGTAGTAAGGGAAACACTGGATCTAATGGTGGTGTAGAGGGAAATGTGTGCAAATATTTCATCATAATCTTCTCCCTCTTTCTGGGGGGAACCTTTAGCCAGAAACCTTGCTTTATATTTCTCAATACTTCCATCAGCGCCATGCTTGATCTTGTATAGAAACTTCGAGGTCATGACATACTTTCCTTTAGGTCTCGGAACAACATCCCACAGATCATTCTTCATAATGGACTCATACACAATGACCACTCACCATAATTGGAGATTTATTTTGTAGAAATTTGAATAACTGATATATTATTCACTGAGATTCTCCTGATCACACACTATTTTAACTTCATGCACAATACATAATCTCTTCAACAATTGATCATTAATTGCGGAAATAAAATCAATTGCATGCACACATTAAAACCATAAACAATCACACATATGAACACAATATTTCATAGGAAAGCTTAAAGCTGAAAACCCCCAACTATCTGTATATTATATGTCATAGAGATCATGTAAAAATCATTGTACAAATCTCCTCACAAGCTCTCAGCACAACCTCCAATTGTTACACACTAATCAAGCTAGATCTAGCAAAACACATGCTCCAATCTCTGCCACTTGATAGCCAACCTCTATTGCGTAATCAATGATGTAGGATGGCTCATTAAATAACTTGAACCACCTGGCTTGTACTGCGCAATCCTCAAGGGCTTCTCCAATCACTGGTTGTTGCAAATATGCAACAGTATAGTCACAACTGATAGTTAACCTGCTCTTTCACCTATCTCTGCACTGGTCTCCACTGAAACTGTCCATGCACTGAAGTTAACTGATGTATTCTTTAGTTGATTAATGAGTTTATAATTAGTGAATTAATTAATAATTAATTCACACCACTCTCACTAATTGTATCAATCATTTAAACTAGATACAAATAGCTCAACTATGTTTAGATTAGTTAAACTGAATACAACTCCACTAACTTCCTCAATCAACTCCACCAAACTCTGTCACATGAGTTCTAACCGAAGTATCCATGCAATAGCTCCACATAACCCTCAGGAATAGCGTAATTCCTTCTGTCAGCTCCTGTGCCACATCTGTGCACTTAACTGAAGTGCTCCAAGAGAATAATATAATGTTTATAGTCCAAATATTATTAAGAGCTAATAATATTCGACATATCTATTTTTAGATTGGCAATCTAAAAATAGATTCCGCCCAATATGTATAAAAATAGAAGTCCATCTATTTTTTCCGACTTAACCAACCATCCAAAAATAGCATCCTGCAACTCGTAGAACATGATCCATATGTCTAAAAATAGACTTTGCGCCAAAAATAGCCTGCGGGCCCACTTAGTGAAGGCGACTCCTTTCCACTAAGCTCATCATCTTGTTGCAATCTCAACACTCCCTCTCAACAAGATAAGGATTATCTGCCACCCCTATCTTGCCTCTGTGGTATTCAAATTTGCTCATGGTGAGCACCTTTGTCAAGATATCAGCATCCTGATCCTCCGTGGGAATGTATGAAAGTAACATGATCTTCCGCTACACACAATATCTGATATGATGATACCGGATGTCAATGTGTTTAGATCTATCATGAAATACTAGATTAACCGAGAGTTTAATGCAACTCTGATTGTCACAATAAATCACAGTAGGATCAAAGTGTGAACCGAACAACCCGACCAGGATCTTCCTCATCCATATAGCCTCGCATGCAGCCAAAATTGCTGCCATATACTCGGCCTCTGCTGAACTGAGTGCCACGGATCTCTGCTTCCTGCTATACCAAGAAACTGTTGTCGACCCGATACTAAAAATCCCTCCTGATGTGCTCTTTCTGTCCGTTGGGCTCCCTGCCCAATCTGCATCCATGAAGCCACATAGCCTCACCTCATCCGACTGTCTGTACCATAATCCATATCCTGATGTGCCTCTGAGATATCTCAATACATGATTGCCTGTCTTCCAGAAGAGCTTGGTAGGCTTAACCATAGCTTGTGAAAGCTGGTTAACAACATAGCATATGTCGGGTCGTGTATTGACCAGATACATAAGCGACCCCACCAACTGTCGATAAACAGTGGCATCCACTACCTCCGTTGAAGTAGCATCCTCCTTCCTCCAACCACTAGGAAGAGGAGTATCAACAAGCTTGCAGCCATGCATGTTGAACTTCTCCAGTATCTCCCAGGCATACTTACCCTGAGAAACAAACATTCCATCACTGCGCTGCCAAATTTCCAATCCCAGGAAATAATGAAGGAGGCCCAAGTCCTTCATCTCAAACTCCTTTGCAAGATCAGCCTTGCATGAGTGTATCAACAATTCATCACCTGTCAAAATCAAATCATCTACATAAATTACAATGATCAGCAACTTACCCTCCACCACAATCTGGTATAGGTTAGGATCTACCTCACTCTTGGAGAATCCAAGTCCGGTGAAATAACTGTCTATCCGTGTGTACCAAGCACGAGGTGCTTGTTTCAACCCATACAACGCTCTCTTGAGCCTGCACACATGCGACTCGCTGCTGAAGATCTCTAAACCTTCGGGTTGCTCTATGTACACCTCCTCCTCAATCACCCCGTTGAGGAACGCAGTCTTCACATCCATCTGATGAATGTGCCACCCCATCTACGCTGAGAGAGCAAGAATCGTCCGTATGTAAGAATACCTTGCGACAGGTGCAAAGGTCTCCTCATAATCGATCCCCTCAATCTGTGAGAAGCCTCGGGCAACAAATCTTGCCTTGTACTTCTCCACACTCCCATTAGCTGCTTGCTTCACTTTGTAGATCCATCTTGAACCCACCACTGATTTCCCCTCCGGCCTTGGGACAATCTCCCATGCACTGTTTCTGGCAATCGAATCATACTCTTCCACCATGGCATCTACCCATGCGGGATCCTCCACAGCTTCGTCAAAAGAGGATGGCTCCGTCACGATACACTTGCTCATAAGAGCCATGTATCCAGTATACCGGTCAGGTGACTATCTCTGTCTGCGTTGTGATGTAGGTGCTCCTACAACCTTCTCTGCATCTTGAGCTAGTCGCTTAGCTTCTGTAGTGCGCTTCCGCCCTCTAATGGTTGGCGCTGCTTGAGTGGTCTCTTCCACTCCATGAACCTCATCTTATGGCTGATCCACATCCTGAGACTCATCCTTAGGAACTAATAGCTCCTCATCTGCATGCAAGTGTGGCTCCCTCTCAAGCGATCACTTCATGGATTTCTCCTCATGAAATTTTATATCTCGTCGCACAACAGTCTTGCGACTGTCTGGCAAATACACACGATAATTGTGGGGTGTATCAGTGTACCCCACAAATATACCAACCTCTGCAGTTGGCTCCAGCTTCTTCCTGGCATCCTTCATCACATGAATGTAAACAGGTGAACCAAAAATCCTCAAATGGGAAATATCAGGCCTCTTACCAGAAAACGCCTCCTCGGGTGTACTCATGCCAAGTATCATGTGAGGACAACGGTTCTGCACATATACTGCAGTATTTCATGCCTCAGCCCACAAGTGTATGGAAGGCCCTGATCATGCAACATCGCCCATGTAGCACCCACGATCATTCTGTTATTCCGCTCAGCAACCCCATTCTGCTGTGGGTTATGAGGTGCTATGAGCTCTCTTAGAATTCCTTCTGTGCTGCAAAAGTCCTTGAATTCACCAGAGATGAATTCACCACCATTGTCGCTCCTAAGAGCCTTCACCTGCTTCCCCGATTCTTTCTCAACCAGTGCCTTGAACTCACAAAACTTTGAGTATGTCTTGCTCTTCTTCTGCATGAAGAAGATCCAGCACTTATGAGAAAAATCATGAACAAATATCACATATTACCTGTGCTTTGCTGTCAAAGCTACTGAGAAAGGTCCACACACGTCTGTGTGAATTCTCTCAAGGATCGTCGTGGCACGACTATCCTTCTCGTGAAAGGTGGCTTTCACAAATTTTTCTAAAGTACATCCCTTGCACTGATCTGACTGCGCAAGTGTACCTTTGGGAAGCCCAGTAGAAATCTGCTGCAGTATCTTCAAAGCTCCATGGTAAAGGTGGCCCAATCTCCAGTTCCACAACTCGCCATCATCTCGGCTCACCACTCCTTCTGCCTTGCCTGCCATTGCTGCGCAGCCATCTACCTGTAATTGATAAAGGTTCTTAACTCGAACCCCTATCCTCCGGGTCTCACCAATTGCCTTATTGCGTAGGAAATCCTTTCCCTCGCTAAAGACAACATCATATCCCTTGTCTTCTAACATCGCCACAGAGATAAGATTCTTCTTCAATCCTGGAACATGCATCACTTCCTTCAATACAAAGGGTTTACCAAACTCCCTCTCAAAGGAAATGGTACCGATACCGGTCGCACTGTATCTACCATCATCGCCCATCTCGATGTGCACTCCAAGATCTTTCTCATCCAGATCAGTAAACAAATCTTGATCTCCTGTCATGTGAAAAGATGCACCACTGTCAAGAAACCACACTGAACCCATCACACTTGAGACCAAGCATGTGATCAACGAAAAATCCAGCTCAAACTGCGAGGCTAAGGCCTCTCTAGCTGCAGATCCAACAGCCTGCTTATTTTTCTTCTTCTGTGGACAATTAGTGGCGTAATGTCCGTGTTGGTGACAGTGAAAGCACTTCACCTTGGACATGTCCTGCTTCTTGCCATTCGCACCGGATTGAGAAGAATTCTTCTTGCTCTTCCCCTTCCTTGCTTTGGCATCCAAAGTGCAATTTTCTTCATCAGAGTTCTTTGATGAAGATCCATCCCTGGTACTCCGCCTTATCTCCTCTTGCACAAGATCAGACCAAAGTCGCTCCCATCCTGGCAATTTCTCCCGACCATTGACAGAGTCCTGATAGGAATGCCAACTCTTCGGAAGCCCAAGGAGAGCCAAGCTCACTAAGTCCTCGTCATCAATAGTAATCCCCACACTTCCCAGCTCATCCCTGCATTGGATGAACTTTGTGAGGTACTTGGGCATACTGTCGCCTTTCTCCATTTTTATGTTCCTGAGTTTATCCTTGAGCGCCAACTTCCTCTGGTCGCTCTTGCTTTGAAATAAATCTGTCAAAGCTTTCCACGTCAAGAATGGAGAAGCCTTACCATGAAGGCTGGACACTATGTGATCATTCACACCTTCCAACAGAATCCTTCGACACTTTGCTATCTTCTTTTTCCATGCGTCAAGTATGGCAGCATCACTAGAAGTAAGTTTTGGAATTTTTGCATCTATGAACTCCTTCAATCCATTATCATCCAGCACCGCCTCCATCCTGTCCTTCCATGCAATATAATTCGAGTTGCCCTCAAGGGCATACTCCAATCGCAATCCGTTGAAAGACATCTCAACTTCGACACCAAGAAAACACTACTACAAATTCGAATTCCACCAGCTCAAAACTCAACCGCTTCAATGTTTTGCAATTGCTCCAATGATCAATATCGCTCTGATACCATGTAGAAATTTGAATAATTGATATATTATTCACCGAGATTCTCCTGATCACACACTATTTTAACTTCATGCACAATACAGAATCTCTTCTACCATTGATTATTAATTGCGGAAATAAAATCAATTGCATGCACACATTAAAACCATAAACAATCACACATATGAACACAGTATTTCATGGGAAAGCTTAAAGCTGAAAACCCCCAAATATCTGTATATTATATGTCATAGAGATCATGTAACAATCATTGTACAAAGCTCCTCACAAGCTCTCAGCACAACCTCCAATTGCTACACACTAATCAAGCGAGATCTAGCAAAACACATGCTCCAATCTCTGCCACCTGATAGCCAGCCTCTATTGCGTAATCAATGCTGTAGGATGGCTCATTAAATAACTTGAACCACCTGGCTTGTACTCGCGCAATCCTCATGGGCTCCTCCAATCACTGGTTGTTGCAAATATGCAACAGTATAGTCACAACTGATAGTTAACCTACTCTTTCACCTATCTCCGCACTGGTCTCCACTGAAACTGTCCATGCACTGAAGTTAACTGATGTATTATTTAGTTGATTAATGAGTTTATAATTAGTGAATTAATTAATAATTAATTCACACCACTCTCACTAGTGTATCAATCAGTTAGACTAGATACAACTAGCTCAACTATGTTTAGATTAGTTAAACCGAACACAACTCCATTAACTTCCTCAATCAACTCCACCAAACTCTTTCACATGAGTTCTAACTGAAGTATCCATGCAATAGCTCCACTTAACCCTCGGGAATAGCGTAATTCCTTCTGTCAGCTCCTGTGCCACATCTGTGCACTTAACTGAAGTGCTCCAAGAGAATAAGATAATGTTTATAGTCCAAATATTATTAAGAGCTAATAATATTTGACATATCTATTTTTAGACCGGCAATCTAAAAATAGATTCCGCCCAATATGTCTAAAAATAGAATTCCATCTATTTTTTCTGACTTGACCAACCATCCACAAATAGCATCCTACAACTCATAGAACATGATCCATATGTCTAAAAATAGACTTTGCGCCAAAAATAGCTTGCGGGCCCACTTAGTGAAGGCGACTCATTTCCACTAAGCTCATCATCTTGTTGCAATCTCAACATATTTAGCCACCCTCGGCTTATGTAAGGGGCCTGCAACCGCATCAATTTTGGCATCATTAGGCAGAGAAGTAACATAATAGTGTCACTCTCAGAGCACTAACCAAGAGAATGACCACTCACAAAATTAGTTTTTATTTTATTATTATTTTATTATTATTTTTTTAAAATAAATTGTCGGCACTGACAAATACAGAAAATAAAATGCCTTCCACCAAAGAAATTATATCCCATCATAGTTCACTTAGCCAATAAAAAATTAGAAATAAAAATTCTAGAAAATTACAAAATTATTTTTGAAATTAAGAAAAAATATTAATATTAAATATTTTCTCAAAACTTTATTTAAAATTGCAAAAAACAGGAGCAAATAATACAGAATCAACATACTTGGATCGTAAGACTACTGCTATAGTCCGTGTGAAGCGGAGACTAATAAATATCTACATTCATAATAATATCACTGATAATAAAAATAATTTCATGTGTATGAAATTAAAAATATCTGGGTAAATATCAATAGATATCTAAATTCATAATAATATCAATGTGAATCATAAAAAGACGAGTACCCGCCAGACCGACATGGAAGAGGCGTGCCTGCGCCTCATGTACTGTTTTAGAAGTTCCCCCAAAATTTCCCTATATATATGTAAATTTGGGTCATGAATTTTACAGAACTTGGGCAGGGAGAACATAATGAAATCGGAAGGAGGAAATTGGGTAAGAGGTGGGCTTATTGGAGCTGGAGCTTTTGGTACAGTCAGCCTTGCCATTAGCAAGTTCAATGGCCATCTGTTTGCTGTCAAGTCCACTGCTGCTTCTATTTCTTCTCTGGAGAATGAGTACAGTATTCTGCAGTCTCTTCATTCTCCATACATTGTAAGCTGCCTGGGTCAGGATTACACCATTGAGAAAGGTGTGAGGATGTACAATATTTTCATGGAGTATGTTCCAGGTGGTAGCATCGGAGACCTGTTGCACAAGTTTGGCGGTCGGCTCGAGGAGTCGATCATCAGATCATACACACGCGGCATCCTACGAGCGATCCAGTATCTCCACGGCCAGGGGATTGTACACTGTGATATCAAGGGGAAAAATGTTCTTAGGGGTGCAAATGGTGTAAAGCTTGGTGACTTTGGTTCTGCTAGGAGGATTGGTGATGAAGGGGAGGTCAAGGAGTCTCTGAAATTGAGGGGAACCCCTCTGTGGATGGCTCCGGAGGTGATGAACCAAGTGGAGCAGGGGCCTGCTTCTGATATTTGGTCTCTGGGTTGCACTGTGCTGGAGATGGTCACTGGGAGGCATCCATGGAGCCAAGTTTCCAATCCCCTTGCTGCGATGGTCACTGGGAGGCATCCAGAGGACATGCCTGAGTTGCCTGCTCTGCTTTCGCCTAAGATGCAGGATTTCCTTGAGAAATGCCTGAGAAGAGATCCCAGGCAGAGGTGGACCAGTGAGCAGCTGCTGAGCCATGTTTTCCTCAATGACAACACCTCTGTTCTAGAGGATGGGAGTCTCAACCATCCTCAATCCCCAATCAGTGGAGAGCAGGGATGGGATCCCCACTGTTCCGCTATTGGATCCCAAATTATTTTTCCCATGTTGCCTATGAATGTGCCCATTTGTCCTCTAATTTCATTTTCTAGTAATCCGCCGACTCTAAGGCAGGCAGGGGAATGTGGTGGAGAAGAAATGAAGGAGTTTGAGCAATCCCAGAGTCCTTCACCCCGAGATCGGATTCTGCAATTGGCAGCAGAAGGTGAAATCGGCAGCATAGCAGAGAGAACTAACTGGTTTGCAATACCCCCTGGTGAATGGATTACTGTGAAGTCTTCCAAAAGAACTTCTGCAAATTTGGATTGCTCTTTCTTAGGCGTCACCAATAGGTCATCTAACCAACCTCAAGATGATGAATGCTATTCAATCTCAAAACCCAGTGATTACGCTGGAGATTCAGCCCTGGATTTACATCTATGCAGCAGTGTTGTTGGACAATTTTCATCAGCCCCAACGGTTGAGCAAGCTAAGCAGCTGAACCAGCATTCTGATTGTGATATTGACTCTTGCAGAATGCCAATTTCCTTTTTACTTTCATGCCACTCTCACAGGGAAATGTTCAGCTGCACTCAGATGGCAGAGGATCGTTGACCTTCTTTTTTAAAAAATAAGCAAAGAACTCAAAAGTGCAATCTGCAAAAGCCGGAACGCAAGAGTGTATAATTTGAGAAATTTGGAAAAAATTTAAGATAATTTTGCTGAAAATATTCTACTAATCATGTAGTCCCTGCATATATGATGATGATAAAGCTTGTATGTTGATATTGGTAGTTTGGTAGTTTGGGAGGCACATATTGGTATGATGATAAAGCTTGTATGTTGTTTTTATCCACATGATGGAGTTGGATGGTATGATAAAAGTAATTATAATAATGTTTTTGAAAATAATGATTTTTTCTCATTCCATTTATATTTTTCAAAATTAGTCATATAGAAATTATATCAAGAATGTATTTGGCTTAGCTTATATCAAGAATGTATTTGGCTTAGCTTAATATTTATCTTGCATAAAGATGATCCATCAATTGGGTAGTGGTGATAGTATTCCATTACATTAGATGCTTATCGAGTGCATGTTGTTTCTATCTACATGATGCACTTGGATGGTATGACAAAAGTAATTATAATAATGTTTTTGAAAATAATTAATTTTTCCATTCCATTTATATTTTTTTTAAATTGATCATATGATAAAACATTATTTTTAAAAATATATTTTTGAGTTAAAAATTTAATATTTTCAAATATTTTTATATATCTCAAACCTCTCATAATTTTATTTTCTTGCAACTTATTATTTTAGTTTTATTATTGAAATATGCATTCTTCTTATAATATTGCAAAATGTAATTTATATGTTTCTTACCCACCATGTCTCATATTTTATTATTTTAGTTTTATGATGGAAATATGCATTCATATTATAATATAATATTCTAATATGAACATTCATAAATGCAGTCTATGTTTCCTATGTACTAGGGATAGAGTTCATCAAATAGAAAGTGGCGGTGACCATTTTTCTCAAAATTATCAAGCACTTTGGCCATGAGCAACTTATTTGGTGTTGAAGGGAAGGTCCACAATATAACACATATAATTTTGTCTACATACAAAATGAAATTAAGATGTTGTGTTGTGAAATTTGATCACTTGCAACACATCACCTACTCTATAATGACACGATGTATATTAATCAATTAAACGTTATTTCACACATTACATGAAAAAAATTAAGATAATTTAGTTGAAAATATTCTACTAATCATGCAGTACTTGCATATATGGTGATGGAAAGCTTGTATGTTGATATTGGTAGCTTGGGAGGTACTCCAAACCACAGGGTACAGGTTTTTGGAGGAGTTTGCACCACAAAAGTCATTTGTGGGCTAAGTAACAAAGAGGTGGGTTTTGCACCCAAGCTTGTGGGCATGAACTAAGCATTGATTCAATGATTTGACACTTGGAGCATGTGTCACACCCTTAGTGGAGCAAGGGGCTGCTAAGAAACCCAAAAGAGGTTTTATTAAATGAGAATTTTTTTAATTATATTTTTATAAGCAATGGGATATCTGACACAAAAGTAAGGTTGGCCTTGCTTTAGGAAATCCCTAGAAGATGGCTAGACATTGCCACCCAAAATCCTATAAATAACAGGGAGAGGAGACCTCATTTGGCAGGTGTAGGTGTCTCAGCAACCGCCGCAGCATGATCCACTGGCACATTAGGATCCTCTCTGGGGCATGTAGCTTTCATGCTTGGTGGAATCATGTAACACAGAGCCCTACGACGCAACTCCTCCTCAAATCTCGAATCCAAAATAGACATAGGCACTGAATAAGCTGCAGAAATCAGAGAACTCAAGGTCGAAATTTCACAACGGTCCCTTAGGCATTAACATGTCCTCATAAATAACAAAACGGTCCCAAATCTGGAAAAATTCCCTTATTAAATGCAACTTAGACGCTCCCTTAAACAGTAATAAAGATATATTTTCCAGCTTTACTGTTCCAACTACTAGATTTTGGCACCTCTGCGACCCATTCAACTTCCTCGCGCAGCTACCGCACGCGCGCCGCACCTTTTTGTGCATCCTCCATCCCCTCTGCGCAGACTTAATACTTTAACCATATACTCATTTGGTTCGCACATGGTCATCCCTGTACGGCTTCAATTGGCTTCCATTGACATACCTGGGAAGATATTCTCTGCTCAATGTGGCCAGGTGCACTACACCTCCATCAATGATCTCCTTAACAATATATGGCCCTAGCCAATGCACATTCAACTTCCCTGGGTGGCGCACAAACTTGTTGTCATACAACAAGACGAAATCATCTTCCTTAAACATATTTTTCCTGATGTGCCTATCATGCCATGCCTTTTCACGTGCCTTCTGAACTTGCTGGTGATAATTGGCAATGAAGTGAGATTCTTCAAGTGCGACCAACTGCGACAACCGTTCCTCCATAGCATTTGCTTCTGCCATATTTGTGAATGTTGCAATGTGCAGGTTGGGAACAAAGTATTCCATTGGAAATACAACTTCTTTCCCATACAACATCCTAAATGGTGTCTTACCAGTCAAATTTTTACATGTGGTTTGATATGCCCAGAGAACTGCGGGTGCGCGCTCTTCCCAATCATTCCAGTTAGTATTCCAAACCTTGGTAAGCATAGTCTCCAATATATTGTTGAAAGCTTCCACTGCACCATTCGCTTGTGGGTGATAGGGAGTTCTCTTCTAATGATGTATCCAGAATTCGTCTGTCAATGCTTCAATGGTTTCATTCACAAAATGCGTACCTTTATCACTTATTAGAATCTTAGGACATCCAAAGTGGGTCACAATATTCTCGAAGATGAACTGCGCAGCGATATCTGCAGTACAATCCTTCACATGCTTAACTTCAACCCATCTGGTTACATAGTCAGTCGTAGTGATTATGTAACGCGCACCACTCTTCTTACCTGGAGGGTTAATAGGTCCGACAAAGTCTATGGCCCATTTCTCAAATGCTTGCAATGCCATCTATGGATGCAATGTTAGTTCATCTATGCGCGACGAATTTTTGGTCCTCTGGCATACATCGCATGCACGATAGTGCGCATAGGCATCATTGTGAAATGTGGACCACCATAACCCAGCTCGCAAAATATTTTGCGCAGTTGCCTTACCTGCATAGTGACCACCAGAAACCCCTCCATGAGCTTCATCTAATATTTCATGCCTTTCATATTCCAAAAAATAGCTTCGCAGAACTTCATCTGCACCGTCTTGTACCACTAGCCAACAATAATAGTGAAGTCTACTTCACGTGCCACAAGCTCTTTCTTCTGATGAATTGTATATTCTTCATGCGCGCATTCAGTAGTCAAGACCTGAATAATATCAAGGAAATGCTCATCAACTACCTTGATCGTAAACAACTGTGCATCTGGTAATCCATCCTCCAAGTTCATAGGTTCTTTACTAGTCTCAATGCGCAAGAGATAGTTTGGCCCAACATTCAGTCTTCCTGGTCTCACAATGATCTCAAAGTCATACTCCTGGAATAGTAACAACCACCTGCAGATCTTCCCCCACAACATAGGCTTATTGACCAGGTAATTAAAATCAGAGTGATCAGTAAACATCTTGAAATGTTCTCCTAACAGGTAGTGGCAAAATTTCTGCAGCGCATACACCATTGCTAATCCTTCTCTTTCTGTGGTTGAATAATTTTGTTCTACGCTTGAGAGTTTTCGATTGGCATAGGCAATAAGGTGATCAATCTCTCCAGCTCCTAGCTGCACTAAAATAGCTCCGAGCGTGATAGAGGAGGCATCAACATGCACATGAAACACCTTTGACCAATTTGGAAAGACTAGTATGGGTGCAGTGACCATATTTTCCTTCAACAATTCAAAACTCTTATGACATTCCTCATCCCAGCGGAATGTCGCATCCTTCTTGAGCAGCTTCTCCATGGGTACAGTTATCAGCACATAACCATGAATGTGTTAAGAATTTGTAAGGCTTGAGATTAATACAAAAATTCTCTTCTTGATAATTGCTTGTGAGCTTACTTATGTATCTTCTTTAACTTAGTTAATATTTCATCAAGTCAATTACCAAAGTACTTAATCATATGTATAGGCAGTATTATTTTCACTTGAATTGAATATCTTGAAGTGTGGTTAGGAAGGTAAATCTCTGATTTACCTTCCTCACTTTCTACCGCTTTTAGATCAGTTAATCACTATCTTAACATTGGCAAATTCCTTCAACAGATACTTCAAGTCTCAAATACTTCTGCACTATATCCTTCTGCCCTTATCCACTATCCAGCTCTTGTACCTTTTTTACTCTGTACTTTCCGTAATATGTACTCCTATACCTTCCGTAATCTATACTCCTGTACCTTCTGCAATCTATACTTCAATCTGCACTGAACTCTGTCCTTACTCCTGTTCCTTTCGTAATATTTTCTTCAATCTGCACTAAACTTATCCTTAGATCCGAAACTTTTAGACGTTGTGAAACCTCAGACAGATCCGCAATCATTGTCCTCCAAATGAGCCGCAATGTAGACATATATATAGGAGATTGAACAGCTTATTAGGCCGACCATTCAGCTTGATACTTAGGTCGACTTTATAACTTCAATTTAGGCCGACTTGAAGTTTATTTTCTCTGACCTTTTATGAGGTATTACTTCACATATATTCCAAGATTGTTGAAGGTTGTTTCCACCATATTTTGAGCTTGTCTTCCAACACTTTTGGAGGGCTTTTGAGAGCTTCTTTATAAGGTCTTCGAGCATATCCATCTGAACTGGATCCTTCATGACTTAGACACTTAATCTTATTTATACTTAGAAGACATGAACCTAATATACATCAAGAAGAAGTCTATCTACATAAAATATTTCTCATGAAACCCATGAGACAAAATACATTTTTATTATCATTGTCTTCTTCTTTTCATAATTACATAGTCATCATGAAGACCGACCTAGTTACATTTTACAATAGAATGAACTTCCAATAATAGCCCGTGTGCTCCAATATTGAGCGCAGTTGTTTGACATTATCAGGTATCTCCAGATTAGCTATTAATGCGATCTTCGTAGGATCTACCGTTAACCCTTGTTGGCATACAATGTGTTCTAGCAGTATCTCGAATGGCACACAAAATATAAATTTCTTGAATTTTAGTGAAATCTGATACTTTCTACAGGTATCCAAAATTAAGTGCAGATTGGGGACATGCTTTTTCAACAGCCCAAAAATAGTCCAATAATCAATGTGTACTTTCAAGAACTTATGGATAAACTCCTTGAAGGCGGCTACTACTACGCACGAGAAGATGGCAGGCACATTATTCAAGCCAAAGGGTATGACTGTATACTGGAAAAATCCCCATTCTGTTGCAAAGGTAGTCTTACTGCGATCTTCTGGCGCAATCCTAATCTGATGATACCCTGAAAAACTATCTTTGAATGATTAAGCTTCTTTTCCTTCGACATTGTCCAGGATCTCATCAGAGAATGGAGTTGGGAATAGATCATGTACATAGACATCATTCAATTTGCGCAGGTCTACACAGATCCTAATTTCTCCTTTTGTTTTTTTGTCTTGCACTACCATGGGACTCACCTAATCAAATTATTCTACTGGTTCTATGATGCCTGCAACAACCATCTTATCCAAATCTCTTTTACCTTCAACTTATACTTTGGATTAAATCTGTACTGGCACGCATCAGGTTTCAAAGTGATCTTCATGACTCCAAGCTCCCCAATTATTCCTTTCAACTCTGAAAACTTTGTAGGGAATAAGTCTTGATACTCTGTCAGTAGCTCAACCACTTTTCCTATTGTATCATCATCCCAATAGTCTCCAATCTTTGCCAAATTTGGTTTCTCTTCAGATCCAATATTCACCGGCTGAATCTTTAAAGGTTTTATGACATCTAGTGAAGTGATCAAGGGCCCAAAAATTGCGTGTTGTCCCTCAGATTTCATAATGGTAATATTCCTCGGATCTTCTTCATTCTCTTCAACTGTCATATTTCTGAAATTCACAATATCCTTCATCTGCGCATCTCATGCTAGCGAAGCGCACTCTCTCATTGGCTTTGTTGTGTCAAAGATGACTTCTTGAATGTTATACAATGCTTTACCAATATTTTCAAGCCCACTCTCAAAGCTGAATGTTAAAATTAAAATCTCTGTCAGTGCAGAGAATTCACTAGTACCTCGGCGCAGCTCTGTCTCTGGATACCAATCAATAGTTACCTTCCCCAATGTATGAATGAAAATGTGGACCCATTCAGGTCTCAATTCTACACCCCATACCTCATTCCATCTAGCCAAATGTCTGCGTGGATCATCCTTTCCAAAGTAGACTTCTTCCATTCTGATAGTTGGACATTCGAAATGTAAACTCATCATTCATGCGCATTCATCCCAATTTCCCATGTTTTCTTTACGAGTCTCCCACCATTGTGTTGGGGTAGCACGAAGTCTGAGATCCAAGGCATGGAATCTCTATCCTTCTGGGACAGTTCTTTCAAGCTCTCCTAAAAACATGTTTACATCAATTAAACCATCATAATGCGGTAATTCACATACCTCGGATGTTATGCGTCGAAGATATTTGGTCACTCGATTGCAGCGCAGCACAAATACTTCATGCAACCCATTCAGCTAGTTTTCTAATTCTTCATCAGAATCTGAGAAGCAAGAGCTATCCTTTTCCCAATTAAGATTTCCATCAGCTGTTGGGTTGATCCAATCTTCATCGCGTAGGGTTAGCTTATAGATCTAGTCAATATCATCATCAACACGCACAAGTTCTATGTATCTTGCTCCTTCTACAGGATCTAGGGAATGATGAATCTGGTTCCATTACTTTCAAATCCATTCTTCGCTTCTTCAGGTTTATGACACCATCCATATCAATATCCTAGTCCAATCCTAACAACGCAGGATAAGGATCTATATCATCCATAATTTGTATAACTTCGAAATCTGCAATTACCTTAACACCTTCAATACTGACCACGACCTGCGACAACTTTTCTAATGGAATGATTTTCTGTTGATTTTCCATGCGCAATTGAATGGTAGACCATTCCAGCTTGGGTTCTCTCATGTGCTACCAGGTTTTCTTAGGTAGGACATTTGCGTCAGACCCTAGATCTATAATAACTTGATCCATTTCATAAGCACTGATCTGAGGGGTCATGTGCATCTCTTGCCCCGTCCTCTTCTTATTCTTATAGATTTTGTTGACAACTTTCTGTTCTACTAGCATTTGTTCCTTCTCTGCGTAGTTATCTATTAGGGCCTCAAGGTTCTCTACCGTCTTTTTGTTGCGCAATAACTTAATTCAAGCTTGTAAAAATGGTTTTATTTCTTAATCTACCCCTGCCTCCTTCATGGGTCTACCTGATTTCGATGTACTTCCTTCTGCGAACTCCTTTCGCGCTTCAACAAAAGTTTCCTTTGCGCATTGTAAATCAAATCCATCTTTGTTCTCAGGTGCCTTACGAATCGAAAGGTCAGTATCTGGCTTCTCTCCATTATACTCATTAGTGGCTACACCGCTCTTAGTGACCACGTTCACGCTAGGATCTTCCTTGCAAGTTTATGCTCTGACCATCTAAAGATTCTGCGTCGAAGTCTACGTATTTTTCTCATGTATCTTAGCAATCAAAATAGGGAAATATTCTATTACATGGTCAAACTTTCTACAATACCTCCATGATTGTTGCGATGGATTTGGATAGTCGCGTGCATATTGACCAATATCTCCGCAGTTGTAGAAAATAACCTGCCCCCTTCCTCGACCAATTGATCTACCTCCTCTTCCTCTTCCTCTGTTCTGAAATCCACCCCTCCCAGATGAGGATGTTGGTGAGGTAGGTTTGGCCCGCATTCTATATATTTCAGCTTTGTCCAACATCAAATTATAAGTTCGACGATGCTTCTCATCATGCCCCAGTGACGAACATAATCTACAAAACAATTGCTTCAGCTCAGGTTGATATTTTTCGACTCTTGGAAAGAAATTTGTTTCATGCAAACCCGCAACTTCACAGATCGTGCACAATATCGGCCCAGTTGCGCTCTTTAGCAGGCTAGGTCCTCCAACGTTCAAATAATTATTGAAGACATGACATTGATCCTTATGGTGCCCAACAACTTTACATTTTATGCACCAGAACTCTGCACATACCTCCTTGCCCTTATCCTTGCGTAGATTCTAGATCTCCAAATGCATCGCTTATAACTGACTTTGAATCTGCTGAGTTCCAAGCGCAACAGGTGTTGGGGTAGCTTCTAATTTCATCGCAATCTCCACAGCCTCAACTTGCGTGGCAATCTTTTGTTGACCCAAGGGTTGGCGCAGATGTGGGAGAAGCATAGCAATAAACCACTCCTTGTGTTGGGTATCATCGATAGTAAATCCACCATCTCTAATAGTGCCCTTCAGCATCAGATCTGCCTCCCACACAGATTCATTTACCTCCTTGTGAATCTCTTTCATTTATGTAACCAACCGTACATATGATTTAGGCTTCTTGAATTGTTATTTTAGGGAATATTTCAATTGATCCAGAGTGGCATTAGGGTTTTCTTGTACATATCTGATATACCAATCTAATGCGTGATCTTGGAAATCAGTGGCTAACTGCGCTTTCTTAACATCATCATTATTAACTTGTTTAGATCTCCATACAACATCAGTCACAAACCAAAAGTGCTCAGTATCTTCATTCCCAATACCTATGAAAGTAGGTAGCTTCATCGATGCGGCCATATCTGTGCCTGGGGGAGGTGGAGGTGGAGATGGAGTGCGCGGTGGACTGGGCGCTTTGTGAGATGAGTGTGGAAGTGGAGTGGATGGGATCTGAAATATGGTCAAGGCTCTTTGATCGTTTTGATTTGATGAAACTTCTTCAAGGGATACTTCCTCTTCTTTAGAGTGTGCAGATTCACTATAGCTACTAGTTTTTGGTTCACTGTCACTATCATATCTACATTTGAGAGGGTTATAAATAAATCCTTTTTCTAGGTCTGTGTTGTAAATTCTTCCACTGCGCGTAGTCGAGCCTCTTTAGGACATTCACGCAATATGTTAGCATAGATAGCCATGTTCACATAATAACATCTTCAGCAATAACTTCAAAGAGCACATGAAATTACCTCTTGGACCCTTGAAAAATATTCTTTCTACTTCAAATTATGACACAAACTAATCAATGGAAAATTTAGTCACAAATCCTCCCAAGACACGATCGATCCAATGATCTATTGCGTGGGTGATCTTATTGTCTGTATTTTCTAATTGTTGAATCAATTCAGGAGTCCACTCAATGACTATGTCATCCTTCGCGCAGGTATTGAATTCATTCAATCACGACAACCACTCATGCAGCTCAGTTACAAGGGAACAAAATAATATCTCATGAACTTCTGAACCCACTTCTTAGGTGATATCTTAGAACTTCGATTCTCTTGGATTGTGAATTCAAGGATCTTTCTATCCAGCCAATCTTGCAATTCGTTCTGCGTAGGGTGCCACAACATCAAATCTCCCTCAAAATGATCCTGGTCCTAGAAACATATGCATTTTTTTGGCTTGAGTGGTTGGCTTGAGTGGTGCTGACCCAGGTTTATATTTTATCGTGCAACCAACAAACCCTCCAACTACTGGCCCTTTCGGAAATGACCTGCTTGTGTAGATCAAAGTCTCACCTGAAGCAATATGGGGGGTGTTGGAACCAGGTTTCTGCACTCTGAGGAAGAAAATAATGTGGTGGTGCTAAATAGGTTTATTGCAAAACTTATACAGATCATAAACAGATGCACACAATTACAGAACAATACTTATTAGATTGGCTAGTCACAGACACAGAGAGTGCATAAACATATAGACCGTAGATCAACTTCGTCACAGATGTATAAGAACAGAACTAGATCTATTTAATGCACAATTACTTAAGCATATTTATTCATGCATTCAACCATCAAAATATATTCATGCATAAAGAATAGATCTACTCGTGCAGATACAATTAAGAATAATAGAAGTAAGAAATCTCAAAGCAGAAATAGTAAAAAAATAACACAATGCTTCACAAAATCCAATCTTTGTATTAGATTCCAATAGTTCAATACAAAAATACTTTTCCCTTACAATTACCCCTTTTGCGCACACAACCAGTGAAGTCCGCACATAGCCAGGACTAGGTCTCCACGCACACACTGAGTAGGAGCCTTTCTACCCAAAAACCCAGACTTACAAAAGTATACCATAGACACATAAAACACTTAGATCCAAAAAATTACACTCCTCTTACTTAGACTCGATCTATCTATTTATATAATCTTAGCACGCAGATAATATGGTCTCAAACCATGGTTTGAGGCCCACAGTTTACCCTTAAAACCAAATTACATAAAAGAGAGACTTTGACACGCCCCAAAGCCCCTTAAACTTTCCGCATAATGTGCATATGTAAAAATATCCAAAAATATACTAAAAAATGTACCCCAAGGGACCCTGATCCAACAATAATGTAGCCCGATGTGATCTTTACTTAGTTTGGAGGCCGACTTTAAGAGAGGAGAACCGTGATTGAATTTTGGAGGGATTTCTAGACACTTACTTAAATCATATATATTGACATAGGCTCAAGAAGAGCTCTTCATACATGACATTAATTATTTGACTCTAAATGACACATCGTAATTCTCTCAAATGAGAGTCAACTATAAAATCACTTGCTCATGAAACCCATGAAGTAAGGCTTACAAAAAAAAAATTATTACATCATTTAAACAAGTCACAATTACATGTCATTATGAAGATCGAACCTAGTTACACTCTTCAACACTCCCTCTTAACTAGGGAGGTATTCATAATGGTACTTGGTCATTCTCAATCTGAAGAATTCCTCATAAGAAGAATCATATTGGTAACTCATCTGTATAACATCATATAAACCAACATTGTTACATAGCAAGGCCTTGACTAACAACTCCATCTCTCCACGATATATTGAGCTCAATGCTGGTGAGACCAATGATTTAATAGAAGCCTTCATCATTGCCTCTCTCAGAACATACCCCACCCAGGTTCTCTCAGAGTATGTTCAAGACTATTCTTATCTTGGATTCCTAGTCCTCAAATAATATCAATCCTTTCATGACTCCTCTTAACTTGGATGCCCTACTACATCCTCAGTTTCAGATGCCAGATGATTATCCAATCCTCCATTCTTTCTTCCTAGGTTAAGACTAGAATGACATGTCTATATCTCCCTCTCAATTAGGGAGGACATATTCCAATAAAGGAATTTACTCATTCCTACACAAGGAATGTACCTAAGCTCACTTTTGGCTTAGGAATTTCCAAGTTTCTACCAAGTAAGAAACTTGTTTCCAGGCTCCCTCTTAATCAGGGACCTGAAATAGCTCCTTAGGTGGAAATAATGGGACAACTAGTTGCTCTGAAGAAATCATTCCTTTGATTTCATGAATTTCTACTTCGTTATGGAGTCTTCATCTTTTGGGACCTCTTCATAGGGCACATACCATATATCAATTTCATCCATGAGTCATGTCATCATTCCTTTTCATTGGAGAGTGATCCATCAATCTTTCATCTGGCATTTCTTCATGTCATGCTTCTATCTTCATACCATATTTCTTCAAGGATCTTTCATCCTACCACATGGTGGAAGACATACACTTCCTTTGGAAAGCCCATCCAAATATTGTTCAAAATAAAGATGAACATTTAAATCAAAATTACCTTTGTGATGGTATTTGATCATGACATCTTCCTGTAGGTATCAACATCTTGCATACATGTTGACATATCTCCCAACAATATCCATTGTCAAGGGTCTCTATCCTTTTCCAAAATTCCATCGGAGTCTTCATA
Organism: Pinus albicaulis; assembly: GCA_034641835.2. Lineage (NCBI taxonomy): Eukaryota > Viridiplantae > Streptophyta > Pinopsida > Pinales > Pinaceae > Pinus > Pinus albicaulis. The sequence goes on from CM076579.1 coordinate 1,298,136,437, forward strand.
TCTTTCCGGGATATTTTCCAGTCAAATCTTCTTGGTATTCATGGATGTTGATTGCCTTTACCATGGTTTCATATTTTATGATATCGTCCTTCCTTTCTTCACACATTCCATTCCCAGGAGCTTCCAATCAGAGTTCCTTGATTGTAGTCAACCACCTCATACTCCAAATGAGGACATATTATGTTGATTTCATCTAGTGTCACCTATGCCTTCCTGCATTCTTTCAGAGGAGAAGATATTTTTCCTTTGATCGTGTTTCTCAAGGTAGAAGTATTGATCCATGTTACATGAAACCATACAACATGACATTATATTATTAAATACAAGCATACAACCTCAATTGCCTTCAGGTCATCTAGGCCTCTTTCAACAACTTCCTTGATTGAAAAATATTCAACCCCTTGTTTTGCTTCATCTCTTATGTCATCATATCATCATCCCACGAATTCCACAAGTTGGAGTTCCTGTTGAAATACTTGCTTCCTCTCTGGATCGATGAATATTCCAATGAAGATTCCATCAGACAATATTGAGGATCTTACATATCATTATTTGGCAGGTGTTTCATTTTGATGTATGATGAGCCTTATCCTGGATGACTTATTCATTTCCTTTAATATCCAATGAGGTTCCCAAAATCTATATCCTTCATAGTTGACCACCATGGATTTTGTTCCTTCTATCCTTTATGATTTCCGATGGTGATCTCACGAGCTCTTGTTTCTAATGCTTCCAATACTGCACCTTATTATAGTCATATCCTATAAAATATTTAGGATATATGACAAGACCTTTTGTGAGGGATATTATCTTAATCATAGTAAATATCTCTTACTCCCTCTTTCCTTGGACTTCTTTTCTTCAACTTCCAACATCTTTCCAGTGATATTAGCATCCTTTCTGTAATGTCCATAAATTTTCCATAGAATTGAATCTTAGTTATGCTCTTCTTTATTTTATGAGGACCAAATTTTTAAACATCCCCTTTATTCCTGCAAATTTTTGAGTCCTTTAACCTTCAACCTTTTTACCTCAACTTTTATTTTAGCATAGAAGCCACAAGTTGTTGAATGAAGTAACTTTCTTATCCCTATGGACATTTTTTACTTTTATCATCAAAACAGTGATGATCTATCTTCATTCCTGCCAGATCTCATAGTTGATATCTAATGAAGATATCCCTTCATTCTTTGATATCTTCAATGACCTTCTTTATCAAATTTTCAGAGAATAGTTCTTTCACCTTATCATATATTCCATTGATGTCTCCAGTCCTACCATATGATGGGATCTTCCATATGAATCCTTTCCATGTATTCAGAGGAGACCTTGTTCAATGACTTCACTTTCTTCGAGGATCATGTCTATACTTATTTTTCATGCAAGAATTTTCGATGACCCAACTAGCTTATGGATCTCATTGCAAACAAAAAATCATTTTACCAAATCTGATTATAGAATGAAAGATACTGACTTGAGAAGTGAAGATGAAATATTCACCTTTGTCACTTTGATGGTGGTTGAAGAAGATGTATTGATGCTTCCTCAGATGATCTTCTTCAAGGATAAGGATGAGATCCTAGTTGTCATGATAGGGAGATTTCCTTATAGCTTTTGAAGATGATAATGCTTTCTTGCCTTCAATATACTTTGAATTCTCTTGTAGTGAATGAATGCAAATAAAAATGGTTCTAGGATATCCAAGATGATGTGATTTAGCTTCTCTATAGTTTGGGATGCCTTGCCTTGTAGATCTCTTCTAGAATTATAACTGAGATTGTATTATGATTCCATTTTATGGTTATATCTCCATATTTCCATATTATTGAGATCATATTTACTATTGATATCAGACCTTCTTTCCAAAGGTGGAAAAGAACCAAACTGAGTGATATGTCCAATGTCTTTACTGAGGGAAGCACTGAATCATATAAGGGATATATCCGAGATATAACATCAAAAACATGTTACTGTATTATTGTATGTGACTTTAGTACTGAGATCTAAGATATAGTGCCGAGACAGTGAGAAGAAGTCACTGTGGTGTTCCCAAACCTTCTGTGTTCCAAACTGCATTGTGATCACCTATATCGTGTGTTGCCTTGACCGAGCTCCTTCTTGAGTTCCTCTTAGATGAACTGTTGATTGTGATCTAATCCTTAAGTCCCTCTTAGATGCCTTGCTTTAACTGTCAACATAGCTTTGATTCTATGTTGATAAATCTAGGGAATTTTCATTAGGTGATTTCTCTTTCTTTAGTGACTGTTTATGAATTCTTTTTACTTGCTTAGATTAAAATCTTCTTCATGTTAGATTATTAGCATCTTTATTCATCAAACAGTAACCAATGCATGAACATAAATAGACAAGAGACACATCATTTAGGCCATAAGCCAGGGCCAAAACCTCTCACTCTTTGAGAGGAAAACACGCATCAATTATTCTTATAGAGATTCCAATTGTCGAATACAAATACCATGACTCTTGACCTATTTAGCCCCTCCAAGACCAACACACTAGTTTTCTTGAATGTTTTCTTCTCCTTCCTTCTTATTCTTTCACACGAGAAAGTATAATGTAGATCTTCATTGCTATCATCACCATCACTGTCATCCTTGTTACCAAGAGTGTAACATTGTACTGAGATTGCAACACCATCATAACATTATGACAAAGATAGCGCTGAAATCTAAAAATGTAGTAGAACCGAGTTCATGTAGTACTTGTAGCACACCAAAATATCATATTGCAATGTTAGCGAGCCACACTACAAGATCACCAATCCATACTGTTGTATCACCGAGACCATAGGCACTGTACCGAGATCAATGTACCGATATACATTATCCTGAGGTAGAGATCATGTAACTATAGTATGTCGAGACTGTGGAACGATCTGAAATGTATATCAGAGAGGTCTGAGACCAATTCCTGCACTGAAATCCAGACTCCTTGACTGTAGTATATCCAAGCCTTCTTATTGTACCCATCCAAACTATCTTCTACAATTTTGACCGAGATCTGGGTCCTTATCTGAGATCATTTCAGAGAGATCTGAGCTTATGGACTGTCTCCTTATGTGAAGGTCCTAGGAGGGTTTATATAGTAGTTTCCCACAACTAATTAGCCGACTTGAACCATGTGAACTGAAGTGAATTCATAATGTAGGCCAACGTGATCTTTACTTAGTTTGGAGGCCGACTTCAAGAGAGGAGAATTATGCTTGACTTTTGGAAGGCTTTATAGACACTTACTTGACTCATATATTGACATAGGCTCAAGAAGAGTTCTTCATACATGACATTAATTATTTGACTCTAAATGACACATCCTAATGCTATCAAATGAGAGTCAATTATAAAATCACTTGCTCATGAAACCCATGAAGCAAAGCTTACACAAATAATTTTATTACATCATTTAAGCAAGTCACAATTACATGTCATTTTGAAGATCAAACCTAGTTACACTTTTCAACAAATCACTTTCTCTTGTAATGATTAGCTCTTACATCCAATCTAATTTTCAAAATCTATCACACTACCAATCTTCTTGACTTTCCAAGTCAACAAAACTAAAATGATCTAGTAACCCTTCTCTCCCTTATTTTCTATCATAGAAATAAAATAAAATGTTAAAAATTTCCCTTTTTCAAAAAAATTCCCTAATTAAATACTTGATATCACTTTTTTCAAAAAAAATCCCTAACATTTTTAACTTGAAGAATACGCTAAGCCTTGTTAAATGAGGGTTTAGTTTCAATGGACCTTGTAAGTCCACTCACAAACCCAGACCCCTATGATATCATAATCATAAAAAAAAAGCATTGCAAGTGAATATGAATTTTCTCGCAAGTGTTTTTATGCCATTTGAACGATGAATCCGATGGATAATTGGAATTCTCTTACATGTGATTTTATGCCATTTGATTGCATAGATAAAATCTATCCACTCAATCCTATGATCTTGATAGGTTACCACTTATGCCACAAGTCAAACATTTTGTTTTTGAAAATTCTAGCACATCCTACTCCCTACAAATTTCTTTGTGTTCTTCCCCTTCTCTCTCACGCGGTTGTGTATGTGTTTTCCCATCACACTGAAAAAAAGATTATTGATGTTTTTTAATATTTTAATTTTAATTAACTATATATATCTCAATTGAAAATAATGTTTATTTGAATCTCATAACAAGTTTAACATTAGAAAACGAATTGGTTTTTCAATGTATACTACTTGTTAATTTTAAAAATTGTAAATTCCACTTCATATTATATAAACATGATTATGCTGTTGTTATTTGCAGCGAGAAGTATAATGTTTCAATTGTTCCCGAGTCATGGAAGGTTTTTTAAAATTTCTTAATAGGTAATGGATATGGTTTATAGATATTTTAACTTGTAATCATTTCATGTTGGTTTTTTAATATATATGCACCCTATCTTAACAAGGGGATATTCTGGAAAAAAATGGTCTACTACGGCATTTTAAAACTAGGGTCTCTTATTGTAGCGGGTGAACGAAATTGCACTTTGTCTTGAGCGAAGAATTGGGGCTTACATTGGCAACAAGACCCATTGGGGGATTTGATTTCTGATCAATGCATTGCACACCACCTCAAGGATATGGGCGAGCCTTATTTCAGCTGCCATAGGCCCATTAATGCGGCTAGACAGCTGATGCCCGCCGTCGGATTAAAGCTGTAGATCATCGTGCGGTGGGCATCAGCTGCCTGGCCGCATTAATGGGCCTATGGCAGCTGAAATAAGGCTCGCCCAAGGATATGTGCCCTACCACTCTCTGTCCCACTTGGTACAATGGGCGGCAAGGGGATGCCTTTATTGTAAAGAGGCTTGATCGTTTTTTAGTTCAATAATGTCTACTGGAACATATGGGGACTGTAAAATCATGGGTAGCAGAGCTCATGATCTTTGATCATCGACCTATTGGCCTTCAACGGCATTTTGAAAAACCCCTACATGGTATCCCCTTTAAATTTAATCTCTCTTGGATGAGTGATCCAAAGTTCATCTCATTAGTTACTGACTTTTGGAGCTCGTGTACGTGGCATGTTGACACATCGCCCATGGTTCATATGTCCTATACTTTACAGATATTAAAATTTTGGGTCTAGGTATGGGAATGGGAAAATAAAAGGAAGCTGTTATTGGAACTAAACGACAACATTAGGGAATCTAAATTTTCATATAAAATCTTGGATTGTGGGATTTATTCACAAGATATTTGGGACAGAATTAATTCCTCGAAACCCGTAAAATCCAGATTCTCCTCCATCATCAATAGATGTGGCGTCCGAAGAGTCGAACCATATGGCTTCTTGAGGGTGGAAAGAATACCAAATACTTCCACAACTTCACAAACATGAGGAAAAAAGGAAATGCTATTTGGGAATTAAAAAAGAGCATGGAGTGCTTGTACACACGACATAGGACATACAAGGGGTGGATGTTAGTGATTTTGGGACTTTATTCAAACAACGCTGAGGCTCATTTGTGATAGATCAACTTTGGGGAATAATGAAAGTACCACAAATGTTTAATGATGGGAAAATGCACATTTCTTTCAACTCGTCACTCTGGAAGAAATAAATCAGGTTATGCGGTCTTTTGCAAAAGACAAAATTCTAGGACTTGATGGGTGGAAGATTGATTTTTTCTTACATTTATTTTATTTGGTGATGCAGGATTTTCTCTTAATGGTGGAGGAAGCACATGGAGGAGGCCACATCCATGGAGTTATCAACTCCACCTTCATTGCTTTAATACCAAAGGCTTCGGTGACAAACACCTTTTAGGATTACAGACCCATTTCTTTATGTAACACAACATACAAAATTATATAAAAAAGAATCGCGGAGCACATCAAACATGCTTTCTCAAAGCAGATATCTCGGGAACAATTTTGTTTTCTATACAAAAGGCTTATCCATGATGTTGTTGCGACTACCCAGGAGATAATACATACTATTCACACAAAAAAGTTGGAGGCTATGGTGATTAATATTTACCTCTATAAAGCTTATGATTGTATTGATAGGTTTTTTTTGTGTCTATTACTTACTAAAATTGGTCTCTCTAATCCATCCGTGGAATGGATTATGGGGTGTGTATCACATGCACACTTGGCAGTCTTGATAAATGGTAAACCGTCTCGGTTTTTCAAGGTTGGTAGGGGCTTGCGGCAGGGATGCTTATTGTCCCATTTACTTTTCATCCTTGTTATGGAATGCCTTAACATTAAAATAAATCATGTGGTTTTGGAGGGACTATTCCAGGGCATCAAGATTATGCAAGACTGCGAGTCATCTCACAATTTTTTTATAGATGACATATTAATACTTGGAATGTTGCTCATACCACAATTGTTATTACTCCGGGACATCTTCAACTGTTTTGGCAGCGCGTCCGGGATGATTACAAATGCTTGTAAATCTCAGATATTATATTCACATGGTGACCTGGACCTGATCAAACAACTAAGCACAACTTTCAATTTCTGTTACAACCAGTTGGTAGATGGCTTCACATACCTTGGTTTTCAGTTGAAGCCTAACAACTACCATTAGGGGAATTTTGAGGTGTAAAATGGGCATCCTAAGAAAAATGTACAACCAAAATAAACTTTATAACAACTAGTAAGATTCAAGATGACGATGTCAACTATGGGGGATAATTCACCATTTTTGGAGTAAAAAGGTAAAAAAATAAAAAAAATAATAAAATAATAAAACTACTTTTTCAACTCATATTTTCAACTTATCTCCCTAATATTTAACTCAAATTTTGAGCGAGAGTACTCGTTGGATGAAAAATTTAACTCCTAATCCAAAGAGTACCCATTTTGCATAATTTCGATGGACCCTGCTACACGAAAAATGAGAAATACATGAAAAAATGTGATTGCAATCACGTTTTTCATGTATTTCCCATTTTTCATGTAGCAGAGTCCATCAAAAGTATGGAACATGAGTACTCCTTGGATGAAAAATCTAACTCCTTATCGAAAGAGTACCAATTTTGCATAATTTCGATGGACCCTGCTATACGAAAAATGAGAAATACATGAAAAAACGTGATTGCAATCATGTTTTTCATGTATTTCCCATTTTTCATGTAGCAGAGTCCATCGAAAGTATAGAACATGGGTACTCCTTGGATGAGGAATCAAATTCTGCATCCAACGAGTATTGCCGCTCGAAATTTGAGTAAACCCATAAGGAGATAAGTTGAAAATACGAGTTGAAAAAATAGTTTTTTCTTTTTTCCCTCTAAAAGTTGATGATGTAATCTAATATTATTTTATTATTTCCACTATTATTTTGAAATTTCCTTAGGAGGCACATTTTAGACCTCAAAATTCCCCTAATTTCAGTGACAGATTGGAGCTGGTTGATTGAAAAGTACTGACGGAAACTAAATCTTTGGACTCTTCGCTAGCTTACTTTGGGTGGAAGGTACATCTTAGCACATGCTGTTTTACAAAAACTGGCGCTTTATCGGGCTCATATTTATGTGCTGTCAGCTACTATCATTAAACAAATCCACGCTCTCATGGCACATTTCATTTGGGCAGGTCAGATGGAAGGGGGGAAATACCACCTATCATGATGGGAAAGCATATTTGCCCCAAAATATTTAGGGGGATGGGGCTTATTGGATTTGGACTTTTCGGCATGGAAATTTTGTATAAATCCTTGTGTTGGGGTCTAAACATTCCAAGTATCTGGATGGACATCATAAAATACAAATATTTGAAAGGAAAACATATTGAGGAATGGTATTGTATCGATATTTTGGGAATTCAAAAGGGATCCTGCATTTGGCACAATTTCAAGAAGATTTGGGGACTTTTCATAAATAGTTTTTCATGGTCCTTTGGTGAAGGAGTGAAGATTATTATTGGATGTGATGGCATTCAGATACTGCTAGATAATTATACATTGAGCCAACACATTTTATTTAGATTACATGCTCGAGGTTTCTTTTACTTGCACCAGGTCATTAAAAATTGGTATGATGATATTCTGGTTCGGATGGAGGCTTTGGGTCTGGGTTTACAGGGTAAATTAGCTCGGGAATGGAAAACCTTTTACATCTGCCACTGAAGTGCTAGATTTCACTGGAATGAACGAGGTGATATATTGACTTGGGGAGGCACATTGTGGGGTGACATTATTCAGACTTCTGAGACATATAGGCATATATTCCCCATCATTTGTGGCTCTATGGCTACTAGCTGGTTCTCTAAAGTGTGGAAACTACAAGCCCCAAATAAAGTCAATATTTTTCTGGTTGGTATGGCATAAAAAAAATCTGACGTGGGAAAGCATGTGCAAACATGGACATTGTGGATTGGGACGATGCCCAATGTGTGGCGAGGCACAGGAAAAAAATATCCATTTATTTCTTCTCTTTCAGGTGGCAGTTGAGGTTTGGAATCATATTTTTTAAAAATGTAAGATATACAACATGATATTTTCGTAGGTTGACGAATGCGCTTACTGGTGGCTGACAAAGGGACTACATTATGGATCCATTCCATTGTTTTTTTTATGGTAGGTTTGGAATACTAGGAATAAGATGATCTTTCAGGGGGAATCATTTTCTGTCCCAATTGTGGCACAAGCTATTCTAAAATGTTGGGGGGATTGGGCTTGCTATTCCATCTCCACGAGATTTTTCCATATGTATGAGGTCTCACCCCATAACATGCCCAACATGTGTTTTCGATCAGGCTGAGCAACGAAAACATTGTGGTTGTAGAGTTTGGCTCATACTGGACCCCAAATGTCACTACAAGATATACTGGAATGGTGAAATCGACATTAATACCCAGGATGAGGTACTTGCTTTATGGGGCCTACTGTGGTTTTCTAAACAGTAGTACATAAATGTTTTATCGGTCTTTGGGGACTCACAGGTAATCATTAACCACCTGAATACAAACTTTGCTTTCTCTCCACTCTTATCTCACTATATGGACATAATATATATGCTTAGGGACTCTTTCAATTTCATCATTTTCCATCACATCTTCCAGGAGAATAACTCTGAGGCTGATAGAATATCCAAGAAGGGACTTGGTGAATATTGTGGTTTCATGCATTACACTCTTTATGAGGCAAACAATATTTGTGCACAAGGAAATTTTCAAATTCACTTAATCATATGGGTTGGACTGCTGGAATACTTTTTATTTATTTGTTGCAGTTTTTTATTTGACACTTTCTATGTTGGCTACTATTTCCAACTCATTGATCTATGTTTATATTATTGGGAGCATGCATGTATGCATATTCTATCTGATGCACTCTCACTGTTTTTGTTTTTTTGCGGTCACAATATGTTGGCAAGTGGTATATGGCCTATACTGTTTATTAACTGTTTCTGTTTGACACATCTCCAACCATTATGTATTTTTGATGGTTTCTTTGATAAAACCTTTCCTATATGACTGTACACAAATGTTTAAAATTTTAGAAATATATATTACAATATGCTCTGGTACATAATATAAACCATATAATTTGCTTCTTTTAAAAAAGAAAACAAAAACATAATGCTACAGAGTCACCCACATAATCCTGAGCTATTAATATACACTCACCCACATAATCTTGAGCGATTAATATACATTGTGCCATTGATATATTAATGTGTGGTGTTGTATATTTCCACTACTAAATAATATAATTAATATAAACATGTACTTACTATGCCATTGACCCATTAATGTGGGAGGCTGTGTATTTCCATGGCTGAATACTTATGCCGATAGGCATTTTATTGTGGTGTTTGTGGTGGTGACACTGTTCAAATTCGTCGTCCTCGATGAAAATTTGAACACATGTCCCAATTAATGCAGTGTTAATGGCTTCATCAATATCAATTTATATTTTGTCTTCTTCCTCGGGGTTCATTTGTGCTCAATGGCTTGGCCAACATTTGCACTTTGTCTTCATCTTCATTTGCGTGAGGTTCGGCTCCCTCTCTCACCATGTGAGTTATATGCGGAGTTGCAATTGGAATTGGGCATCCTCAATAGTTTTTTATGGTGGTAGCACAACCAGTCTGCAATTTTTATCACCTACAGTTTTTTTCTCTTTGCATTTTGAAGTGTTTCGATTATTGAGTGTGGCCCTTAATTTCCCCTGATTCAGCTGCTTTGTTTCTTCCTTTCTTACGAGACTATAAAAAATCTAGGATCTCTCTCAAACCTGTTCTGTTATCATGGATGTCAACAGGGAGTTGTGAGGTTGAAGGCTAGGCTCAATTCATGGTTTGAAGGTATCTGAATGCTCTTTTACTGCGGGAGTTCATTTATAGTTTTACTGAATTCATCGAAAGTCTGAATTATTCAACACAAGAAGGTCCCGTCGGAGAAAAATGCAAAAACATTTCCGTGGCATGTCGGATTTCTTATTCTATGCTTTTAATTTGTTCAAATTTTGTTAAAATGCATCGTTTGAACAATTCTTTAGGGGTTATCCATGATTATTATACTGTAAATTTTTATTTTTTTTTGAAGTTGTTCAAAATATCTTCTCGTCAACAATTTGTGTATTAATATGTCTAAAAATTTGAATCAAAGTATTGGAGACATTACGGAGTTCTGGTCGAGTTCGATTTAATTTATGTTGGAGGTCGTGTTGGCCCTGTGTGTGGATAAGAGTTGCTTTCATAGCATTTGCAAGGTTTACATTTTATTTCCAATGGCTATTGTTAAGAGAGGATATAGGGTTTTTGGGGCTAGCAGCCAATCCCAATGCCAGGCACCATGCAATTCTTCTATTTATGACGATAGGTTTAGTGGGAAGCACTATCGGTCGTATCATGACTACGACGATGATGATGATGATGCAGACTCCAGGGATGTGTCGAATTCGTCGGATGGTTGTGACGTTGGAGAGAGATGCACACAATTGTGTCATGTTGGGGAGAAAAATTGTAATATCCATTATGAGATTTTCGACCTTCCAGACTTGAGACCTGTATTGTCCCTTGATACGTGGAATCACTACCTTATAGATGAAGGGTGCTTCTGTCTATCGGCTTATCTTCCCGATGTTGATCAATAGACATTCATGCATACTTTGAAAGAATTGCTAGTTGGAGAGAATTTCCATTTTGGCAGCCCTTTGGTTGAAATTTTTGATATGTTGAAAGGGGGTCTTTATCAACCACAAGTGGCTTGGTACCGTGAAGGTCTGAAGTATTTGGAGAGGAAAGAGCATTATCATTTTTTAAGAACATATCAGGATAGCATGGTCAGTAATCTTCTTGAAATGAGGGAAACTTGGGAATGCTGCAGACACCTAAGTATTGATGATAGGATTAGCATTTGGAATTTAAGGAAATGTAGGAATGCTCTGCTTAAAGTTGAACCGCAAGATTTGCCACCAAGACTTTCAGAGAAAATCAGAAGTTCAAGCATTTACTAAAGGAAAAAATAGGACCGTTGATGCGCTCAATCAAAATGCCCAAGATAGCGTGGGATGAAAACTTGTTGAAAGTAGTTGAGCCTCTTCCGAAACAAAAGGCCTCGACTAACAAACTTGATGGCAAGTATGCATTGGCAGGAAAGATGCATGCTAAGACTTCTTAGGAGGTCCAAAACTCTAGGAAATTGTAATCGAAAGAGACTGAAAATATTGGAAAAATATTTCCAAAAGGAATGTTGAAACTAGGAAAAAGAAATGTTTTGATGAAGCATGGGTGGAATAGATTACAGCTTGAAATCAGTCAACAGGCACGATTTTCAGAATTACAGGATTTAGAACTAAATATGAACCATTGTCATTGCTTCCTTCTGTCAACAAATGGGAAGCTGATGACTTTTTTGGACAGACATCATTCACAATGCGGAAGACAAGAAGTAGGACCAAAATTAACAGCTCAAAAACATCTTTCGGTCATGCAAAAGGAAACCAACCTTGGAATTATTCAAATAGCAATGCAGGTCAAGAGAGATGTAGCTCACCACATGACAGAAAGTTCGGAAGGATAAGGGAGCAAGAAATTTATAACAGGATAGGTGTCTAGGTCCCTTTACAGTTTAGTGAAAACATTGGACAATTCAAGCAAGAAAGAAATCTTGTAAGAGGGAGGAAAATTTTTGCAAATTTTGAAAAAGAGGAGAAAAGACAAAAGTATTGGAAGAGGGCACAAGAAAGCACCCACCAGAACTATTAAAGGAAAAAGTGAATATAATATCATAAAAAAATCAAGGAAATATCCCCAGGAGAGAGTCATTTTTGATCTTTATTCATATGCTGAGGAGAAAGGGAAAAACTCATAGAAAATGAAAATAAATCTTTTTGAGCACCAGAAAAGCCCAACTAAGTTGTACAGACTACGAGTTGGTCATTATTTTGCTTGTAACAAGCAAAATTCTTTGCCATTTTTGCTAAAACAAAATTCCCACAGAGAGGACATGAAACAACCAGAACCATGAAAAGAGAAGAAAGGGAAAACTGCTATTTTAAAAACTTGAATAAAAAAGAAATAAAGAATGGAGCAATCAATCAATCATCAAAATATATGTTGAGTATCTCAGCAAAGAAAAATAAATCAATTGAACAATCCCTCCGCTCTTGCAGAACAACATTCGCCCTCAGCTCTTGCAGAACAGAATTTGCCCTGAGCATTCGCCCTCAGCTCTTGCAGAACATCATTCGCCCTCAGCTCTTGCAAAATGGTAAGTTCTTACTGCAGGCCCTTCCTCCTATAGTAGGGTTGACTCTATTTGGGTTTTTTTGGTCAATTCCATTGGATTGTGTTAAGCTGTAGTGTTCTTTCTAGATGTCAAGAATCAAGATTCAATACCCTCTATTATCTTCATCACCCAATACAAGATTTAAATTTTTCCCAAAGAAACGCTTATTAATTTGGTAGCCATTATTTCTCCCTGATTTAAAAACCCTACATTTAAATGAAAACAAGCATTGCATTTCAACTACAAAAATCTATTAGTGTTCAAATGTACATGTGTGCTACATTAACGTCTGATATCACACGCGCATTCGCCCTCAGCATTCACCCTGAGCTCTTGCAGAACAACATTCGCCCTGAGCTCTTGCAGAATAGCATTCGCCCTCAGCTCTTGCAGAACAGCATTGGCCCTCAGCTCTTGCAGAACAGCATTGGCCCTCAGCTCTTGCAAAATGGTAAGTTCTTACTGCAGGCCCTTCCTCCTATAGAGGGTTGACCCTACAGCCTAACCAAATAGCTCCACTTGAGAAAAATTTTCATAATCTTGGGGCTGGATATACTGCAGAGCAAAAAATTGTAGTTATCATTCGTGCTCCAATATATTAATATACTTTTTACATTGAACTGAAGAAAGGGAAACAAGCAAATGCTAGCCATCTTACAATGCTTTGACATAAGAGTTTTGAGTGACATACTTGAAAAAAGAACTCATCAACTGATATTTATAATCATTTGAGTTATTCAAGTTAAACACAATGTCAAGAATCAAGATTCAATACCCTCTATTATCTTCATCACCCAATACAAGATTTAAATTTTTCCCAAAGAAACACTTATTAAATTGGCAACCATTATTTCTCCCTGCTTTAAAAACCCTACATTTAAATGAAAACAAGCATTGCATTTCAACTACAAAAATATATTAGTGTTCAAGTGTACATGTGTGCATCACTTGTGTAGGGTATTCCTTTTCCACTTTCACATTATCCAAGAATGTGTGCAATATAGTTCATATTTTTTGTGATTTAGATTATCTTGAAAAAGGAAAGGTAAATTATTTCCCATGGAAAAAGAAGGTTTTCCCTTTTTTACTACTGGAAATGGTACAACAAAGTTCCATTTCTACCCAAAACTCCTATGAAACAGGAACCAAATAAAGGCCATGTCCTCAATGGACATCATTTGGCTTTGAAAATGGCCATTGCACCGTGTTGTTTCTTATATTACAACACGATAGTTTCTTAGGTCATTTCTTGTTTCTTGAGATGAAAAACAACCAAAGAAATCGTGAAGATCCTTTTAAGAAATAAATGACCATTTCTCAATCATATCTCAACTATTTTTTATTTTATTCAATGGTTGCTTACTTTGAGAGAAATTTGACACTTTTATAAGGAATATAACATAAAAACACAAAATGGGAAGGAATTGATGAGGTATATGACCTTTAGTTGTTGTCAATTAAGAATTGATAATACACGATGCATGTTCTGTACTACAAACTAGATTCCTTCCTGGAGTTAGGACTGTTGAGTCCCAAACTTGCATCTTTCTTATACACCTTTCTAGACTTTTTCCATTTACCTGGACCTCCTAAGTCATCAACATCATTGCATATTAATCATAAAATAGAATTTAAAGTGGTTTTTAACTATGTTTTGTGTCTGCTGTTTGAATTAGATTTTTGCTCATTGAGCTGCGGAATCTTGTCACTTTCCACAGCTGCTGCAACTTTCCTCAGCCATTTTGTTAAAGTCTATATTGCAGGTGTCTTCAGGAAAATCGAGCCACATGGGCAAGTTGGAAATGACATGGACATGGACCGAGTCCTACTGGCTCAGTCGAATTCACCAAAGAAGGTCGTGATCAAAAGTAGCCAAGTGATGGTCAACTTGAGAGTCCTACGGTGACAGAACTCTGTTTTTCACCACGTGAAGACTTGCGTGGCCGTTTCTAAATCACGGGGGACATATCAACACCTGTGAACGGCTCCATAAGCCGAATTCAACGGCCACTCTCCATAGATTTAATCTTCACGGTAGCCATAATGCTAGATTTCTGGACGTGGTTGTTCACGTGTCTTCTATCAGCGCAAATTGTAGGAAATTAGTTATGTCTTCCTCTGTTATAAATAATGCGTTCTCATACGCATAGTAGTTAGCTGGTGTAATGTAATTTTGGCTGTCAAGAAAGCCCACTGTGCTGTGACATTATTTCCTTGTTATGACTGCATTTTAAATATATGAGAAAACTTTGTTCATAAGCATAATTCATGTTTGATAGCTACTTCCCTAGGATTGTGTAGAGGGCCCCTGCACACGCCGAGGTTTTTTGTATTACTATATAGTTTCATGTTTCATTTCCTTGCGTTCATTGTGCCATAGTCATTCACGTGTATATATTACATCTTTTATGGTATTAACGTTTTATTTCTGCTCATAATTTTTCATGTGCTATACTGCTGTTAACTGATCAGTGTCTTTGTTTCATATTACAATAGGCAGCCCGGGCATTTGCACATAGTTTTACAATGACTAATGACATGGAATCAGTCTTGTCCTTCTGCTGATTTATTTTTCTTAGCTTTTAATTCCAGTACTGTTTTATTTATTTCAGTTTTGTACATTTCCTTTATTAAGTTAGATTAGATATTAAATTGCTCGTGTCATTATCAGTTACCTCCGAAAGCCATAACGAAACTAATGGTGAGGGATTGAAGTATGAGTGTGTAATTTGATATTAGTTTATTTTTCTGCAAGTTAGATATTAAATTGCTCATGTCATTATCAGTTACCTCCGAAAGCCATAGCAAGACTAATGGTGAGGGATTGAAGTATGAGTGTGTAATTTGATATCAGTTTATTTTTCTGCAAATTAGATATCAGATTGCTCAAGTTGTTTATGATTACCTCCGAAAGCCATAGCGAGACTAATGGTGAGGGGTCAGAATATGAGTTGATGTAATTTGATTTTAGCTTTACTTTGTTTGCAATTCTTGGATTTCTTTGAGCACACTTTATTTTGTATCTAGACAACAACAAGGGTAATGGGTTTCATGATCAATAGTTCACTGTTTGTTTGACTAGTATAGTGGCACATTTTCATTTTCTTTTAGGAATTAATTTTGTCATTGCATGTTTTACAACCTTTTTGAAGTTTGAAGTTTGGGAAACCATTATAAAGGACATCATTGCCTTAAAAATTTATATCCATACTTGTCTTTTAGAATTTTCCATCTTACATTAGGAAACCAACCAAGATAAAAATCCCCAAGATAAATAAAAGACCCAAAAACAACAAAAAAATAAGAGATAGGTTATCTTGCACATATAGTGCGCCACACTTCGTCAGCTTACGAATCCTAGATTGACAAATTAATGTAGCAATTTAGGACACACTAAATTCACCAAACATTTTGGCGCCGTTGTCGGGGAAGTGTAACTAGGTAGCCAATTTCTTAAAAAAAAAGGAATATAAAAAGAAGGGAAAACTTAATAACTTCTTGAAGTATGCTCTCCTCTTGCACCTAGTGTGATCTGGAGGATCAGAAAAGAGAGTTATTGGTTCAATAATTTCTTAAGTATGCTCTCTTCTTGCACCTAGTGTGACCTGGAAGATCAGAAAGAGAATTATTAGCCCAACTTAAAAATAAAAAAATGACATGCACAGAGCAAGAGATTCTAGGGGAAGGTTTATAGCTAGAGCCAAGAGTTCGATTTTCACAATACCATCTTCTTCAAGGCATAGACAAGATTCACCACCATCTACCCCTAGCCTTAAGATTCTTGGAATTCAAGGAGCAGCTGAATTAGAGGATTCTCCTACACCATCTACCAAATCTCATTTAGAAAAGGACCCTTTCTTTACTTCTACAGGAGAGTATATTGTAATTAAAGAAGTAGAATCACCTGAAGAAGAAAAGGAAGAGACTCCCTCTCATCCTCTCTTGATAGAAGAACCAGAGGACTTTGAGGACTCTAAAGAAACTATCATGACAGAGGAAATAATAGATGGATTAGGAGGTAGAGGTAGAGGTAGAGGAGGAGGAAATAATGGAGGCAACAATGGTGAAGGTGAAGGTAATAGGGAAGGAGACAACTTGTTTGGATTCCCTATAGTTGATGAGGAAACTCATACAACGATGAAAAACATCTCACCGTCTGTCCTCCCCAAATTTTATGGATTGCGAAGTGAGGATCCTGAAACATTTCTGTTTGAGTTTGAAGTCGTGTGCCGAACTTATGACTATATGGAAGACTCTCAAAAAATCAAACTGTTTCCTTCAACATTGTAGGGAGCCGCTTTGAAATGGTTCATGGGATTAGCCACCCAATCTATTAGGACTTGGAATGATATGAAACAAACATTTTTGGATAGATACCTGGACTATTGCACGCCCACCAATCACAAGGATGAGGTATTCAAAATGGTGCAAAAAGAAGATGAAAATTTGGAGGATTTACTTGAAAGATTTCAATACAACTTAAAAAGAGCAAAGATGAGCAATTTAGATGATGAAACTTTAAAATCCCTTATATTAAAAGCCATTAGAGATGAATGGATAGATATTTTAAACATGATGGGGAAAGGAGACATTTCTCAACTTCCACTTCGTGATATAACAGAACTATGTGTCCATCTCTCAAGGGGAAAATCTAAAACGGGAAAATGGCCTAGAGATCCTTCTCTTATCAGGGCAAACAAATCTGCAACTGGATCAGTAAGTAGGGCAGAGATTGGCAATATGCTTGATGAATTCAAAACTGATATCTTAGGGAGCCTTAGTGAACAACTAGACACCCTTAAAATTCAAAACAAGCAAAAAGCAGAAACTGATGCTCTAGCCATCTTTTGTCCGAAATGTAGGAAGAAACATGCTTTAAGGGAATGTCCCTTGGATGCAAAAGTTGTAGAAACATGTATGATTTGCTCAGAGAATCATGAGACCAAGGATTGTCCTTCAATTCCTGGACTCAAAGTTGTCTTTCAAGAAGATCCAAATTCAGTAGAATCTCTCTATTTTGTTGTAAGAAGACCTTGGCAGGGGCAACAAACTCAAGGGTTTAACAACCCTATGAATTCTCAACCCCCACCAAGTTGGAATCCTTGGCAACAACCTTGGCCCCAACCTCAAAATTCATATCAGTATCCTCCATCTTTTCAAAATCAACAAGCTCCACAACTTCCAAACCCAAATCAACAACTTCCATTTACATTTCCACAACAACAATATTCTCAACAAAATCCAAATTCTCAACTCATGCTTCCATTCCAACAAAAGACAAATCAACTTCCAGCTCAGCCATTGCCAAATGCTAACAATAAAAATCCTTAGAATACTTATATGATAGAAGGACAACAATTTCCTACCTATATGATTGTTCCTCTTAATGATGTACAACTCAGGTCTGGTAGAGTTTTAGAAAAACCTTCTATAGATGACCAAGAGAAAGATACCTCTAAGGAGGACTCTCTTAAAGTCAATAAGGGTTCTGAGGAAGCATCTCTTCAAAACTCAAACATTCAAAAAGAGAAAGAAAAGTTAACCCCCACAATTCCTATAGTTGAGCAACCTGCATCTTCATCCACACCTCCTTTCCCTGAAAGATTACAAATTGATAAAGGGGTGGAAAAACAAATCTTGTTGCCTAACTATGATTTTCTAGTTGAATTAAAGAATGTTTGTATCAAGATTCCCTTGCTACAAGCCATTAGAGAGATTCCTAATCTAGTAAAAACAATAAAGGAGTTGAGTCTCAAAAGACCAGGAAGGAAACCAAGAGACACAAGAAGAATCCAACTGGTAGGAAAAATTGCAGATATCATGATGGGAAAAATTACCATGCAGAAGTATGTAGATCCAGGTAGTCCAATTTTCAAGACACATATAAATGGGATAGAAATTCCAAACACATTGATTGACTTAGGGGCTGCTATCAACATTATGAGTAGACAAATTATGGAACAACTAAAACTTCCTAATCTTCTTTTTACACCTACTTTACTGCAACTTGCAGATCGATCAATTATCAAACCAGATGGTGTATTAGAAGATATTTCAGTCTCCTTAGATTCTTGGGAATATCCAGTAGATTTTATGATTTTGACTCCCAAGAGAAATCTAGGAGGGTACCCACTTATCTTAGGAAGACCTTGGCTAGCCACAGCTGATGCTTTCATTAGTTGTAGATCTGGGGATATGTACATTTCAAATGGTAATTCGACAAAGAAATTCAATTTGTATCCTCCAGCAAAAGCAATCACAGAAGTAGGAGACAATGAATGGGTCGATGATGAGGACACTATACAACCCGTCTTTACCATTTCTGAAATCAGTGAGGATAGTCAAATTCTGAACACATTAGAAAATTTTGAGACATCTTCAGAATATGACCCCACACAATTTCAGTTGGAATCTGACATAGAATATTTATCATCAAGAAAAATTTCTCTTTACTCTATGGAAGAGTTTGGTAGTTCTACTATTGAGATTTTTCCAGGAAAAACATTGAATATCAACAAACATTTGGAAAAGTCACAACAAGAAGAACTAACCAAAATCTTGCAAAAACATTCTACCGCATTTGCATGGGAGTATACTGACATGAAAGGTATTGATCCTAAGACTTGCATCCATCATATCTATATTGAGGAAAACAGTAGACCAATCAGACAACCTCAAAGAAGGATGAATCCAAATCTTAGGAGATAGTGAAAGAAGAGCTCCAAAAACTACTCAATGTAAACTTCATTTATCCAATTTCAGATAGCCGATGGGTTTCTCCTTTGGTTATAGTACCTAAAAAGAATGGTAAATGGAGGGTATGCATTGATTACAGGTAATTGAATAAAGCAACTTTGAAGGATCACTTTCCTTTGCCCTTTATCGATCAGGTATTAGATACACTAGCAGGAAAAAAGTACTTTTCATTTTTGGATGGTTTTAGTGGCTATAATCAAATTTAGGTAGCACCTGAAGATCAAGATAAGGCCACATTTACCTGTCCATGGGGGACTTTTTCCTATTGAGTGCTTCCTTTTGGGTTATGTAATGCACCCGCAACATTCCAAAGAGTAGTACTAGGAATTTTTTCTGATCTAATCCATGATTGTGTAGAGGTTTATATGGATGATTTTACAGTTTATGGTAATTCATTTGAAGAGACATTAGAAAATTTGGAAAAAGTCCTTATAAGATGTAAAGAAACAAACCTTTCATTAAGCCATGAAAAAATGCTTTATGATGTTTACTGAAGGTATTGTTTTGGGGGCATCATATTTCAAGAGATGGGATTAAGGTTGATAGATCAAAAGTTGAAGTTATCTCCAAGTTGTCTATTCCAAATTGTCAAAGAGATGTTAGAAGTTTTCTAGGATTTACTGGATACTATAGAAGATTTATAGAAAACTTCACTAAAATAGCATCTCCACTCTTCAAACTGTTGGCAATATGATGCAGACATGAGACAAGTGACATGTGTTGTCCTTGATGGCAAACCACCTGATGAAGTTTGTCTTGAACTGATGGACTTGGTAAATGATGTAAATCTGATATGAAATGATGTTTGTTAGCAATATGATGCTGAGTGTTGTCCTTGAATGGAAACCCTCTTGATGAAGATGATGGCAATTTACTTGATGAAGTTGGGCTTGATAGCATATGTTCTTGATGAAGTAAATCTGATGTATCTACAGTGAGTACAGAAGGCAATGAAGAAAGGATTTCAGCATGTGCTAAATCTATGGTGAAAAGAGTATGTCTCAAGGCATACGCGGATTTGCCTAGGAGAAGTCGCGTATGCACGCGGTAAAGTACGTGCCAAGTCGCGTATGGGCAAAAGCGCTCATAAAGTGCAAAACCAGGGGTAACCACCATGGTATTGACTCATTGTATTGGGTAATGATTCGTCTAAATGACCCCGTCCAAGAATACCATCGGAAGTAATGTAGTTTTGGGCTCATGGTATTGTTTTGGCTCATGGTATTGAAAAAGGGGCTCATGGTATTGAAAAAGGGTAAACCTATATAAAGAGAAGAAATTCATTGTGCAAATCATGAGTGTGGGTGCAAGATGTCCGAGCTTGAATGAATACTTCTCTGTGAAGTATATCTGTATGGAAAGGGTAAAGGTTTGATGATAGATCTGAATCTATGATGCACCTATGAAGAAATGATGAAGCGGAATATCTAGATCTGGAATGTATTTGTATCTGCTAGATCTATTTATGGAAGGCTTAGATCTGAGATGAGGCGAACATCTGTCTGAAGTAAAAGGGTAAATCTGAACTGAATATCTGATCTGAAGAAGTATGCTACTCTATAATAATTGAAGATCTATACGCTAGTTCGCTGCAGAGGAAGCGCGTATATACGCGGCTTCGCTGAAGAGAAAGCGTGTATGCGCAATGAAATATGTACAGAGGTATACGCTGGTTTATGTGAACGGAAGCGCGTATATACGCGACATCAGTGAAAGGAAAGCGCGTATGCAAACTAGGGTTTGCTGAAGTCTGTGGTAAGAAATGTCTGATCTGTTCTGCTGGTTTACTGATATCTGTCAGTGAGTTATATGTATCTGTTTCATGGTTGACTATGCTTAAAAGTATGGAGTGGGTCCAGTCTGAAAATATGATGAAACGTGGCCTGCAAGTGGTGTCCTAAAGGATGCTTTGGATCCAGTGTGAAAATTGATGAAATGTGGTCCATAGAGGTGCTGAGGGTTGTAGCCTTCAGTCAGGGGGTCGTAGCTCCCTTCCAGGTGAGGCTGGTAAATGAGATCAGGGGGTCGTAGCTCCCTTCCAGGAGAGGCTGGTAAACGAGTCGGGGGGTCGTAGCTCCCTTCCAGGAGAGGCTGGTAAACGAGTCAGGGGGTTGGAGCTCCCTTCCAGGAGAGGCTGGTAAACGAGCGCAGGTGGGTGCCTGCGTGCTGGTCAAGTCTGCGCCAGCACATATGTTGTAAGATGTTTTCTCTATACTAAAATATTGAAGGCTGAGCAACTGCAGCGGTGGTTTTCTCCCGACTTGGGTTTCCACCTAAAAATCCTGGTGTTCATGTGTGATGCTTTGTGTGATGATTTATTCTGTTCTTACTACACATGTTTACTGTTTATTGAACATCTGATGAATGAATGATGGAATGATATAAGTGAAGAATGAATGACATAATTAGATCTCTGTATACGCGAGTTGCATAAAGGGTATTTGCGTGTATACGCGAGTTTACTGAAGGAAAGTAGCGTATGGGTTTTAAGGAATGAAAAAGTAAATAATTTTGAATATGCAGTAAATACTGATTCACCCCCCCCCTCTCAGTATTTTTCCCAACACAAATTTCTTACAAAAGACTGTGAATTCAAATGGGATCCTGATTGTCAATCAGCCTTTGAAACTTTGAAAACAAGAATATCTGAAGCACCTATCTTGAGAGGACCAAATTGGAAACTTCCTTTCCATATATCTACAGATGCTTCAGATACAGCTCTAGGAGCTGTGTTGGGTCAAAAGGATTTAGTCCCTTATGCCATTTACTATACTAGTAAAAATTTGACTCCCACAGAGTTGAACTATACTGTAAATGAAAAAGAGTTTTTAGCCGTTGTTCATGCAATTAATAAGTTTAGACATTACATAACAGGCTATGAAACTTTTATTCATACTGACCATTCTGCAATTAGATATTTAATGAACAAACCTGTTACTAATGGCAGAGTGACAAGATGGCTCTTACTTTTGCAAGAATTCAATATTACCGTGTTGGATAGACCAGGAAAACAAAATACAGTAGCTGATTTCTTGTCTAGGATTCAGAATACTAAAGAAGATTCTCCTGTAGAGGATAAGTTTCCTGATGAATACTTGTTTGCAGTAACTACTAAGACCCCTTGGTATGCAGATATTGCTAACTATTTGGTTACAGGGAAACTGCCTCCACATTTATTTCCAAGTGAAAAAAGAAAGATTATTTAGGAAAGTTCAAAATATTTATGGATTTCTAACGAATTGTTCAAAACAGGACCAGATCTTATGAACAGAAGATGTGTCAAGGAGGATGAAATACCTGATATCCTTAAGGCATGTCATGATGAACCATGCGGTGGAAACTTTGCTGACAAAAGGACAGCCTATAAAATCCTCTCTTTAGGATATTGTTGGCCTTCCCTTTTCAAAGATGCAAAACAATATGTCAAAAGGTGTGACAGCTGCCAAAGAGTAGGGAAACCTACCCTTTCAAATGAAATGCCATTGCAACCACAGGTACTCATCGAACCCTTTAAAAAATGGGCTTTAGATTTCATTGGACCTATTAATCCACCATCTAAGCAAAAGAAGTATATATTGGTTTGTACTGATTATGTTACTAAATGGGTAGAAGCCAAAGCATTAGTATCTGCTACTGAAAATTCAGTTGTTCATTTTCTTTATTAGGATATTTTTACTCGCTTTGGTGTTCCAAGAGAAATTGTGACAGATCATGGGAGCCAATTCACATCCAACTCGGTGGAGAAGTTGATGGAAGAATACAAAATCAAGCATAGAAGATCTACTCCTTACCATCCGCAAGCAAATGGTCAAGTGGAGTCCACAAATAAAGTTCTTGAAAGTATCATCACCAAAACTGTTCATCTACATAGAAGAGATTGGGCAGAAAGGCTTCCTGAAGCCTTGTGGGCCTACATAACTACATGGAGAAATACAACAGGACATTCTCCCTATGAACTTGTTTATGGGAAAGAAGTCCTATTCCCCATTGAGTTCCAAGTCAAAACCTTCAAGATGGCAGTTCAGTTGGGGATGGATCTATCAGAAGCCTAAAAGCATAGAATGGAGCAGTTGAATGAGCTAGATGAGATCAGACAAGAGGCAATTCTAAGAACTGATCTAGTTCAATATCAAAGAGCTAAATGGCATGAAAAATACATCAAAGAGAAGAAGATTCAAGAAGGAGATTGGGCATTGCTATTTGATTCTAAGTTTAAAGATTTTAAAGGGAAATTTCAGACTCATCGGCTTGGGCCATATGAGATTGACAAGATCTTTAGCAATGGAGTGGTAAGAATCAAGACCATTGATGAATCTCAAACTCCTCTTATTGTGAATGGCCACAGATTAAAGATATATCATAAGCCACCCTCAAAAGAGGAATTTGTCAAGATATTTCAAGATAATTCTGCAATAAGGCTAGTGAAGAATAATCCTTCTTCTCCACCAGCCTAGCCTTCGTTCTTTTCAGTTTCATTAAAAAAAAAAAAAAAAAAAAAAATTTGTATAAGCCTGAAAACCAATCACTGATTGGCAGTCTTATACAGAAAATGTAGGGTGAAAATCAGGAACACCTGACACCCTATATTTTCCAAAAAAAAATAAAAAATTCTCTCTCTCATTTCACAAGTTTTATTACAACCCACTCCATTTCATTCCACTTCACTTCATTTCATTTCACTCCATTTCATCTATTTCATTTCATTTCACCAATAAAATTTTTTTATGACCATTTTCATTCAGTCAGTTATCATCTATCCATCTCCATTCACCCAAATAATTGCTGTGTCAGTTTCTGCAGCTGACACCAGTTTTCGCAGCCAGAAGCAGTTTCTGCAGCCACCACTCTGTTTTTTTTTTTTTTTAAATTTTACAGTCAGATGTTAGTTCAATAGTCATGAAATCAAATGCAGGTATGAAGACATGTGGCATTCAAAAGCATCAAAAAGGAGCAACTGATTGAAGACTAATGAAAAATGGCAAGAATTCCAAGGTATGAGTAGAAATTTATTTCAAATGGCATTCAAGCACATTTTTACATAGTTATAAACCATAGCTCCATTATATGCAATGATTGCATTGATAACTCCATAACCATTCCACAATCTCTATATGATTCCCACATAATTCTTGCATTCATTTTTAAAACGGTCTCATAATCAAGCCTCCGGTCTTCACTCGTGTTCGGCTATACGTTGATACTCCACCTGTAATTATGGAACATGGTTGATTTGACTACGGCTTCTCTCAGCCAATCCGCAGCCGTTTCATAAACGTGCTTGCATCTACTCTGCAGCACCCGATTTTAAATACTGCCGGATGCATTTTACTTCTCCTACTGTTCTATTGACCTCACGGCTGCATTTCACCGTGCTCACATAAGCCTTCACCACATTTTGTTCTCTGTTCCGCTTCATTCCGTGTACCTATTCTCTGATATCCGCTTACAATCACTAGTCTCCTTCATAAACCCTGTTCATTTCCGCTAATTTAGCCATCTTACCTCCGCTAAACCCTCCTCACGCAAACAAGTTTTTAAAGAACAGAAGGAAGGATGGGTCGATTGTTGAGGGCAGAACCAGAGGGACCCAAATTTATGGAAGGATACCCACAAGTCAAAGATATATTGAAAAAGGAAAAATGGCTTCGGTTTATTCAAAAGTTTAAAGGCTACCATAAGGAGGTAACAAAAGCTTTTGCGAGGTCTTTCAACGGTCTGGAGGTGGAAATTGGGGACCTCAAATTTACAGTGACTGAGGCATCCATAGCAGCTGCTACAGAACTCCCTCAAGAAGGAGAACGCTGGTTCAAAAACAAGAGCATTGGCGAGGAAGCCTGGAGAGTGATCCTACGTAACCCATGTATGAATATCACCATTTTCAAAACGGGAATTCCTGTTCATGCTTTAAAAGTAGAATGGGCTAGTTTACTGTTGGTTATTCAGGGACGTTTCATATCAATGTACATGTATCATACCCGACTGTTGATGAATTTCCTAGACAACCAGGCCCTCAATATGCCATACTTTTTACTAAACAGTTTGAAAAATATGTTTGTAACCGTCCAAAAGCATCTGGGGGATGTAGAATCACATTTATATCACCATGGTCTCGTGAAAATTTTGATAGAAAAACAATTAAAAGAGAAAAATGACACCTGGGAGTAGTTTTTAATTAGAAATTTCTTTGAAGAACCCCAAGAAACCCCTGAAGGCAGTACATCAAAAAGAAGTAGAAGAAAGAGAACAAATGATAAAACTCAAAGCACTCCTACTAACACAATTGAAAGAACTAGTAGAGAAGAAAGACAGTCTAAAAGGAAGAAAGAAAAGACTGAGGGTAAAAAGCCAACAAAATCAAAAGAGAAAAGAAGCATTGAGGTTGTGCATCAAACCCCTTCCTCAGAAGAAGACCATCAAGTATTGTCTGAGAGACTAATTCACCTTCAAGAACAGTCAGCCATCGCCAAAAAGAAAGGAAAAGAAAAACAGAAGGAAAAAGATAGTAGTCCACAACATGTAAGAAGAAGCAGCAGACTTAAAGGAAAGTGGAGGAAAGCACAAACAAAAGGACCCCATTTTATTGATTTGGGAGAAGGAACACCTGAACAAAATCCAGCTGACCGTAGTCCACCTCACTCTCAGCCAAACGTTGAAACTAATCCTCAAGATGTTGACATGAGTCCTTTTCGGCTAGATTTTGAAATCAATTCTCCTCCACAGGATTTTGAGGACAGCCCAACGAAAATGACACCTGAGATATATCCAAAGCAGCAAGAGGTGTATGATTACATAGAATCCTTAGAAATAATAGCCACGGGTCCCAGCACTTCATCCACTCAGCCTCACACAGCACAAGAAGTTCTAGTCCAATCATTGAAACAAGAAATATATGAGTTGGAGGTTTTAAATAGACATATTAAAAATGAAAATGAAGCATTAAAGGAGCAAAGCAGATTGGAAAAGATCATTCATGACAACACTATGCTACATCTGGGACTGTGGCATAAAAAGAACAGGAAATTGAAGAAGAAATGCAAGAAGATAAGTAGAGCACTGATTAATCTCAAATTCAGATGCTTGATGAAGAAGCCCAGGATGTTAGCAAAACCAAGAAAGAAGAGAAGAGGACTAGATGTACTGGCAGAGGTATCAGAGCATATGAATTAAAGGAGGATGATCAAAATTTTGGTTGCATGAGGACATGCAACACCTTCACAGTGGGGGTATGTTGAGTCCCAAACTTGCATCTTTCAATTACACCTTTCTAGACTTTTTCCATTTACCTGGACC
Organism: Pinus albicaulis; assembly: GCA_034641835.2. Lineage (NCBI taxonomy): Eukaryota > Viridiplantae > Streptophyta > Pinopsida > Pinales > Pinaceae > Pinus > Pinus albicaulis. The sequence continues at coordinate 1,298,163,218 of CM076579.1, forward strand.
TCCTAAGTCATCAACATCATTTCATATTAATCATAAAAGAGCATTTAAAGTGGTTTTTAACTATTTTTTGTGTCTGCTGTTTGAATTAGATTTTTGCTCATTGAGCTGCGGAATCTTGTCACTTTCCGCAGCTGCTGCAACTTTCCGCAGCCATTTTGTTAAAGTCTATATTGAAGGTGTCTTCAGGAAAATCGAGCCACATGGGCAAGTTGGAAATGACATGGACATGGACCGAGTCCTACTGGCTTAGTCAAATTCACCAAAGAAGGCCGTGATCAAAAGTAGCCAAGCGGCGGTCAACTTGAGAGTCCTACGGTGACAGAACTCTATTTTTCACCACGTGAAGACTTGTGTGGCCGTTTCTAAATCACGGGGGACATATCAACACCTGTGAATGGCTCCATAAGCCGAATTCAACTGCCACTCTCCATAGATTTAATCTTCACGGCAGCCATAATGCTAGATTTCTGGACGTGGTTGTTCATGTGTCTTCTATCAGCGCAGATTGTAGGAAATTAGTTATGTCTTCCTCTGTTATAAATAATGCATTCTCATATGCATAGTAGTTCGCTGGTGTAATGTAATTTTAGCTGTCAAGAAAGCCCACTATGCTGTGACATTATTTCCTTGTTATGACTGCATTTTAAATATATGAGAAAACTCTGTTCATAAGCATAATTCGTGTTTGATAGCTGCTTCCCGAGGATTGTGTAGAGGGCCCCTGCACACGCCGAGGTTTTGTGTATTACTGTATAGTTTCATGCTTCATTTCCTTACGTTCATTGTGCCATAGTCATTCACGTGTATATATTACATCTTTTATGGTATTAACGTTTTATTTCTGTTCATAATTTTTCATGTGTTATACTGCTGTTAACTGATCAGTGTCTTTGTTTCAGATTACAATAGGCAACTCGGGCATTTGCACATAGTTTTACAATGACTAATGACATGGAATCAGTCTTGTCCTTCTACTGATTTATTTTTCTTAGCTTTTAATTCCAGTACTGTTTTATTTATTTCAGTTTTGTACATTTGCTTTATTAAGTTAGATTAGATATTAAATTGCTCATGTCATTATCAGTTACCTCCGAAAGCCATATCAAGACTAATGGTGAGGGATTGAAGTATGAGTGTGTAATTTGATATTAGTTTATTTTTCTGCAAGTTAGATATTAAATTGCTCATGTCATTATCAGTTACCTCCGAAAGCCATAGCGAGACTAATGGTGAGGGATTGAAGTATGAGTGTGTAATTTGATATTAGTTTATTTTTTTCTGCAAATTAGATATCAGATTGCTCAAGTTGTTTATGATTACCTCCGAAAGCCATAGCGAGACTAATGGTGAGGGGTCAGAATATGAGTTGATGTAATTTGATTTTAGCTTTACTTTGCTTGCAATTTCTTGGATTTCTTTGAGCACAGTTTCTTTTGTATTTAGACAACAACAAGGGTAATGGGTTTCATGATCAATAGTTCACTGTTTGTTTGACTAGTATAGTGGCACATTTTCATTTTCTTTTAGGAATTAATTTTGTCATTGCATGTTTTAAAACCTTTTTGAAGTTTGAAGTTTGGGAAACCATTATAAAGGACATCATTGCCTTGAACATTTATATCCATACTTGTCTTTTAGAATTTTCCATCTTACATTAGGAAACCAACCAAGATAAAAATCCCCAAGATAAATAAAATACCCAAAAACGACAAAAAAATAAGAGATAGGTTATCTTGCACATATAGTGCGCCACACTTCGTCAGCTTACGAATCCCGGATTGACAAATTAATGTAGCAATTTAGGACACACTAAATTCACCAAACAAGGACACAGAGTATTGAATCAAAGTTGTAGTTTCTAACTTCTTGTATTGGTTCATCAATCTTGAAATTCAGACATTGCATGTCTTCATTGCTTCATGTTTGAATAATTTGCATCATATCGTACAATAGGAAATTAGGAATTATGATTATTATTACTTTATGGATCTGTTAAGTTAGTTTTAAGTTTGCATGGTTTAGTGTGAAATTATTCTAGTCCCCAAACACATATAATCAAGGAATTATAACGTGATTTCAAACATTAAATATCAACAAAATCGTTTAAAGGATATTGAAAGGAAAAAGGTGATGGAAGATAGAAAGTGCCTTATTTAAATTCTCTAAGGATTTTTCAATAGTTGCTCCGAAAGCTTCACTTCAAGGCCCTTCAAGATCGTCTCCAACAATGCTATACCATCAGCTACAACAATGTTGCTCCAAAAATGTCATCAAGGTCTTCACAACAAGTTTACTAGAAGTTGCTCCAACAATATATTCAATAAGGTCTTCATTGTCAACTTGTCTCTTGTTTGGGTGCCTTAATGTGCAATGACATGTTTCCAGGACTGAATTCAATGCAAGGCATATTTGAAACTCTAACTCTGTCCTCCAGTGTCTTATTAGAAATTATTTCAGTTTTCATTTTGTGTTTTTAAGTTACATATTGTTTTCAAGTTTTTACATTTATAATTTTATTGCAATGTGGCAGACTAATGAGAGCAGTGCAGGAACAACCTAGAGACGGGATGATCGCGGAAAGAGGCTAGCGGAAGAACATGTAAAGTGCCAGCATTGCTCTATCTTCAGGTATTTTAGTTATTTACATAATTGAAATAATATTAATTTTGTTCAAATATGCAGACACCTAGCCATGGTACGCCTGATGATTCCCTCTTTGAGGAAGAGCTTTCTTCATCCCTATCTCCAATGTTCTTGTTGCGAAAAAAGGCACGAGATGCAAGGTCGAAATTTAATACTTTGATAGACGCACCTCAAACACCTGAAACAGAAGAGAAGATAAAACAACTTATGAGCCAGCTAGAAAGATATCAGGTAATAATAAAAAGTCAAAAGGATAATTTTTTTGTTTTGCATGAGATGAATTGTGATAGTTTGATTTTTAATTTTTACATTGACTAAACTAACAAAAAATTCTTTTGTATGTAGTGTTTTCTGGCACTTGCTGAATCCAGTGTTGGTGGCAGTAGGACACAAGGGCAAGATATTGCCCAACAACCCTCTCGTACACCTTCTACTCCTTTAGGTGCCAGCCAAGAAACACACCCTGCCCAAGCAGACACCCAGCCAACCGCTGAACGTGTTGGCAATGATGAGGCTGATATGGCCAACTACATTATTGCGTTTCCCGGAGCTACACGTGTCAGCTCCACAGGGACCATTAATGGCACGTTGTTGGTGAACGATGAAGGTGTCCCTATAAAGCATGTACAACTCCCAGGTAAATTTTAATATTTTAACTATTTCATGTACTTTATCTAAAACATATTTATCACGATTTTTATTTTTAAATTAATGATAATATCTTCTTCTTCTTCTTCTTCTTCTTCTTTTTAATTTTCTGTGTAGGAAACAATGAGTTCTACAGGTATCTAGAGAGCCATGCGTTGGTAATTTTTGGCCCAACCATACGCACAGGGTGGAATTCCCAGAGTTCCAACCTGAAAAAAGAACTTCTAGATTATCTAGAAACCCTTTTTGGGGTCGACATATTTGATAGAACAGCGGTGGCTCAGGTTGCCGGCAAATATTTGAAATATACCAGGGACACCTATAGGACGCAATTGCAATTTAACCCTAGATATGAGCGTCCTCTCACAGTTCCAGAGAGTGAGTGGAGAGCACTCATCCATGACTGAAAAGAGAAAAGGGCAAAGAAAGAAGGAAAAATGCCAACTGGACCCGCAAGGTAAATTACAACTTTAATTCAATAGCTTTAATTTTCTCTATGTCTAAAATAAAAGTGTGCTACGCCATATCTGACTTTAATCTTTTGATGCTAGGTTGCCTGACACCTCAAAGGCAACCAAAGCTAGGATTGAAAAAAAGGGCCATCACAAGCTAGGCCAGGGCGGCTACCTGAAATTGGCCGCAAGAATTGTAATTAAGTAGCTAAACATCTTATAATTAATTGTATCGCCTTCCAACGTTTTTGTAATCCTATCAAATATGATTAAAAATACACAGACATATGTAATGTAGGGTGATGACTTTGGAACAGAAACAATAGAGGAAGATAAAAATATCGCTTTCCATTTCAGCTATCAAGCCGTAGTTGAACGTCGCATAAGCTTGGGGCAGGTCCCAAGATTTAGAATGCCTAATAAGGTAAAACATTAACCTTTCAATATGTTTGTTTTCATCCATAAATTTAATGTCTAACAACTTTGTTTAAATCAGGGGAGCAACACTACCGACGACGCAAATAACCCAGTTTTAGAGCCAAATGTAGATGATCCTCACGTGCAACCTGATAATTGTAGTAGGGACCAGGCCGACAATGCTACTATTAGTGAGGGCCGTGACGGTAATTAATTTCCACTTATAATTTTTTCTAATTATACCTTGATGGTTGTCCTTATAACGTTTTTTGTTTAAATGACAGAGAATGTTTCCCTTGAGGATCTTACCACCAGAGAGGAAGATAGGGCAACAATCTCAACGGCGACAACTGGTGCACCAGGTAAATAATCTCATTGTAATTTTTTTTATTAATATTACCGAACTAGTTCAATGATATTTAAAAACTGACAATTAAAATTTAATATTATCTGTTTTTGTAGGCGATGCCCCGTCACTAGATGAGACCAAACATCGTGACTACGCAACTAGGTCAGCGCCGACAACTGGTGCACCAGGTAAATAATCTCATTGAATTTTTTTTTTATTAATATTACCGAACTAGTTCAATGATATTTAAAAACTGACAATTAAAATTTAATATTATCTGTTTTTGTAGGCGATGCCCTGTCACTGGATGAGACCAGACATCGTGACTACGCAACTAGGTCAGCGACGACAAATGGTGCACCAGGTAAATAATCTCATTGCAATTTTTTTTATTAATATTACCGAACTAGTTCAATGATATTTAAAAATTGACAATTAAAATTTAATATTATCTGTTTTTGTAGGCGATGCCCTGTCACTGGATGAAACCAGACATCGTGACTACGCAACTAGGTCAGCAGTGCGGATTGAAAGGCACGAAACAGGAGCAGAGCATCATGATATTGATGATGTAATTAGGAGCTTTAAGAATAGGAAGAAGAAAAAGAAAATTCGATAATGTAAAATATTGTATTATTATAAGACAAATGTTACCAATGACCATACTTGGAACGTTTTTTGCGTTATATAAAAAACTCATTTATCATATTATTTTTATGTCAAGCATTAATTACAATGTTTCCCTGCGTACTTTTTGTTGAATTGTTTTTTTATTAGTTATTGAATATTTTTTTTTATGCTCATGAAAGTAAAAAATGAAATATAGATTGGGTATTGGGGAATTGAGAGTGATGTGAGGGGGGGGAGGGGGAGCCATAAGAGCTTCCACCTTCACGTGGTTGGCCCCGTTTAGTAGAGAATAATTTATTGGAGCGATTTAATCTTGGAGCAAACCTCCCTCGATCCAGTGTAGCAACAAAAAAGTCACTGTTGACTTAGTTGCTACTCTTTCAGATCGTGGGAGGCTTGTTCCAAGTTCATGCGACTCCAATAATGTTCTTGAAACGAAGAGGAGCTTATTCAGGTATGTTTTGACATTTTCAACATATGTTCTAACATTATCATAAGAATGCATCTTAGAGTAAAAAATACTACATCAATCACTTGTATTTATTGTATAGATAATGATGGATTTTGATTGACTTGGCAGTGCAGGTACAAATCCTCTTGCATCATGAGCAATACAACTTGTCAACCAGGGTCATGTCCAGGATATTTTTGCTTGTGCGCTTGACCGGGTTCGTAATGTCACATTTTGTAAGTTCCTTTACAGTTCATAATTCAATATTAAGCTTGTTCATGATTATTATCTAGGTTTTTTGTATGTGCTTTTTCATCTATTTGATTGTAAGCAACTATGCATGTTTCCCGTTGTTCACTATGATTTCTCCCATTACCACTCCCAGGATGAATCCGACTTTATTGTTACATAGGTTACTTTATTGTTACTATGATTTCTCCATTTACGATTTCATAGGTTACATCATGTAAAGTTGTCAATCTCAGTTTGGTGATGAGCTTTAGTTCTCCAGATTTGGGGCTTTTCTGATATTTTCTCCCTCATGTCATTCCTGCATCACCTCGTTGTTTGAGCATGCCAATTGTCTACCACTTGTACCAATTGGCACATGTCAATCCCCGAGTGGTGCCACATTTCACCTATTTTCAATGAGAGTTTAGGGTTTCTCTAACATATCTTCAGAAATTCGATTCAGTGCTTGCTTGAATATTGTCACATAATACTCATGGTTTGGATTGATGAGCATGTTCTGAATGGTTGGTTGATTCATAAGAACCACCCATATAGTCATCTTGAGATATTTCAAAAGTTTTCTCGGGTTTCCTTTTTCATCGTTTCTAGTGGGTGGGATGGTGTGGGGTGATCCATCAATACTGGTGCTCTTGTAGTAGGGAATTTGTTTTTGGGGATATAAAGGAGCATTTGATGTAGATATCCCATTTGATGCATTCATAGATGGGCACGAGAGGTCAAGAATTTAAATTAAAAATATGCAACCTCTAGCATGGCAACCTGAAGGCCGCGAGAGACACTGGTTAAATATTGTTTTGTGGTGGCCTTAATATAGTCGTGATTTATTTCTATTATATTAATGCAAATATATAGTCCGGTCTCATTAAAATGAGGATTGTGGTTGTATTTCTCTTTGGTTGTTTCTCTCTTAATGCTCCAGAAGTTGCCAAAAGTTGCGATAGTTGTTTCGTTTTCCTGTTACAACTTAAAAGTGGTTTTTAGCAATGGGAGTCATGTTTTTTAAGGTTCATACTAATATGAAGATCTTGTAATTCTATATTCAGCATAAGACAAGATGGCATCTGCTTTGGGCAGTATGAAAACAATTGCCACATCTACCTCATTAGGTAACAATGGAAAGTGATCTGAAATTGTGAGAACAAACTATTTCTTATACAGAGATGGACTGTAGGGGCATTCACCGGATGTTTCACCTTTCTAGGAAAGGATGAATCCGAAGGCTACCTGGCCCTCTACAAACTCTGCCTAAAGAAATAATATGTAATCACCAATATCTAGATCAATGAAAGTATTTTGTTTTTAAGTTCAAAGTATTCATTGATCTGTTTTTATGTGTGAATAAGCGAGAATATATGTTCTGCAATTGAAGTGTAGAGGTTTGATGATAAAATAACAAGTTTTGTTTACTGTATAAACTTGTTTAGGAAAAGCAGGCTTATGAAAATTTACTGTTTAAACTATCAGAATCTGGAAATAAACAGCCAAAATATACAGAGTGACAGCAGATATTTGTTTAAGCGGTTCACCCCTCTCTTGGGCTACCTCCGCTGGGTCCAAAAGCCTCTAATTAGGCTCAGTCCTCCTTTGATTAAATGCTTAAAATGAGATTACATCTGTATAAAAGCCTCTAATGGAAAAATAGACTGCTAAAACAGATTCAGAAGATCTAAATCAGTCTAAAATGACTACAAAATCACCTCCATTGGATGAAGGTAGTCCAATGCAGCTCTCTTTCCCTTAGGCCCTGATGGCTCCCCGATCAAAAACGCTATAAAATTCGCAGATAGAATGCCCTGGTGGCTCTGTAAACACTTCCAACAGCTCCAGAATGATCTCTACACCCAAAATAAAAAAAAAATTCGTATCAAAAGACCTCTCCTAGCCAAAGTTATGGCACTTTTACTCCAACTGCCAGTTACACTAAACAAACTCCAGCTAAAACTGGAGACACCGCCAGATAGGTCCGACAAATTAGGGGCGGCGCTATAATTTAGGGGTTCCGCCAAACGTGAGGGCTGAAGAAACGGGACGTGGGGGTCATATGACCGCACCCGACATTGAAATGGTTTAAAAACTTAAAGTCGTGGCGGACTTATATTAATGTTGGAACAACATGTAAACGTGCTTTTCCGCACCCTCCGCCGCACCGTGTGACCATTCCCTATTCCCTTGTGCGCCGATGCCTGAGCCTTGGGTTCTCGGCTGTGGTTTCATGTGGAAGGGGGCTGGCCCTTAGGGGCTGGCCCCCTTTTGGGCCCTGCCCAAACCAACTTTAACATTTAAATATAAATTCGTTTCCATAGTTTAACAAAACCAATGCCGTGGTCCAACGGTTAAAGCGCTTGGCTGTTAACGCGCCCACCCGCGTTCGAATCCGACTGAGTCCATACATAAATTTTTGAAATGCCATTTCAATCCACTTTGGGGGCCCACGTGGCGGCCTCCGGGCTAGCCACGTGGCGCTTTGTAATTGGATGCCACTGGAATATTCTGTGGAATATTCCACGAAATATTCCCAGAATATTCTATGGAATATTTTTTTTTTTAATAAAAATATTTTTTTCCCAAAGTCAAATTTTGGCCTTTTTAATTGAAATTGGCGGATCTTTGAAGCTGAATATCTTTTGCATACGGCGTCGGATTTGAGTGCCGTTCACGGCGTTGGGATCGTATCGCCGAGCTCTTTCCATTCGATATGTTTCAGAGCCATTCTGAGCAACTTCATTTTTGAGCATTTTTTTCTTCAAGAGACTTGATCTCCTGATCAGAAAGGGGAAGAAGTTGGGTGCAATGTTTGATAATTATGGCAGAAAATTGTCTTCTCTTTCAGTTTTTTCACCCATTTCCTTTAATCGCTCAAGCAGAAGAGGGAATCTGAGATTACGTGACAACGAGAAGGTAGTTAATACAAGAGCTATGGAAAAGGAGTTGTACTTCAACAAGGATGGCTCAGTGACAAAAAAATTGCAGGTCAGAGAAAAAATTATGTTTAAAGGAAGGTCACCTTCACGTGAAACTTCACTGCGGTGGATCTTTCCTTGTCCACTTATATTCGATTTTAATGTGTTATTTTAATTTTTCATGGAGGGTTGTTTTGGCATATGGTCTGGCATTCAATTGCACACTTACTGAAAGCATTGTCAATTTGTCTTGCGGGCGGTGTGAACAAACTTGCTGATCTTGTTGGAGTCACCCTTGGGGCGAAGGGAAAAATGTTGTCTTGGAGAGCAAGCATGGTTCTCCGAAAATAGTTAATGATGGTGTGACAGTAGCTAAGGAGGTAATTTGTAGATGTGTGCTCTAGTTTTCTTTTTAACGTTGTATTAGCTCCCCCTCTTAAATGTCTTAGATTTGGTAGGCATAATTTGAAAACTCAAAGGTGAAAGGAAACATATTTGTTACACATTGGTCTAAAAGGAAAGGGTTATGGATGAGTCAAATTTTATTGTTATTGACAGTGTAATGAAATGTATCTCAATGCTATGGTTTTGGCCTTTTTATTGGTTGAATTAGAGGACCTAGTTGAAAATATTGGGGCCAAGTAGGCTGGTTTTCCTTTTTGCTGATGGTTTGGTGTATCTAATTGAATTAGTTGCCTAAAGTATTTTTGGTTGCAAACTCCTTTTCATTTTTCATACAGTATTGGCCTTGTGGAATACATTTGATTGTGTGGTCTTGTTAGATCTACAACATTTGTAGTTGTTTAGTCCTATGGCCAAGGTGCACTTTTATTATGGAAATAGTTGATGCAATATTGTCATTTAATCCTTACTGCAGGGTAGCATGTTGAGAAGTTTCTTGTGAAACATTTGGTATTCAAAATGACACTTGATCCTATACAGCATCATGTACTTGACTTCAAAATTCATATTCAAAGTGTGCCAGACAATTCTTGAAAAATTTCAAATATTTATGTTGTTTTAAACCATTATCTTTTCATGTATTGGATGCTGAAAATGTGAAAAAGACTTTGGTATGAAACCAACTGGTGAATAATTTCCAGCACAACAACCACTTCCAAGACATGATTTAGAAGTAGAACAAATGTGCTTATGAAGCATAGAAAGATATCCTTGATGCATTGTCAATGTTTGGCTAGGGTTATTTTTGGAGAAAATAACTCCTTATTCATAGAATAGTGATCTTCAATACAAGTAAATGCCAGAGAAGAGAGATCATCGTGTGACGCAACAAAACTGAAATTGGACCCCTAAGGAGAGCTGGTGTGTCTACAATCGCTCTGTCAGCATTTTCCCCTGGTTTACCCCATTCTTTTCCTCCAGCCTGGGTCTTAATTGAATTCTTCTTTCTTCGGGTTTATTTATCAAATTCGTAGAATTTGATAAATAAATACCATCCACAATGGTTGGAATTTAATTTATATTCCCGACTTTATATTATCTCCAAGCCTTATAACCAATGTTTAACTTTCAACACTTTGTATTTATACTCCACGTTTATTTTTAAATAAATAACTTGTATTGAACTTTCGGCTCTATATTTCACCACCCAGCCTTACAACAATCACGCTCCAGACTTATGCTAACTACTCGCCAATCGTTTAATTAAACAATTTCATTATACTCCGGCCCCACCTATATATATATCAATAACCAATCAAACACTCGTATCGTACCTGGCTATCCTCCGCACACCTTAGTTAACCTCCGGGCAAGTTCAACATGCGACCACCGTCTGATGGCCCTTCTCCAAATCAACGACTCTTGGAAATTTCGCTCGGCTTCCAATGTCGGGCTTTAACGTGCGATGGTGCGGGTTAAACGGTGGTTTTCCGGGGGTCACTTTGCCACGTGTCGCATTCCCTATGGAATCACTCGCTAATAGGAAATACCGCCTACTCCGCAAAAGCGGTGCGATATGGGCAACCCGCTTTTGTGATTCCGCTCGTGGTTTTGGTACAGGGCTTGACCACAGGTGCAAGTCTGGTTCCGCTATCCTTTTGTTTGTTAACTCATGTCCAATCCTCGGGTCAGGTTCTGAAAGCACAACAATCTTGTCTCTTTATTAAGCGAGATTTTTATATTTGAACAGTGTTCACGACCCCGGTTCTCTACACAGACCTCGCCTTCGGGTGGGGTGAGTTCACAGGGTTATCTAACAATTTACGGGAATTCAAAGACAGAAGAATGGAATTATCAGTACCCAATCGCCTCACAGTTAAACAATTCTTCACAATTAGCAGTTCGAGATAATTCAATGGAAACTGTGCTTGGAAATCATTTAACTGGAAAAAATTGTTCACACACAGAGGTTTATTGCAGAAATCCCCTCTCTACTCTCCTCTTCCCTCTCTACTTTTATTCATCTGAGGAATTACAATTTATATACATAACATATGGCTCTTCGGTTCCTCTGAGAGGACCTTTCTAGAAATCAAAAGGTCTAATTATAATAATTCAACTAACTGAAACTGTTCGACTCCTACAACTCTAACTAGTCTAAGTAATACAGTCAGCTGAGGTATTGACACCTAGCTGTTACAACTCAAATGTTTTCTAACCCTCCTAGCCACAACATGTGGAAAAAACCTCCTACATTGCTGGCTAGTGCCTAATGCCCCTGCATCATTGTGTGACATAAACCTATTAACAAAAGTGAACAGGGAATGATTATTAATTATGGCATACTAAGTTGTCAGTGATTTTGACTATTTGTCTTTAACATGTAAAAATGTTAAATTCCAAACTTACATCATCATGGTATTTTAGTAGATGTGTGATAGGTAGTATGATAGTATCATATTACCACTTCCTAGAGGAACCCACTTCATCCATTAAGATTTCTTTTCTAAAGAGTAACATTGTAGATAACCTTAAAAACATTTGTTAACTATTTTTGTTTGACCATTTGATTGTATTTGATATGTAGAACTCATGGCAGCTAGTGTTTCTCCACTCATATTAAATAATTATTTCCAGAAGTTTCTTGTTACTATTACTTTAGGAAAACCATGAAGACTATGAATTTCTTTCACAGACACTTCTGCCACTTGGCTTGTTGTTTATGTACTTTGAGCTCTACAAAAAAAATCTACAAAATTTGTCTATATAAATGACCAAAAAAATGTAATACTTACCTTTATATTTCAGTAACCCTGTAATAAAGTCTATTGATATATCTTCTAGTCTTTGAATATGTATGTGGAATGGTTGAAGTAACCCTAGAGATTTTACTATCTCTCTTTTATTTATTATGCAAACATGACCTTCTTTTACAAAATTTTGAATGTCTTTCTTCATTCCTTCCAAAAATATATTTTTTGATCCTTTGAGATGTTTTAAGGAACTCTGCGTCCTACCATCAGAGAGACATGGGACTCCCTTAATATTTGTTTATTCAAATATGCTTGCGTGCATAAAAATATTCTACATTTGCACCAAAGTATAACTCTCTTTCACTCCCAATGCGCCATAGAGTTCATCCCATCCTTTATAAATTTTATTTTTTGTTTAGTATTATTGTCATTTTTCCATTATGGGAAGCTTCTTCTAGCCACCTAGGAATAGAAAATGTAATTGGATATAAATTTGAGGCCTCTTCTATTTTAGAAAGAGCATCATGTACTAAATTTTCCTTACCCTTTTTGCAGATTATCTCAAAATTAAAACTTTTCATTTTTCTCCTCATTTTTGTTAATCTTCCAATGAAATCCATAGCTTCAAAAAATACTTTATGCTATCATGGTATATCTTGACTTTAAAGTACCTCCCAGTGATATACTATCCCCATTTTTTATTTCATGTAATATTGCTTCCATTTATTTTTCATACGTAGATTTCACCAAATATTTTCTTTGAATTCCTTGCTTTTAAAAGCCAATGATATCCTTTATTGTGTTAATGTTACGTAAATTCCTTGTCCTAGTGCCTCACACTCTACTATGAATGTTTTACCAAAAGTAGGTGCAACCGATGTTGGTGTAGAAGACATGGCATCCATTAAAAGAGAGAATGCCAAAGTGGCCTCATCATTCCATATAAATGATATTTTCTTCAAGAGATATGTGAGTGGACTTGAAATGCATGCATAATTCTTAACAAATTATCAATAATATCATGTAAGTCTAAAAAATCTTCTAAAAACCTTGATTTTCTTAGGAATAGGTCATTTTGTAATAGCTTGCATCTTTTGAGGCTCCAACTTCACTCCTTCCTTTAAAACAATATTAACCAAATACTCAAATTCTTATTTCCCAAAAGCACATTTGGATATTTTTACATAAAAAAATATTGTTCTCAATAATTTATATAACTTTTCCACATGTTTACTAGTGTGGTATTCCCATGATTTATTATAAATATGTGTATTATCAAAGAAAACCAACACAAATTTTATAAGATGGGATCAAACAAAATTGTTCTTAAGTCGAGCCCGTCGGACTTCAAACAGTGATAAACCATAATTCAAACCAAATTCGCGTTCCAAAATAGCCTGCTGACGTCGGCCAATTTTGTGACGCGAAAACCAAATGAATTCCGCCCTAATCTTTTTCGGGTCCGAAGTTGGGCTAGCGTACGGAGGGAGAGTTGTGACGCGAATTTCTTATCAAATTCGCCCTAATCTTTTTCGGGTCCGGATTTCCACTGCGTGAGCGGCCCAAACAAAGATCCGCTCCTATCCCTCTGTGACGAAACCATTGTACATGTTGACGTCATCAATCAAAACCCGCCACCCTTTTGACTTTGTAAATAAAACAAATTGCGTCTACGTCATTTTCATTGTTCCGTGCGCTAGCCAGTCTTCCATGCAACAAAATTCAAAAACCAACTGTTAACACTTGCTGACCGTTACCTTGCTGAAGAGAATTGAAGCCGAGTATTTCAGGGTTCTTCTGTCATAACCAGCGCCTGTTTAAACACATTTCATTTCCCGTAAATAGGTATTTATTCCAATTCCCCACTAAACTCTGTAAAAAAATCTTGGTTTTAGTTTTAATTCTGCACTAAGGTCTGAAAAGAAGTTCAGTTTGGTCTTTTTCGTTGCCAGAACTGCAATTATATTCCCAAAGCTGGTAATTGTGCCCCTTTTCCACAAAAACCCCGAAATTCCATTTCTGAATCCACAAGAACCAGAAATGGAAGTTCCTGTAGCTCTGAATGTCGTGCCCATCAATGCCCCTCACAAGGACTTGGATTATTTGCCTTTAGCCGATATGGATTTTCAAATTAAGGACTTGCGTCTCAGTGAGAATCCTCTTCAAATATTTTTCCGCTGCAGAGACAATTATTTGAATGGTTCTAACATCTTTGGACTTTGGGAATCAAATCTTCCTATGTACCTTCTCCCCTCAGTCCATATTTTTCCTGAGTTAATCCATTATTGCTACGCAAAGTATGATCCCAACCAACGAGCAGTTTTATCCCCAATTCAAAATGTCCTTTTCCCAATAACTGCTCAGTCCATAAATGAAATGCTACAATTCCAACCTGGTCAAGCTCTCACTCCCCTGTCCATGGTTGAATTACTTGAGAAATCTACTAAGTTATCCCATGAAGAGTTAAACCGCCTATGCCAAACCTTCATGTTACCAGAGCATCAGCCTATAAACCCTCCCCCTTATGGTTATACTTTCTTTACTGATGAGGGTAGACTTATTTTAAACATGATATCTTCCATAATGGGCTTCAATACTAGTGAGTATGTTTATCAGTTAACCCTAGTATTGTTATCCATTTTTACCCCTAGACAGCCTCCTGCTGTCAAGTACAATTTTGCATCTTATATTGCTGACAAAATCCATGATCAGTTCATGAGATTTGAGAATGAGAGAGTATTTAAGTATTCTTCTGTCATATATCATCTCATGATTTACTTTCAGTCAGAAAATTTCCCTTTTTATGTTAAGAAATTTAATGCCAAAGGGAATCCTAGGTCAGTCATCTTTTGGTCTGCCATTACTCACAATTCCTCTGATTCTCCTTATTCCTATAATGAGTTTGTCGATCTTTTTGTTCATCCTGCAACTACCTTGTTGACAGGAGTCTCTCCTCCTAGAATTAACAATGAAGTCAAGAAAATCCTTCAGCTCTCAAAGCATTACAAGATAGGTGACTGGTACCTATATCAAAACTACACAGAGATCAAGATATATGGATGTGAATTATGCCCATTCAAACTGCCCAAGTATGTCCCAATGAGACTCTTTGCATTAGAATATTTCAGGCAGATGAATAATTCAGATATAATTCATTTTTGCAATGCAAAGAAAAAGGCTCAACTCAGGATCAAGAGCCAATTAGGTCCCTTCATTTGGAACTCTAGGGAAGCTGGAAAGGAAGCCGAAAGGATTTTAGAAGACTATCTTAGACTACAAAAGAGTTTCTACTGGGTGCCTTATGATCCAAACAACTTTATCTATGATAGAAGAATGAAAAATAAAATGTCACCATACATCCATCAAAGAATCCCAGAAATAGAACAATATGCTAATACAGATGAATGGATAGAAGAGACATTGGTTGAAAAAGATAGTGAGCAAGTCAATGTTGAAAATGTAATGAAAGATCTTGAAAAGATACTTGACCTAGAATCTTTTGGACAGGTGCAGGGATCTTCTTCAGCCAGGACTTTACAACAAAATTTGCAGGAGATTAGTACAGTAGCAGTAGAATCTAAAGGAAAAGAAAAGGAGCCTAATATACAAATAATTGAAAAATTCATAATGACAGCGCAACCAGAGACTTCTAAAGAACAAGGTCAAGGACAAATTCCTCCTACTCAGATCAGTGAGCCAAAAATTTCTATTTTACAAACTCCTCTGAATATAGAAAAGGGAAAAAAGAGAGAGGTTGAAACAACTACTCCTATTGGTGGCTCTTCTGAACAGCAAGATGTTAAAAGGCAGAAATTAACTCCCCTTCCAGAAGATGAATCATTTCAGGAAATCCCTGACAGCCAGGGAAGAGAAGACAGTCAGAAAACAGGTACAAGTAGTGGGACATCCACTAATTTTCAAAAACAAGGAATACAGAGGCAACAAAGTGCAGAAATATCTTCTTTCAAACCTCCAGTAAAAACTGCCTGGGACATCAAAAGAACATTCATCAATATAAAGGCCAGGAACGATCCACTTAGACTTCAAGTGTACAACCAATTTTTGAATATGGCTCTGAAAAATCAAGAAAGATTGATGTCAGCTTATGACATCCAACGGGGTAAGATGTTAATGAACCATTTCAAGCCCAAGGTGTAGCAGCCTCAGACAGCTGCAGATTACTTTAGGACTAATTTTCAAGTCTTAGCAAAGGATATCCATCCTTTAGATCAAATTGAGCTACACAAGCAAACAGGTGAGATGATTTATTCTACTCTGACGGATAAATCAATGATGACCCATAAGTTGCGGGATTCTTTGGATAATACTAATACACAGTTGCAGCTTGAAAAAGCCTCCTCCCAGGCTAAGGATAATAGAATCAAAACTTTAGAGGAAATAATCATTGGTTTGGGTCATAATCCTAAATATGTGAAAGGTATTGAAGCTTTGATCAAGAGAAAAGATGATGATATTGCAACTCTGAGAAAACAATTAAAGTTCCCGGCCTCAAGACATCCACAGACTGCAAAAATCATCAAACAAAATTCTGAGGAAGAACTAATGGATTTGCTCTTAAAATTGAATGAGCAACTTACTGCAATTGAAAAAGAGCTTGAGAATGCATTAAAAGATAAGCAGGCAAATATTCTAGTATCTACAACAGGAGTAGTGACAGGTACAACAACAACAGGTCAGCCAGCAGAATTGTCACAGAGCAACACTGCAAATTTGAACATTGATGAATTAACAAAGTCAATGGAAGATATGAACATTCAGGCCATAGAGCTTCACAAAACAAAGGAACAATTGGCCACTCTAGAACATAAATATGATCTTTCAAAAATGAGTGTTGCTGATAAAACAAGAGAAGTGAACAAATTAGAAAAAGCAGTCAAAGCATTGGAAAAGGATCTCACATTGGAGAAACCTTTAAAAGAAATAAATGAAATTCTTTGGGATAATATCATTCAATCAATAAAGGATGTTTGGTCCTCAATTCAAATAATGGATGAACAGAATAATTTAGTTAAATTGGCTCTGGATGAGATTGAGAGATCAAGACAAGAGTTGGGAAATATGCCAGAAGAGGCCAATAGACTTATACATTTTTTGAATACTCGGACTAAGAATCAACTTGCAGAAATTGGTATTCAGGATAGGACCGGAACAATTCTGGAAATAAAGAGAGTTTTTACTAAAAGAACTCTGGTACAGAATTTAGAACGAAGGTGCTCAGATATGCAAGAAGAAATCATTGCCTTCAGAGAAAGATTGAATTTTTTGTTAAATAGAGGATTGCCCAATCCTATAGTTGCAGAAGATAAGCTAATGGAACTTGCTAGTTATGTTGAAAAATTGGATAAATATGCTGATAATCAAGCTAGTTCTTCAACCAGTTCATCAACAGTAGCATTGCCTACAGGGAAAAACCTTCATGACAGATTGGAGAATTTATTTTATCTTGAGCATGAAGTAAATCATTTATTCCCAAATCAACCTAATTTCTTCAGATATACTGAGGCTGATGAAACACTAAGAAAGTTGCAAAGGACCAGAGTGCCAGAAGTTCAATGGTGGGAAGAAATGATGGAACTTTTGTAAAAAATTATCCTTACATAAATTTTTGCCTATTTACCACAGTATATCATGATAAAAAGGATAAAGGATGAACAAAGGTCAAAGAGTATCAGAGCAGTTAAAGAGTATCAGTTAAAGAGGTCAAAGAGTAGCAGTTAAAGAGTATCAGATTGTCGATAATCTCCATGTGGACCGTTACTGGGTTTTATATCAAGTCCCTGTATGTGACATGGGGTATTTTTCTATCACTGTCTGGGGTGGGACTTCCACATTTCTGGATGGATATTTGGGTTCCAATATTCAGATGTGAAAATGTAATGACTTCATAGACTGTTTTACTTAATATAATATATTCAAAACAACATTTTTTCTCTTGTGAAAAGAAAATGATTAATGTTTATCACTCTGCCTTCAAAACTAGCGATGCTGGTCTATGTTGCTGGTTTATTGATATGGTCTCATGGTATTTTTATATTTGGGACATATCACACTCCTCACATGATTAGCGTTTTTCTATGTTCAAGGATTTTGGGTACTTTAATTTGTATTTGGAACAATGGACGTTGGTACTCTATCTGTTGTTTTACTATTCTACATACTGCTATTTCACTTTCTTATAGATGCCTTGGGCATATTTGGATGCTTTCTCAGATTTGTCGATAATCTCCATGTGGACCGTTACTGGGTTTTATATCAAGTCCCTGTATGTGATGTTTGTGCTCAACCTAGTCTCCTAAATTGAGTTCATTAATTGTCAACCAGGGTTGGTAAACTGCTGAAGTGTGGTGCACTATATGTGCCTAGGTAATTGTTTCTCACTACGTTGTGTCTAGTGTTTTATGATGTTTTTGGATTTTTATGGTTTTATGTTCACAAGGGAAAGAACTAAATGCTGGTGGAAAGAAACTACTAGTTGAAAAACAGAGTGAAGCCTAAATTATGGATGAAAAATGACAAATGCAAATACTGAAACAAAACAAAGCCTAAACTATGGCTAGAAAATTACAAAGCTTGATAATGACTTCAAGAAAATAAATCACAACATGAGATTAACTTGTCCAATTCATTCATTAAAGATGTTTTGGAAGAGCTTGAGAAATGGGCAGCTAAGTGTAAATGAAATTATCCTAACTAAACAATCAAACAATCAACTTACAATGTTACAACATCTCATCCATGATTAAAGGTCTATTAAAATATATTTGGAAAAGAACATTTGTATCACCATAAGATTTCTATTCTAAACTAGCTTCTAACTTTGTTTTGCAACTCAATCTAGCACCACTAGGCCTCACACAAAAGTTATAGATTTCCTTTTAGAATGGTCTTTGAGAAAAGGCTTGTTTGTGAAATGGTAAAAAGGTTGCAAAAGTACTCCAGGCCTTAGACTGATACTATCTTCTGTCCAGATAATTATGTGTTAGTATGAGTTTGGAACAAAATAAGTTTTGTAAATAATGAAGACCGTGGTGTTTAAATTTAACAACTAATACAATTTGAAATGCAATGGATGGCAACTACACTGGAAAGTTAACACAGTGAGCTAAGTTAAGACTAAACTAGGGTACTACTAGTCTACAGTGAACTGTGTTCAATTAAAAGCCATTATCAAACTGAAAATGAAATGACAGAACTGAACCACATGCATTCTACCTCCGGAGTGCTATAACTAAGTTATCATGCAACTAACCTAAGGAATTATACAGTTCATCCCGTTCAGTATGAATGATGTTTTGGAAGAGTTTGTGAGAACGAGTATGGCTGTATCATTCAAAGCAATTGAACATAAACACAAGACTGAAAGCAAATACATCTGAAGTCCAAGACACCACAGTTACTTCTTACTCAATGTTATGATATTTTGGAAAAGCTTTGTAAGAGTAAGATTGGCTATGCCACTTGGTGTAAACTAACAACTAAAACCTACAATACCACAGTTATGCCTTATCCATCATAATGATATTTTGGAAAAGTTTATTAGAGTAAGTTTTAACTGTGATAACTTAACAAAAGTAAATGCAACTAAAACCTACACTATCAAAGTTGTGCCTCATTCTTCATAATGATATTTTGGAAGAGTTGATTAGAGTAAGTTTGGCTGTGATAGTAAATGTAAACAAATATGAACATAAGCTGAAATAAAAGCGAAACTAAAACTAGAAATAAAAGCGAGATTAAAACACTTATCTACTGTATAAACAAGGTCGCTCAGGAGGCAGGGGCCCTCTACCACCAGAGTAGCAAGAAATCTAGCTCAAAATTGACTCAACGCGTTCAAGGAAATGCTGCTTCTTTCATTAAAGAGGAATCACCTCAAAACAGAGTATTCACAGACTTCAAAGATCTAACAATCAACCATAAAATCTAACCAAATCTAACCTTTGTCTCTCGGTTTCCCGAGCATATTTATAGAAAATTAACATAACAGAACTTGAGATAATACGGGGATTATTGTCTTTCCTAATATAAACTAAACTAGGACTCTAATCATGATCATGTAACATAATCTGGACTGTCCTTATTCTGTTAGCAGTCTACCTCCTAGTTTAAGTTTCCACGTGCTTAACCACGTACAAAATTCTGTTCAATCTCCATGGAGGGCAACAAATGATGAGGACATGACGTGGAATAAACCCATGTGTGCTTTTCTCCAAGATGACATCTGGAACCTGTATAAACATGAAGCTGGCTACAGAATTGGCAACTAGCTACAGAATGTCTGCATTCTGTAGCTAGTTTCAGTTCAAAAATTACTACAATGACACAATCACAAAAACATAGCAAGTTAGCCACGATATTCATTCTTAAAGCAATTTTAACTAATTTCATTGATCATTTGAGCCTGGGATTAATAATGGATAAAAGAAATGGAATGGAATGTGGCGAAAGAAAGAACATTTTTTTGAGCTCAACATGTGACATGGGGTATTTTTCTATCACTGTCTGGGGTGGGACTTCCACTTTTCTGGATGGATATTTGGGTTCCAACTTCAGATGTGAAAATGTAATGACTTCATGGACTGCTTTACTTCATATAATATATTCAAAACAATGTTTTTTCTCTTGTGAAAAAAAATGATTAATGTTTATCACTCTGCCTTCAAAACTAGCTATGCTGGTCTATGTTGCTGGTTTATTGATATGGTCTCATGGTCTTTTTA
Organism: Pinus albicaulis; assembly: GCA_034641835.2. Classification (NCBI taxonomy): domain Eukaryota; kingdom Viridiplantae; phylum Streptophyta; class Pinopsida; order Pinales; family Pinaceae; genus Pinus; species Pinus albicaulis. The sequence goes on from CM076579.1 coordinate 1,298,183,856, forward strand.
TATTTTGGACATATCACACTCCTCACATGATTAGCGTTTTTCTCTGTTTAAGGATTTTGGGTACTTTAATTTGTATTTGGAACAATGGATGTCGGTACTCTATCTGTTGCTTTACTATTCTACATACTGCTATTTCACTTTCTTATAGATGCCTCGGGCATATTTGGATGCTTTCTCAGATTGTTGATAATCTCCATGTGGACCGTTACTGGGTTTTATATCATGTCCCTGTATGTGACATAGGGTATTTTTCTATCATTGTCTGGGGTGGGACTTCCACTTTTTTGGATGGATATTTGGGTTCAAATCTTCAGATGTGAAAATGTAATGACTTCATGGACTGCTTTACTTCATATAATATATTCAAAACAACGTTTTTCCTCTTTTAAAGTTTCATTTTTTTTTTTTAAATTGAACTTGCCGTCACAATTCCGACGCCTTGTAAGCGTCGGAAGAGCGACAGATTAGAAACGTCGGAAGAGCGACAGTATAAACACGTCGGAAGAGCGACGTTCAAAACGTCGGACCACATTTCGTCGTAATTGTGACAGTTTACAGACGTCGGAAGAGCGACGTTCAAAACGTCGGACCACATTTCGTCGTAATTGTGACAGTTTACAGACATCGGAAGAGCGACGTTCTAAACATCGGACCACATTTCGTTGGAAGTGCGACAATTTACAAAGGTCAGAAGTGCGACGGATTGGGAAACGTTGGAAGAGTGACGCTTGTTTGGAAGCGACGGAAAAAGTGTCGATAGTGCGACACTTTTTAATTGCATCGGAACTGCGACGGTATGGTAAATCATGTTTTTCCTGCCCTCGAACTGTCGCTCTTGCGACGAATATGTGTCGGAATAGCGACGAATTGGCTGTCGGAATTTCCGCCAAATTTTCTAGTGGTAAAACCTCTCATACAGTCGAAGATGAACTTGATGCTTTTGCACTGAGATGTACTGCTTTTATGTGGATTTGAATTGGTATCAACACCATAGAGACAAAAGAAATAATTTGCGGGTAGTCAAGGGATCAAGTTTGATAGTTGTTTTGTGGCATTATAAGACAAGGTAATCAATTTTCCCCAAGTTTAGCCATTTGAACATACAAACAGGAAAAATTTCAAAATTTCGCCAAGTTCAACAATTTAAACATATAGGCTGGAAAATTTTCAAAATTTCATAGCTGATATTTCTGAGAGGAGTAAGGCATGTAAAATATTTCCATATGATGCTGGGATTTTGGGAGATTCAATGTGTTGAATGCTTCTAGCTTTATACCAATAGAGGTCTCCATCATTTTGGTCAATTTATTTACTTATGTTTATTCAATTCCATGTTAATGAATCACATTTAGTTGTGTTTAAATACTATTTCATAGTAGACTACCCAGCCTCCATCCCTATTATTCACACAAGGTTTTGATGTATACTGCATGGAAACAAATTCTAGGAGTGTGCAAATCCATTGCCGCATTGCAGAGTTTCAGTGGGGCAATTAACATCCTCATCGCATAGTCCTTTTACATGGTTAAAATTTATGATATGAGATGCCATTCCTTCTAGTATGTCTACCCCTGTCTATGTAGTGATTTTAGAAAAAATTGAATATATATCTAGACTTAGCTTAGGATTTCCAAAACAATTAGAGGATCATTAGTTGTTCTTAGCCATTCAGAAACCTTGATTTGTGTGGCATCATCCTTCCATTCATGTACACATGCAAGGTAATGTTAAACTCCAAGGCTGCTCCCGTAGAGTGAGTTTATGTTACAGTAGTTATGATTTATCATGGACCATTATTAATTACCATACTATAGGTTTGAAGAGTTTCAATTTATGCGTAGCTTTTGTTGTTCTGCAAGTTTTATTTGAGAGGTTGAGGATGGAGAAGGAAGAAGAAGAGGCATAAATTTGGGAGATATGAATATCAATGTAGATAATCTCAGCCTGAACACCACCACCACTATTAGTGATCTTCATCTCCACAGTCACAACTGCTTGGTTGGTGATGATGTGAACTGCAAATTGGTGAAGGTGAACAAGAGATTGAAAGTTCTTCACTGGTATTCATCAACGTTGAATATGCTATGTCTGGAATCTCTTACGTGGCACCTTGCCTATCTCTCATCATACCTCAAGATCTGATCTTAACCAGGCTTCTTCGAGTGATATTTCCAAACAGTTTTGGTAAGAAAATATGTCGGTGTGTTGCAAAACTTTGTAGAGATGTTGTATGTGTATATAGTGGTTTTAATGCTTGTAGAATGTATTTATTATCTTAATGTTTTGTAATTGTAATCCTCTTTCTGTAAATAAATTCTTTATATTTAAGCTTTTCAAAGGTTCTTGGATGGTTTCCCAATAATTTTCGGAAGTTTTCTCCAATTCCTGCACAGTGCATGAAATCCATAAGACAACCTTTTGAGAAGGTGGTTAAAAACAGTTGATAATTTACATTGATTAGAAATTTATATTAATATTTTCAAAGGTTCTTGGATGGTTTCCCAATAATTTTTGGAAGTTTTCTCTTGCTCCAATTCCTGCACAGTGCATGAAATCCATAAGACAACGTTTTGAGAAGGTGGTTACAAGCAATTGATAATTTACATTGATTAGAACAAAGAATTTTGGGGAGATTATCCATTCTTAGAAGGTGGTTAAACACAATTTATAATTTCCATTTATTAACACATAATTTCTGGAGATAGTTAATTATGGTAAAGGAGTAACTTGATTTGATGGTTAAATTGATCAACAAATCAATTTAGTATTTAGTATTTTTTTAAGCTAAAAGAACATTTAAATGAAAATTTATGACTACCTAATTTCCAATAGAATAAATCGGGCAAAATCTAACGAATTATTTATCTTGCTAAAATTACAGTGTATTTTTTTAAAGTAGCTAAAGCCTTATTCTTCACTTTTTGCATTGCAATGTTTATAAGAATTTTGAATACCTAAATTTCAACACAGTTATTTAAATCAATCTCCAAGCCAAATTTACATCTCAAAAATTATGAAAAACAATATTCAAATTACACCCACAACATTTTCTATGTGGCAAAGTATCATCTTCGAGACTTAGCAGTTTTGGTAAGAAAATTTGTCCTGTGTTGCAAAACCTTGTGGAGATGGTGTATGTGTATATAGTAGTTTTAATGCTTGTAGAACGTATTTATTATCTAGATGTTTTGTAATTGTAATCCTCTTTATTTAAATAATTTTTTTGTATTTAAGAAGTTCGAAGGTTGTTGGATGGTTTTTCCCAATTCAAAGGTTCTTGGATGGTTTCCCTATAATTTTCGGAAGTTTTCTCCAATTCCTGCAGAGTGCATGAAATGCCTAAGACAACCTTTTGAGAAGGTGGTTAAAATCAATTGATAATTTCCATTGATTAGAACAAATAATTTGGGATTTTATCCATTCTGAGAAGGTGGTCAAACACAATTTATAATTTCCATTGATTAGCACAAAGATTTTATGGGGATAGTTAATTATGGTAAAGGAGTAATTTGATTTGGTGGTTAAATTGATCAACAACTTAGTTTAGTATTTTAGTATTTTTTTAAGCTAAAAGAACATTTTAATGAAAATTTATGAGGACGCAATTTCCAATAAAATAAATTGGGCAAAATCTAATGAAAAATTGGGCAAAATCGAATGAATTATTTATCTTGCAAAAATTATAGTAGTATATTTTTTCCAATTGATAAAATTCTTCACTCTTTGGATTACAATGTTTATCATATTTTTGAGTACCTAAAGTTCAACATAGTCCATCTTCTAGACTTAACAATTTTGGTAAGAAAATATGTCGTGTATTGCAAAATCTTGTGGAGATGGTGTATGTGTATAGAATTTTTAATGCTTGTAGAACCTATTTATTATCTTAATGTTTTGTAACTGTAACCCTCTTTTTGTAATTAAATTCTTTATATTTAAGAGGTTTAAGGTTTTGGATGGTTTTTCCCTATTCAAAGGTTCTTGGATGGTTTCCCAATAGTTTTCGAAAGTTTGCTCCAATTCCTGCATAGTGCATGAAATGTTTAAGGCAACCTTTTCAGAAGGTGGTTAAAAATAGTTGATAATTTGAAATGCTTAAGGAAACCTTTTGAGAAGTTGGTTAAAAATAGTTGATAATTTCCATTGACCAGAACAAAGAATTTGAGAAGGTTATCCTTTATGAGAAGGTGGTTAATTAAACACGATTTATAATTTCACTTGATTAGCACAAAAACTTTATGGAGATAGTTAATTATGGTAAATGAGTAATTTGATTTGGTGGTTAAATTGATCAACAACTCTACTTAGTATTTTAGTATTTTTTTAAGCTAAAAGAACATCTAAATGACAATTTATGACGACCTAATTTCCAATAGAATAAATTGGGAAAAATCTAATGAATTATTTATCTTGTGGAAATCATAGTGTATTTTTTTCCAATTGATAACTAAGTTTTTAAAGTGGCTAATGCCTTATTCTTCACTCTTTGGATTGCAATGTTTATAAGAATTTTGAGTACCTAAAGTTCAACATGGTTATTTATCCCAATCTCCAAGCCAAATTTAAATCTTAAAAATTATGAAAAACAATATTCAAACTACACCCAGAACATTTTTTATCTGGCCAGTGCCATCTTCAAGACTTTTGAATTAGAGGATGAACTAGAATCTTGTTACCAACAATATTGTCACCAACATGGTTACATAGTATGCAAACTACACCCACAATGTTTTATATCCATCCTCGAGACTTTTGAATTGGAATATGAACTAGAATCTTGTCACCAACATGGTTATGTAACATAGGAGAAGCTTTAACATATTAGTTTAGCTTGTGAGTTTCATTGGCTTGGGCTTCTGAAAGAGCTCGAAATTCCTTGCAAGGCATATTCACCTACAGGTCACTATGAGCATAGAGTTGATAGCTTTTAATTCCTCAAGAGTCCAATTTTTAAGACAACTCTCCAAAGTATTCCCTTACCAAATAGCTTTCAGCTTTGACATTGTTTTCATTTTTAACTAAAGTTCTCTTGTACGAATAGGCCACAATGAGCATAGAGTTGATAGATTTTAATTCCTAGAGAGTCCAAATTTTAAGAAAACTCTCCAAAGTATTCCCTTGCCAAATAGCTTTCACCCTTGACATTGTTTTCTCTTTAACCAAAGCTCTATTGTAAATGAGTAGTATTTGACTAGGGGATGATCTATACTTGTTAAAAATTTCTTACTTGATGACCATGTTAGTTTTTTGTTTTTTAAAATCAATCTTATAAAAAATTTGCTTTTGAGTGGTTTATAAGAACTTTGTAAATGAGTAGTAGTTGACTAGGGGATGATCTATACTTGTTAAAAATTTCTTACCTGATGACCATGTTAGTTTTTTGTTTTTTAAAATCAATCATATAAAAAAATTGCTTTTGAGTGGTTTATAAGAACTTTGGTTGAATTGAACTAGTATCATTGTCTATATTGAATATTTTAAATTTATATATTGAATTTTTTATTACTTTAACTTTTATGATGAAATTTAATTTTTACAATAACACAACTCACATATTGCAACATTTTGAATAGTCTATGCAACTTCATATGATTTGTTTCCCATGTAGGCCATTTGTATTTATTACTATTCAAAGTGATCACTCTAAACACAATGGTGTAATCCAATGATCCAGGTGGATATTGGTGGTCACCCGCCTATTCCATTTGGGCCCCACCATTGTTTCTTTCATTTTTTCAGTTTCGGCATAACTTACTATTTTTAGCAGTTTTTCGGGTCCTGAACTTTCGGAGCCGTTTTGAGGCCCTAAAGGACGTTTTTTTTGGGAAAACCAGGAGCAACATGGTTCCATGGACATATCTTTCTAATGAGGCATGGTTCGCATCAAACAGAGATCGTATGCCAAAGTTATGTCCCTGGGAAGTTGAAACACCAATTTACCGAAACGGGGCCCATAGTTTTGGCGCTTCATCTCCTAGGGTTAGGGTTTTCGATGTTTAGGGTTTTCCATTGTTTCTAAATAATAAATAGGCCCTCAAGCCTCATTGTAACTCAGTTCAGAGGCCTGTAGCCGCCACATCTCTTCTCAAAGATAGCTACCAGCGCCCTAGCTAGTTTATTTCCATTCTGTCTGTAAGCAAATTTCAGTTCTTTGATATTAATGAAATGAAGTGTTATTTCTGTTGCATATTTGTATTTATGGTTATATGTTTATTCTATTGTGTTCCTGCATAAATCCGGATCAGTGGTATCAAAGTGGTCTGTTTTTTCTCTATCCTTCTTTGCATGTCCCCAACGAGGTCGGGGTATAAGGAGTTAGGGCTTGATCTGGTGGAACCTTTGCAAGATCAGCCTCACAAACCCCGACGGACGCCCATGGGGGGAAAAAAGAAAGATGAGGGAGCAGGAGATTCTATCAAAATATTTCTCGAGGAGGCCCTCGAAAAACAAAGGAATGCGATGATGGATAACTTTCCGAGATCCTTCAATGACTGCCCACCGGCGACGCATCTGCATCCAGCGACCACTCTGGAGGTGCGACTCCTTTTAAGGTACAAGTAAATTTTGACATTCCCATATTTGAGGGTCAAATAGATGCAGATGTCGTAGATAGATGGTTGAATCCATTGGAAGAATATTTCTCAGTTCATGACTTTTCTGACCAGGAGAAGATTATTTTTGCACTCCTCAAAGCTACCCCCCATGTCAAGGACTAGTGGGAAACCTACTATGAGAAAAAGGACGAGATAGAACCCTCTCTGTTCTCGACCGTACCCACTTGGAATTATTTTCGAGACGCCATCAAGGAACAATACTATCTCGTGGGGAGCTATGAGGACAAGTACGTACAATGGACCACGCTGCGACAACAAAGGGATAAAGATGTGCATGAGCTGACGAATCTGTTCCATACCCTACGCACAAAGTTGGGTATCAAAGATTCAGAGAACATCTGGTGCTAAAATATCACAGTTGTCTACATAGATACATTTAGGAGGAAATGGAGTTCCTTGACATCTCCTCGCTACGTACGACATACCGGTATGCTACCAAGATTGAGCAGAAATTCAAACAGAAGAAGCGAGACTTTGGATCTGCGAATCAAAAGCAAGGGAAATGTGCTCCCAAACCGCAGAACAAATGACAGAGCCAAGGCATGGTGGCTCAAGACAACTTGTCGAAGCCACAAGCAAAGAACAACACCGCAAAGCTAAAGAAGGACATGAGAAAGTGGTGTGAGTTCCATAAGAGCTCAACTCACAACACAAGTGAGTGTCGGGCCAAGCAGTCATTGGTGGCCGAGATGAGGGCTTCTGAGTTAGATGCATGCTCCGACTTTGAATCAGAACCTGACAAGGGGAATGACAAAGGGAAACAGATTATTGATGCAGAGCCCAATGCCACTATTACCACTACAAAGATCCAGAAAGAGGAACTGGAAGATCCATAGGAGGAGGAACGTTCCTTCCACTCCCAGATGTGGGTAAAGGGCTCCCCGATACAGTTCATTGTCGACAATGGGAGCCAAAAGAGCCTCATTTCAGCAGACGCCGTGAAGTGGTTGGGCTTGTCGACCACAACTCACCCACATCCATACACCATCGGGTGGCTTCACCAAGGACGATATCTCCGCGTCAGCTAGCAATGCCGCCTTCCCTATGGCATCACGCCCTTCACGGATGAGGTATTATGTGACATTGCTCCTATTTATGTTTCTGATGTATTATTAGGACAACCATACTTGTGGAAGCGTCATACTGTGTATGAGTCTCAGCCTCGCGCTGTTATTGTTATTTTGGGAAATAAGTTGTATAGGATACCAGAGGTACCACCTCATGTCGCTATCTCTTTGGTTACTACAAAACAATGCAGTAAGCTCATTTCCTAAACCAAGAAATTCGTTTTCCTGATGATCCGCCCCTAGGGCAAGAAGAAGACTATGGCCACGACCTCCAGACAGGGCTTCTCTACATGACAACAACAAATGGACAAGGTTGTGGAGGAGTACGGGGACATCTTCACCTCACCTATGGGGGTTCCTCTGCACTGTCAGGTCAAGCACCTGATTGATTTGACCCCAGGTGCGCCGCTACCCAATGGACCGATCTATCGGCACTATGTTATGGAGAACGATGAAATCAAGAGGCAGCTTTAGGAGCTCCTGCAGAAAGGTCACATCCGACCAAGTTCATCGCCCTGTGGGAGCTCGATCGTGTTGGTACAAAAGAAGGATGGGACATGGAGACTCTGTATTGACTATCGAGCACTGAACAAGATCACTGTCCAGAATAGGTACCCGATCCCACGAATTGATGACCTTTTGGACCAACTCAAAGGGGCGAAATATTTCAGCAAGATCGACTTGAAGTCTGGGTATCACCAGGTACCAATTTAACCCTCCGATGTGTGGAAGATTGCCTTCAAAGCCAAAGAAGGCCTTTTCGAATGGTTGGTCATGCCTTTCGGGTTGACGAATGCTCCTACAACCTTCATGAGGTTGATGGACGACATCTTACGGCCATTCACCAACTCATTTGTGGTGGTGTACTTGGATGGCATTCTGATCTACAACCAGACTTGGGAAGAGCACCTCCACCACATTCGACAAGTCCTCCAAACACTACGACAACACAAGTTGTGTGCCAATTTGGAGAAGTGCACTTTTGGCATGACCCAGGTTCAATATCTGGGATACATTATTGATGAAAGGGGGGTGCATGTGGATCCAACCAAGATCCAAGTCATTCGGGATTGGCCAGCCCCAACCACTATAACAAAGTTTCGCAGCTTTCTGGGTCTTGCTAATTTCTACCGTAGGTTCGTGTTGGGATTCTCTCATATCACTTGGCCCTTGAGTCAAGTCACCAAGGGAGGAGTGAGAGAAAAATTATTTTGGTCGGAATCTCAACAGAAGACATTCACAGAATTGAAAAATCGCCTCTATTTTGCCCTAGTGCTCACATTACCAAACTTGCAATAGCCATTTGAGATCGAGACAGATGCCTCTGACTATACTATTGGTGCAGTTCTTACTCAATAGGGAGATCCAGTGGCATATCGCAGTGAGACATTGTCTAACACAGTTCGCAAGTATCCCACTTATGACAAAGGAATGTATTCCATTGTGCAAGCTTGTCGACAATGGAAGCATTACATTTTTGGGAAGGAAACAATCATCCACACAGACCACCGGCCCCTGTAGTTCATATAGACACAAGGGAAGTTGCAGAATGATCGCCATCAGAAGTGGTCCACATATTTGCAACAGTTTCATTTGAACATCAAGTACAAGAAGGGTAGCACCAATAATGTTGCACACCGCCTCAGTCGACCACTGATCGTGGCCCTCACCACCATTCTCAACTCTTATGGGCACAAGACTTCTGATTGGCCGCTTCTCTACGAGAGCGACCCAGAATTCGGCCACACATACAAGGCACTCTTGGGGGGTACGCAAGTTCCAAATTTTCACCTCCAAGGTGCACTTTTATGTTACCTAGGACACCGTTGTGTTCCTTCAAGCGAGCATGCCAAGATGATATGGGAAGCACACTACAGTTGGTTCGCTGGGCATTTCAGGGTCCAGAAAATAGTAGCAGTACTGCAGAAGTATTTCTATTGGCTGAACATTCGAAAGGATGTCGGGAAGCACATCAGATCCTGTATTGCTTGTGCCATTTCCAAACCGACCATCAAGAAGCAAGGCCTATATACTCCACTACCTACCCCTAGTCGAATTTGGGAATCCATCTCCATGGATTACATGTCGGGCCTTCCTTTTACTAAGCATGGAAATGACTGTGTTTTTGTGGTCGTCGACAAATTCTCGAAGATGACCATTATGGCGGCCTGCAAGAAGAATATCATAGCAGAAGCCACTGCTAAACTCTTCTTTAAACGAGTGTGGGTGCACTTTGGGATCCCACAGTCTATCATATCAGATCGGGATAGTAGGTTCCTTAGCACATTTTGGTCCAGCCTCTGGTCAATGCTGGACACCAAGCTCACCAAGTCCATAGCTTTCCATCCCCAAACAAATGGCCAGACAGAGGTCGTCAACAGAATGATTGTACACATTCTGTGCATGTACAATTCAAAGCATCCACACACATGGGACGAGAGCCTCCCCTATGTACAACATAGTTATAGCCAGGCTCTCCACAACTCAATCGGCCACAGCCCCTTTCAGGTGGGCTTGGGATTCCAGCCACTATGTCCCATTGACGTAGCCATGCCATTTGCGGCTACTCAGGCCGATTCGGTTCATGTCCAGTCTGAAGTTGAAAAAGCAAATAGCTTCATCGAGCGCATTCAACACATCCACCAACAGGTTCATGACATATTGGACAAAGCCAATGCTAAGTACAAGCAACGCCATGATCAACATCGGGTGCCACACAACTTCCAGGTGGGCGACAAAATGTGGTTACATTTACAGAAGGAGCGCCTCACTGGACCCCACCGCAAGCTTCGCCCGCTCTGATATGGGTCGTACACCATCACCAAGGTTGTAGGGAACATTTCCTTTGAGCTCAATATTCCAACATTCCTTGGTCTGCACCCAGTATTCATTGTGGACCACCTTCGTCCTTACTTCCCACCTCTACTGGACACCTCTAACATTGTAGAACAACTCACACCAACATAGTTAAACCCAGACTGCATGGAACAGACCACCACAGATTGTATCATGGACATGCAAATCAAGAACACTCGCCAACAAAAGATCCAACTGTATTGGGTTGTCAAAGCCGGCCAACTCCTGCACCAAGGAAAGTGGTTCACCGGGGACCAAGTTCAATAGAAGTTTCCTCATCTCATGGAGGAAATTAACGCAATGGGGACAATTGCTTCCTAAGGGGGGAGGAATGATCCAAGTGGATATTGGTGGTCACCCGCCTATTCCATTTGGGGCCCCACCATTGTCTCTTTTAGTTTTTCAGTTTCGGCACAACTTATTATTTTTAGCAGTTTTTCGGGTATTGAACTTCCAGAGCCATTTTGAGGCCTTAAACGACATTTTTTGGGAAAACCGGGAGCAACATGGGTCTATGGATCGATGTTGCTCACTCAAAATTTGTAGTCTTCAGATAGATCTTTCTAACGAGGTATGGTTCATGTCAAACGGAGATCGTATGCCAAAGTTACGTCCCTGAGAAGTTGAAACACCAATTTACCCAAACAGGGCCCATAGTTTTGGCGCTTCATCTCCTAGGGTTAGGGTTTTGGATGTTTAGGGTTTTCCATTGTTTCTAAATAATAAATAGGTCCTCGCGCCTCATTGTAACTCAGTTCAAAGGCCTGTAGCCGCCACATCTCTTCTCAGAGATAGCTACTAACGCCCTAGCTAGTTTATTTCCATTCTGTCTGTAAGCGAATTTCAGTTCTTTGATATTAATGAAATGAAGTGTTATTTCGGCTGCATCTTTGTATTTATGGTTATATGTTTATTCTATTGCGTTCCTGCATAAATCCGGATAATCCAATCTCTAACCGCACTACTACCTAATCACCTGTTCATATACTAGATTGAATACCTTCCATATCCATTTATGTTCACCTCTTATTATCCATCTTTATTTCCTTTATTGGCATTAGAAGAAAGGACGTGATGCACTGACATTTCGCATAGTCGAGCCCCTTGGCACATTGGAACTTTGAAGAAATACCCAACCTCTGAGCTCGTACTACGAGCCAATTTCTAAGCGTCAATCCCTGACCTCCAATAAAACATTAGAAACTCTTCTATTCCAAATTTTATTGTGTATATATTCAAAAGGTAAAAAAAATTCCAAAACACTATAAACATGTCTTTACACCTCTATATACAAATGCTAGTGTACTTAACAAATGGAATGTACTTGCTTATATCACAGTACTCCACAATCCTGAGCATAAATTTAAAATCTCAATCCCATATAAAGCGGAGATTTATGAGGCTAGGAGATTGACCCTGCTGCATACCTGTGAGTTCACCAAGAGTCAATTTTCCTCCGTGACTGCCTCTTTCACGCTGTTAGGAGCGCCTGAAACAAATCTTGTGGGCCACTTGAGAGGCGTGAGAGGACAATAAGCTCCACAACCTATCAGATTCTGGAAAAAATTATTATACGAAACAGACGTAAGAGTACAAGAAGATTTATGCCTATCCGATATTTATGATTGCCAGATTTTGAAAAAATCTAATACTAAACGAGTACGTAATTCAGGCCAATGACCGGATGTAAAAGCAAGAAAGAGTTCCGGCTGAAAAGACATAGAACAGCCGCAGGTGCGCCTCATGGATTGTTTTAAAGGTCCCACAAAAAGCCATGGGTTCATAACAGTTCCAAGAAGATTTATGCCTATCCGATATTTATGATTGCAAGATTTTGAAAAAATCTAATACTAAACGAGTAAGTAATTCAGGCCAATGACTGGATGTAAAAGCAAGAAAGAGTTCCGGCTGAAAAGACATGGAACAGGCGCAGGCGCGCCTCATGGATTGTTTTAGAGGTCCACGAGTTCATAACAGTTCCCCTTTCTTTATATATATATATATATATATATAGACATGGGTCATGAATTTTGCAGAACTTGGGCAGGGAGAACAGAATGAAATTAGGAGGGGGAAATTGGGTAAGAGGTGGGCTTATTGGAGCTGGAGCCTTTGGTACAGTCAGCCTCGCCATTAGCAAGTTCAATGGCCATTTGTTTGCTGTCAAGTCCACTGCTGCTTCTATTTCTTCTCTGGAGAATGAGTACACGATTTTGCAGTCTCTCCATTCTCCATACGTTGTAAGTTGCCTGGGTCAGGATTACACCATTGAGAAAGGTGTGAGGATGTACAATCTTTTCATGGAGTATGTTCCAGGTGGTAGCATCGGAGATCTGTTGCACAAGTTTGGGGGTCGGCTCGAGGAGTCGATCATCAGATCATACACACGCGGCATCCTACGAGCGATCCAGTATCTCCACGAGCAGGGGATTGTACACTGCGATATCAAGGGGCAAAATGTTCTTGTGGGTGCCAATGGTGTGAAGCTTGCTGACTTTGGTTCTGCTAGGAGGATTGGTGATGAAGGGGAGGGCAAGGAGTCCTTGAAATTGAGGGGGACCCCTCTATGGATGGCACCAGAGGTGATGAACCAAGTGGAGCAGGGGCCTGCTTCTGATATTTGGTCTCTGGGTTGCACTGTGCTGGAGATGGCTACTGGGAGGCATCCATGGAGCCAGGTTTCCAATCTCCTTGCTGCGATGTATCGAATTGGATGCACAGAGGACATGCCTGAGTTGCCTGCTCGGCTTTCGCCTCAGATGCAGGATTTCCTTGAGAAATGCCTGAGAAGAGATCCCAGGAAGAGGTGGACCAGTGAGCAGCTGCTGAGCCATCCTTTCCTCAATGAGAACAACTCTGTTCTAGAGGATGGGAGCATCAACCATCCTCAATACCCAATCAGTCCTCTGGATTTTGAGGGTACAGAGCAGGGATGGGATTCCTACTCCTCTGCTACTGGATCCCAAATTTCTCCCGCTTTGCCTAGGAATGTGCCCATCTGTCCTCTATTTGCATTTTCTGGTAATCTGCCCACTCTAAGGCAGGCAGGCCAATGTGGTGCACAAAAAATGAAGGCATTTGATCAATCCCAGACTCCTTCTCCCCGAGATCGGATTCTGCAATTGGAAGCAGAGGGTGAAATCAGCAGCACAGCAGAGAGCACTAACTGGTTTGCAATTCCCCCTGCTGATTGGATTCCTGTGAGGTCTCCCAAAAGAGGAACTTCTCCAAATTTGGATGGCCCTTTCTCATGGCTCACCAATATGTCATCCTCCAAGGGGCCTCCATCTAACGAACCTCGACATGATGGATGCGATTCAGCCTTGGAGTTACATCTCTGCAGCAGTGTTGTAGGGCAGTTGTCATCAGCCCCAACAGTTGAGCAAACTAAGCAACTGAACCAGCATTCTGATCGTGACATTGACTCTTGCAGAATGCCAATTTCCTTTTTACTTTCATGCAACTCTTACAGGCAACTGTTCATCTGCACTCAGATGGCAGAGGATCGCTGCCCTTCATTTTTCATAGATAGTAACCATTGTTTTCTCAAATTCAGGACTATGGGTTTTCTATTCATTCCAGTCCATTTCAGGTGGCTTAAATTTCTGCTTTCTCAGTCTTTGAGAAGAAGGGAAGCCTTTGTTTCTATGTCTGAGTACTCTCTCCATAAAATTTCGACACACACTGATAATCCCATATCGAAATTCACTGTATTTCATGTTCTGAGCATGGCGGTGACGAGAGGGCTAAATACTAAAATATCGGTTTATGATGAAGAGTACTGGTTATGTGTTTTTACTATTCTTCTAGACATATACATGTCCACAGTTTTGCGTTTAAAAAAATAAACATCAAAATTTTGTTTCAAACTTTTTTAATAAAATATCCTTCAAACTAGGGGCGTATATGGTTCTTTATTTATTAATAAAAATGTTTTCACATTTAAAATAAATTTTTAATAATAGAGAATAAAAACAATATATGATTTTAAAGATTAATCTAACTTATAATGAAATGTTTTTTTTTTTACACTAAAGTAAAACAATTTCAAGAAAGATTAAACTAATTAAACTATATTGCAAAATAATTAGTAAATATTGTATATATAAAAGAATGTCATGTATAAGTTATGTAAAGAAAGATTAACAAATAATTTAGTCGTTGCAAAATAATTAGTAAATATTGTATATATAAAAAGTAAATATTGTATATATACATTAATATTGTATATATAGAAGAATGTAATGTATAAATTTTATAAATGATTTATATAAAGAAAGATTAACAAATAATTTTCTCAATTATATGGGTTCACTTTTTTTTCTTAATTATTTGGGAATCAAATAATTTTCCCAATTATATAGGTGGAAGTTTCTTGAAATATATTGTAATAAACACATTTACCCCCTTTGTTGTGGGACAAGGGATTCATTGCTAAGTTTAGCAAGGCATACATACTATTTGGGAATCAAATAATCTTCCCAACTATATAGGTTCAAGTTTTTGGAAACATACATCATTTGTGACCCCCTTGTTTGTGGGACAAGGGACCCACTGCTAAAGTCTAGCAAGGCATACATACTATTTGGGAATCAAATAATTTTCCCAACTATATAGGTTCAAGTTTTTGGAAACATACATATTGTAACGGACACATTTGTGACCCCCTTGTTTGTGGGACAAGGGACACACTGTTATGTCTAGCAAAGCATACATACTCTACACCCCTCTGGTTTTGAACCTGTGAATTCTTAGGAGGAAACACATGCTCTTAACCATTAGGCCCACTCAAACTGTATCTAAATATAATAGTTGGCATCTCCATAAATTTTCATTTTTATTTAAAAAAATGAAAAAAAACATATTTATTTAATAATAAAAATAATTAATATATATATTAAAATTTTCATATTATATATATACACAAAAAGAATCATAATTTTTATGAAATAAAATTACAATTTTCATATAATTATATATAATTGTAAAATTCTCTATTCACAAACTTTCAAATAAAAAAAAATATCTCCAATATATATCATTAAACAAAAATAAAACTATATATTTTCATAATTTCACTAAATATAATTAATATCCATATTTTATCTCTTCTAACATCATATAATTTTTTCATTACAATTATTCATCAACAACTTGTGTATCACAATTCAATATCTATTGTCCATTAACAACTTGGGTATCCCAATTCATTGTCGAATATGTATTTTTATGAAATAGTTATATCTAATATAATAATGGTAACCTATCTCCATAAATTTTCATTTCATTTAAAAAATAAACAAAAAAAACTTATTTATTTAATAATATATATATATATATATATATATATATATATATATATATATATATATTCATATTATAAAAATATACACAAAAACAATCATAATTTTTATGAGTAATTCATAATTCATATTTATATGTATCTTTATAAAATAGTTGTATCTAATATAATAGTGGCAACTTATGTCCATACATTTTCATTTTTATTTTAAAAAATTAATTAAAAAAAAACTTATTTATTTAATAATAAAAATTATATATATATATATATATATATATATATATATATATATATATTATTTTTTTATTTTTTTCATATTATGCATATACACAAAAAGAATCATAATTTTTATGAATAAAAATTACAATTTTCATGTAATTATATATAGTTGTAAAATTGTTTATTCACAAATTTTCAAATAACAAAAAAATCTCTCGTATTTTTTTCACTCTGCTAGGTTGTGCCGCGTTGCTGCAGCGCCTGCGCCTCCTCTCTGAGCCTACGGCCTTTGGCCTGTCCTCCCCTGCTCGCCATGGCCCCTCCAGATGCTAACCCGAAGGCAGTCACTGCTCAACTAGCATTCTCTGCTCTCGTTAAGTCTTGCCGCCTCAGCGCCCTCGTCCAGCGATATCCAGGTTTGTAAAGAAGCTCGACGGTCTGCAAGAAGTGATTCTTCCTCTTGCTCTTCCCCACATGGCGACTCTTTCACCGGCTGAAAGGGGACTCATAGGGCAATTCACTGGGCTTTGGACCTCCCTGAAGACGGTGCAAAGGTGGATCGAAAGAAATTGGTCTGATAAGATTAATGGCAAAATCTCCATTCGCTTCTGCGGGAAAGGGTATTTCACCTTTCATTTCGAATCTAAAGAAGATAAGGATATGATCTTTAGGAACGACCCATATTTCATGGATTCCAGAGGCTTGTACCTCAACAAATGGACCCCAGACTTTGATCCTGAGCTGGATGTCCCCAACGCGGTCCTGGTTTGGGTCAGGCTTCCTCATCTTCCCCTCCATTGTTGGGGAGATGAATCGATCCGAGCCATTGGGAATGCCATTGGAAATTTTATTGACCGCAGCGAGCCAAAGGACAATATGCATGCTTGTGCCCGAATATGCCTTGAGGTAGATCTCGACAAAGGTCTCCCAGAGGCCATCAAGCTCAAAGTGGACGACTGGACTCATATTCAACAGTTGGATTACGAACAGATCCCTTTCAAATGCAAGGTATGTCACGAATATGGCCATTTCGCCAACCGATGCTCTAAATTAGTTGATGTTGAAAATGCTTCGCAAGATACAATGGGAAACGGTTAAAAAGAAGAAGACAATCTCTAACCCTAAGACTAACCCTGCCACAACTCCTCCCAAAGCTAATCTACAAGCATCTTCCTCGCTTTCCTCCCAGGATCTTCCTCCCCTAAATGCTGCTCCCCCTGTTCCACCCCCTCCCCCTCCAAAGACCACCCTGTAATCATCTAACCCCTTTTCTTCCATTTCCCCCCCTGATGATGACCCCCCTCTCTTCATATCTCAAACTGAAACCAATGATGCCTCCCCTCCCCATCTTGATCCCCCTTCCCTCCCCCAAGACCCCCCCTCAGCTAGAACAACCAGGAATTCTTCCAGAGAGCATGGAGCAAATATGGAAGCACATAAAAAGCAAGGACTAGGAAGGAGGTCCATAAAGTAGCAGAGGGTTGAAAGCGCACAAAAAGACATAGCCATGGGAACGCAAAACCCCATAGAAACCTGCATCTTGGGACAAAGCAGCAAAGAGGTGACACATAAGGAACAAGGAGGGCGAGCAACTCTCCGTACCACCTATACCCAATGATGAAAATCCTATCTTGGAATAGTAGGGGATTAGGGCACCCCTCCAAAATCGATGCTCTAAAAGATTTGATAAGTCACAAGAAGCCATAAATTCTAATGTTACAAGAAACCAAGCAAGGAAAACAAGAAATGAAAGGAATCATTGATAAAATCAAGCAGTATGATGGCCTCATATCCAAATCAAGGGGCGCTTCTGGGGGTCTTGCCACCCTTTGGAACCACAGTGTTTGGGTACATAAACATAATACAACCAGCTAGTATTGGATCAAAGTCACTTTAGAGAGCTTAGCAGATAGCAAAAGAATTGTCATCTATAATGTCTATGAGCCAAATCACTATAGAGACAAAGAACAATGTTGGAATACCCTCAAGACAGATATAGATGAAGAAGAGAACAATAATATTATTCTTGGCGGAGAATTAAATCTCATACTCCATTCCAAAGAGAAAAGAGGAGGTTGTTTTTCTCATGATCCTTGCAGGACACAGTTGGAATCCATCATGCAGGATCACGATTTAGTGGATGTAGTTCCTAAAAATCGCAGATTTACCTGGAGTAATAGCAGATTGGGAAAGGACAATATCATGGAGCGATTAGACAAGATTCTGGTGGACGTATCCTTCCTCTCATCCTACTCCACCGCCTCTGCTGTAGTGCTCCCCTACTCAGCATTTGATCATTATCCCACATCTCTCATTCTTGAAACCCAATGTCCATTAGGGCCCATTCCCTTTAAATATAGTCCATTGTGGAACAACATCCCAGCAGCCAACCGGATTGTTCGACACACTTGGAACCAACATATAGAAGGATCACTAGGATACATATGGGAAAATAAGCTGAAGAGGACCAAAATCACCTTGAAAGAATGGGAAAAATTACATTACAGAGAACCAGAGAGGGTTCAATTAGAAATAAAAAACAAGTTGGAGAATGTCCACAGCATGATTGAAGAAAGTGGACTCTCCCAAGAACACCGGGCACTCGAAGGCGACCTTTACTTTCAACTATATCATGCCAAAAGAGCGGAGGAGCAAAAATGGAGAATAAAATCGAGACAACTATGGCTGCAAGGAGGTGACAAGAACTCTGCCTTTTTCCACAAACATGCCACTATTAGGAAGATCAGAAATAATATCATCTCCATCACCGATGCTAAAGGTCATCTTCAAACCACTCAAGATGCCATTAAAAACGCTGCATCAGAACATTTCTGCACCCTTTTGAATGAGACAAAAGATGCTGAAGATTATTCTGATCTTCTCCAACATCTTCCCACTAAGATCAATGAGGAAATAAATAAAAATCTTACCAGGGAAATTGAAGAAGAGGAGATTCAAAGAGCGATCTAGGCACTCCAACCAGACAAATCCCCTGGCCCAAATGGATTCTCCATCAGCTTCTACAGAGCATACTGGGGAATAATAAAAAAAGATCTCGTTAAGATGATAAAATGGGCCCAACGCAAGAGCAAAATCAGAGGCTACACCAACGCCACCCATCTTGCCCTCATTCCCAAAGAGAATCGACCATCATCCTTCTCTTGATTCTGGCCCATCTCTCTTTGTAATTCTTCCTATAAAATCCTATCCAGAATCCTAGCTACGCATCTTAAACCCCTCCTCCCCTCTCTCATCTCTGAAAATCAAGGAGGCTTCTTGGCCAATAGACAAATTTATGACTCCATTCTTCTTGTCCAAGAGGCTATACATTCTAGCCTATCTAGAAAAGAAAAAGGATTCATTTTAAAGCTGGATTTGGCCAATGCCTTCGACCGATTTAGACATTCTTTCCTTTTTGCTGTCCTAAAGAAAATGGGATTTGCCACACCCTTCCTCGACCTTGTCAAAGCTTGCATTTCCGGGCCTTGGATCTCTCCTCTCATCAATGGTAGACCTGTACCATCTTTTCAATCATCTTGAGGATTAAGACAAGGCTGCCCTCTTTCTCCTTACCTTTTCATCTTGATCGCTGAGTACTTCACCAAGGCCTTGGATTACAAACGCCGTGTTGGTCTTATCACTGGCATTAAATTTGGGAATGGAGTCAAAAACATGAACCACTCTTAATTTGCAGACGTCACTCTGCTAAGGGAGGAGCTTCTAACATCATAGCCGTCGTTTCAAAACCCTCTTGGACGAATACATGAGCTACTCCAGAGGTATGGTCAATCATCTCAAGAGCTGCATATATGGTTGGAACACCTCAGCTCAATCTCTTCATAGCATTTCCAGCACTTTTGGGGTACCTTGCAAGTTGTACTGGGGGCATTTCTCTTATCTGGGCATGCCAGTGAGTGCTAGCACTTTGAAAGCTGAAGTATGGGACACTATCATAGAAAAAATGAAAAGGAAAGTGCAGCAATGGGGATCCTCTTGGCTTAACCCAGCAGGCCGCTTAATCCTTCTTAAATCAGGTATTTCTTCTTTGCCCTTATATCAATTTACACTTTTACAAGCTCCTGCCAGCTTTCATCATAAAGTGGAAGCTATCATCCGTCACTTTCTTTGGCAAGGGGGGAAAAATGAAAGAAGGAAATACAACCTCATAAATTGGAAGCATGTCATCCAAACCCAGGAGCATGGAGGACTGGTAATTTGATCACTAAAGCTTCTCAATATGGATTTTAGTGGAAAGATCGTATGGAGACTCATTAGTGGCAAGTCTGCATGGTGGAAAGTGTGTTGGGAATCGAATATCTCAATTCTTCAAGGCAACAACTCCTAGATCATGATATCCCTATCAGAACTTGCTCTAAAATCTGAGGGCTATGCAAAAAAACAATTTCCTTTCTTGCTCAAAACATTTCCAAGGTTCCCAAGGGTGGCAACAATATCAAAATTGGAGCAGATCGAATTATGGGCTAGCAGCCCATTAGCAACAGACCTGGAACTCATCAGATTTTATTTTTCCTGGGCGACATGGGGATCCATAGGTTGGACTAGATATCTCAGTGGGACACTCACTCTCAACTTTGGTTAGGGTGGTTATTTCCTAAAGTCCCTAATTACCTTGAAGCAAGTCTTGCTGCCCTTCAAACACACCTCCATGGCATTGCCCCTATCAAAAGTAGTAGCGACAATGGCTTCCGTTGGGACCCCTCAGGCTCCAACTACACTGTCAAAGCTGCTTACCATCACATCTGTAGCACTGAATATCCCATGCCCATATGGGAAAATTTGAAAACAACTTGGAAATCGGAGACCCTCCCTAAAATAAAATACTTTATTTGGGTTCTGCTAAAAGGGAAAGTTCTAACCTCAGACAATCTTAAAAAACAAGGTATAATTGGCCCATCTTGCTGCCCAAACTGTCACGCAACTGAAGAAACTATCCAACATCTATTTATTGACTGCCCTTTTGCCACTGTCTGTTGGAAGGAATTTTTTCCGAACACCCATCTCCCCTGGGGTACCCATAGCTCCATTGTCGAAGTTTTGCATTTATGGAAAAAGAACTATCCTTGGTAACGAAAGAAGAACAATATTTCTAAAAGAGTATGAGACGCCCTCCCCTATTCAATTCTGTGGAACATCTGGCTAGCACAAAATCGCATGGTCTTCAAAGATAAAGAAACCAACATCAGGAAATTATGCAACAAGTCCCGGAGCCTGACACTGGAAGCAATTTCTGTTAAGAGTCAAGGAAAAATTGCCATCGAAGATCTCTGTGTCGAAGAAAGGAATTTTATAGGATATATGTTGGATTAAACAAATAGCATCCATAGCAGGAATACCACTAACAATCAACACAACAACTCTAGCAACAGTTGGAAACTAAGAATGAAAAAAGTGGAGTTCTCCATTTGGCTCAAAAACTGTAACACTCATTATCTTTTCTTTGATGGGGCCTCCAAATTCAATCCGGGAGTGGCTGGGGCTTGTGGAGTCATTTGCAATGCCAATGGTGATATTATATCCTCTTATTAATGTGGATTAGGTCCCCTTTCCAACAAAAAATCTGAATCCCTCGCCTTATACCAAGGACTCATCTAGCTACAAAAGCTCGGCATAAGCAAAGCCACGATCCTTGGCAATTCAGCCACCATAATTAGTCTGATGATTCATAAACGGACAACATCCAATGTGATCCTCCATCAAAAAGTCAGTAGGTGTCAAGCCCTTACTCAGCAAATGCAAGAAGTCAGATTCTTCCACATCCTTCGTTCCCTCAACAAGGAGGCTGACATCCGTGCCAGCAGAGCCTGCTCTAAATCCATAGGAAATCTCCTATGCAACGCCTTCGAATCCCAATTCTTTCTGCCATGAACTGAATCAAATCACATTTGAGATCTTCTGCAGAGGACTTTGTCAACATTGGACTCCTCTTCGTCGTCATTCACCTAGCCTCTATGCAAAGTTTGATCTTCATTCTTACAGACACCTCTTCAGATCCACATGATGAATTTAACTCAATCTCAATTCTTCTAAATCAAATCCAAAAAGATCTCATTTGTCTTTTCCTGCAGAGGATTCTGTCTCTTTCATTTTTTCTCCATGACTTCTCCCTCAGACTCCCAGTGATCTCTTCCTCGCTCTATCTCATCCCTTTGCTTAATCCTCCTTATTTATATGCGCAATTACTCAACCAGGAGATCACTCCTCTCCTTCTTATGTTGCTTGCGATCAATCCCTTGTATGTCCCTCCTCGATCTCCTAATGCATTGTGTCCTCAGCTATTAATTTTTAGGTTAGCCCTCTCTCGACCGACCCTGCCCATTGTCTCCTTTAGCATTTATCCAGCTCCCTTCTTTTCTCTCAGCCTCGACCCCTGTTCTCTAGCGCAGTGCTTCATACGCCTTTGTAGACTTCTATTGTTACTGAGCACTAGAAATTTTCTCCTGTGGTCTAGAATGGCGAGAAGTGAAGATTGTTTGCATTGTGCTGATCTCCAAGCAGAGCTGGAGAAAATATAAGCACATCAGAAGATTATGGATACCAAAATCCAAACTCAAACTTAGATTACCAATGAGAAACATGAACCTGACCTCAATTTCCTTCTACACAAGGTCTCATCTCTTCAGGAACAGTTTAATGATCTTTCCAACAGATGCAACCACACCAAAGAGTTATTGAAATTCTGAAATACATCCTGGACAAAAACAATGCTCCAAGTTCTAGCTCAACTAATTTAAAGAATGCAAGTGTTGAAGGCAATCCTGAAGATTCCACCGCCCACCAAATCTCACATAAACATAGATTAAGCATGGCTTGCAAATTCTCTCTTTTACTATTTCTATTTGTTTGAATTTACGCTCTTTCAGTTTTTTAGATAGTCAAGAACGTTAGAAGCAAAAGGGTTTTTGTTTCTTCTATTGTCACACCCTGCTCTGCTTCTTATGTATACCATCATGTAACAATGGAGCTTAGCCTCCCCCCTCTTTTTTGAATACAAACAACAACCGATTATGTAAAAAAATAAAATAAAAATATCTCGTCAATATATCAACAAAAAAAACTATATATTTTCATAATTTCACTAAATTTGATTAATATCCATATTTTATCTTTTCTAACATCATATTACTTTTTCATTACAATTATTCATCAACAACTTGTGTATCCCAATTCAATGTCTATTATCCATCAACAACTTGTGTATCCCAATTCAATGTCTAATAACTAGCACTAGTATGGCACATGTAAATGTAGGTTGATGAAAAATGTTATTGAATATTAATAAATTAATCATTATTACTTTTAGTATATAGATGAGAGGTTTAGTGTAAATTGATTTAGAGAATAGTATTATGTATGTATATCAATATTTAAATACATAATTATAGAGTTGAAAACTAAGGTTCTATTTTTAAAAGTAAGGGTGGGAAAATAATTATGATACAAAGATTTAAAAAAAAAAAAAACTTTAATAAACACAAATAAAATACAAGAGAGGAAGAATCGTATTTTTTTTAGAAATATTATTCAAAATGTACACATTGGTTAACCTAATTGTGGTATATGGAACTTTTTATCAACACTCAATCAAATGTGTTCTAGCAAGTCATAACACTATAAGCAAATAAATGAATGAAAGGATACTTTTTTAAAGTAGAAAAAAATGAAAAAAATTTACTCACATATTGTAAATGATTCAGGTAAAAGTGAAAAAATGGAAAATACAATTATCTTATCTTATTTCTTTCATTTGTTTGGTAATGTATGGTCATAATAAAATAGTATTTTGTTTGAGTTCATTTATAAAGATGAGTTATATTAATGAAAATACATCTATACCTGGGTTCTATTAATAAAAATACATAGACCTCATAAGACAGGTAAAACTTCTCTTGATAGAAAAATATCAAGAGATCTATCTTGATGCTTCTATTTATTTGCATTATGGGTATTATTATTATTGTTTCTTAGAATGTTAGCATTATAATGAATCTCTAATGGAACTTGACTAGGCACACTCAATTCTAGTCACTTCTTCTAGAAACCAATGACATTGTATTATGTGCTATAAAATTTGTAATCAAGTGCATTTTCTCATCTCCAATATAATTGCTACAGTAAATAATGCCAGCCATAAACCCATGGAAGAAGTCATTACACACTTCAAATGCACTTGTTATTAAAAATGACATTTGATGTGTGCTTATTTAAGTGACAATTTATTGACAAATCACCCATGCATAGCTTGCAAGGGATTTGAAAGGCGAGGTTTTCTTTCTATTGTTTTTCTTTCTCTATAATAATTTCATTCTCATTTTGTTTCAAATATTTGAAGCTTTGTGTGAAAGTGAATTTTGCAATTATGACTATTATGGGTTCAATTTCATTAGATATAGCCAACCCCTCCTAGAATTGAAGAGTTGGAAAACAATGAAAGAAAATGAACAATATTGTTGAATAACACAATTTAAGGCTAGCCTATGAGCTCTATTAAACTAAAAGTGAAAGATGAAGTGGTAAAAGCAAGAAATAAAGCAATGAAGATAATAAATAATAAGCATATGGAATCTAGAAATAATTATCATGGATAGTCCATCAATCATGATTTGAAATTTGGAAGTAATCAATACAGAAGATCAATAAATCAATCGTTCTTCTGGAGAGGAGATCTAGAGGAGGAGTAGAAGTTGGGGAAATAAGGGGATGGATAAGAATGAGAGATAGTGAGAAACAATAAGGTAACAAGGTCAAGAAAAAGTGTAAAGAAAAGTGTTAAAAAAATTATAGAACAAATTCTTTTATATTTAATTTTTTTTTTTTTTAAATCAACTTATCCATAACTCGTATAGTTAAGTTATCCATATTTATAACTTGTAGATATAAAAAATTATTAATAATTATTAAAATTAAATTATAAATAACTTTTAAAATTAAATCATACTAAATAAATACTACCTTAAAAATAAATATCAAATTGAATTAAACATAAAATAACAATAAATGCAACTAGTTTTCTATTAACATTAACAATTTTCCATTCCCAAATAAGTTTTTCATTACTAATTCAAAATTTAATGTTTTAAATGATAAATTTTCATCTTTTATAAATTAAAGGGAGAAAACTAAACTTCTGCAGATAATTATGACCTTTCATCGTAATTTCACTTCAAACTGGGTTATAATTTATGGTCTCAATATTCCCTCTTAGAAAATGGCTTATTATAAAATAGCTTAATATGGCTTAATACTAAATATTGGGTTGAAGTTTTCATTGTGCTTTTACAAATATACATCGCAGATGAGCAGTATTATTCTTTTTCAATATATATCAGATACTAACAGGGATTTGCATGGACATTATCCTCTTGCAAAGTAATTAAAGCTTTTAAAGAAAGTGCACATGTCTGATTTCTCAATACATTATGAAGCGTAAATGTATAATTACAATTATAGTGGTTTATTTATTAATAAAAAATTTAACTAAAATGTATATTATTAAAAAACTAAATATATTATACAAATAATAAATATTATTATATATTATTTTTGGGATTCAACTGCGTTAAGAGTAAGTTATTTATTTATGATTATTTTTATGAGAGGTAGTTGTACTTAAATGGTTTATAAGGGACAATATGGTTCATGAGGTACAATACTTGCAAAGGTTTTGCAAATCTGGTAGCAAACTAAGTGGGCTTGATTGTGGGGAAAACTCCACAGTTAAGTGAGTTTGAGCCAGAAGAGTTTTGGAATGGGTGACCTCCCGAGAAGTCTTGATTATGAATAATATATAATATAATGCAAAGAAGTAAGAATTCTATGATATGTATAAATAAATAAGATCATTCATATAATTAAATAAGACTGTTTTTATTAATAGTGAATTAGGCCGTTTTGAAATTATTAAAAATAATTTATAAAAACTATATAATTAATTTATTTTTATTAATATAATTTATTTTTTTAATAATGGTTGGGCTGAGTTTTAATTTAATATGAATTGGGAGAGATGTTGTAATGTCCCATTATGTTAATGTTATATTATGTTATCTAAACATTTTGGCTTGGTCAAATTATATAAAAATAAAAATAAAATTAAAATTGAGATAAAATAGTCAACCAAAAAAGTTAAAATAAATTTAACAAAAAAGTATTTAATATAAAAATAAAATGAAGATTAAATAATGAATTTACCCTTAATGGTTTTCGGGCTCCATGTTTGACAACCCATGCTTTTGCCAATACTATTATGTTCTAATGTAGCATATTTAAAGGCATAAAATTTGGATTAATTTTTCTTTATGTAGATGAAATCTTTTGGAATGTTGTGTGTTATATCTAGCATGTCCTTACCAATAATCTTCTCTACCATGGGTTTGATTGTTAACACTGACAAAACAAAAGCTATGATTATTGAATCCAAGAAGGACACTTAGGCTTATTTTGTGTATGACAATAGCCACTTGGAGGCAGTGTCTTCTTACAAGTACCTAGGAATTGATATTCATCTCAAGCTCAATTGAAACTATTACATTGAGAAAAGGATTAATGGAGGGTGGAAAGCTGATTTTGGTCTTGAAAATAATTGTAAAGCAGCAAACCTTGTGATGTGAGATAAAAAGAAGCTCCTCTTTGAAACTTTAATCACTCCTGTTATCTTGTATGGATGTGAGGTTTAGGGTTGTAGCATCTCTAGATAATCCTAGAGAAAGATTGAGAAAATATAGAAGTGTTTTATAACGTATAACCTCAAAATTAAAAGAAATACACCCTATCCTATTCTCCTTATAGAAGTGGGTCATTCCCCTGTCGAGAGCCTAGCTATGGCTAGGCTCCTGTTGTATAAGCACAAATCAATAACATGGGAGACCATAGACTTTCTAAGCTAGCTTTAAATTCCATCCAAAACCACCTAAGGCTCAAACGAGGTTAGTATAAAGATACCAGGGCCTGGTTAAACCATTGGGAGATCGACGAACATGTTGCATTACAAAATATTAATGACATTAAAAATGTTGTTACTTCTAAGTTTAAAGAGAAAATGTGGTGTGAGAAAGATTTAGAGTCTAAAAGAAAACTAAGATATTATAAGGAGGTCATCAATCCTACTCTAGAAGATCAAAAATATCTCTCTGTTTTAACCAACTCAAAGAAAAAAATTAATAGAGCCTAGATAAGAACGAACTCTCATGAGCTCCATAGTGAAACAAGTCATTGGGCAGTTCCTAAAACACCATGGATGGAAAGGATCTGACATCTCTGTGCGAATATGAACATTGAGGATGAAAATCACTTCCTCTTAGAGTGGCCTGCGTACACCCACATTAGATCTCAGTTTCATAATCTTTGTTGCAATACCGACCTTCCTAGCCTTTTAAGATGTCAAAATTATAGTGAGATTGGGACACTTCTCTCTAAGATCTTTGAGCATAGAAGTACAATTTTAAAACAACCTAAATAATTCATTTCTTTAGGTCTAATAGACCAAAGTTTGGTCTTAGTGGATGTTAACCATCATCATCATCATCATCAGTTATCTAAAAAATTAAATTTGTTTTATTATTATTTTTTTAATAGGTAAACAATTCATGGAGTAGTTGACAACAATACCAAAGGTAGAGAAAACATTAGGGCCATTATTCAAGCCTTTTGAAATTAGGTCGTTTTGAAATTATTAAGAATAATTTTATAAAAACTATATATATATATATATATATATATATATATATATATATATATATATATATATATAATGGTTGGTCTAAGCTCTAATTTAGTATGAAAGAACTGAGAGAGATGTAATGCCCCATTATGTTAATGTTATATTAGTTATCTAAACCCATGGTTTGAATTGGAATTTTGGTTTCTATGATCCATAGTGTTTACAAAGATCTTTTGGTCATCATCACATGAGAAAAGATTTTCGATCATCATCATATGAGAAAGATTTTGTGACGCGTTTCAAACCAACCAGTGTGATTCATCTTTTTCAATGGTATTCTTCTCTAATGTAACGTATTTAAAGGCATAAAATTAGATTAATTTTTCTTTTTACCAAGAATGTGGGTTGCAATTATCTAAAATTTTAAATTCGTTCTTATTATCAATTTTTAATAGGTAAATAACTTATGGAGGAGTTGACAACAATATCAAATGCAAAACAAACATTAAGGAAATTATTCAAGCCTTTGATGTCTACCATGATGTAATTGCTCTTAACACTTTTTCCTTTGAAGATATTAGTGATTCAAAAAATAACTAGAAATTGATTTCTTCCTTTCTAAGCAAACACCTATAATGAATATGTTGATCAGTGAAAGGGAATTTGGTATCATAATTTTTTGTTTTCAAGATTGGGGTGTATCTGTTTTGGTGGGTGTCCCTCATTCGAAGTAAGTGTTTGCAACGAATGTGAATTTTTTGAATGAGAGGATGTTGAAAGGAACCTTCTTTTAAAACTATAAACCTCATTAATATTTGTTAGGACTTGTAGAGTTGTACTTGAATAAGATAATAATTCAATTATTATTCAATGATGCATTCATTTATTTTGTTAGATTTCCTTGCTAGAAATTCCTGTGCCAAATGTTGATCATAGATATTTGTTCGTTTGTCGATGTACTTGATGACACAATTCTAAGAAAACACCTATAATGAATGTGTTGATTAGTGAAAGGGAATTTGATATCATAATTTTGTATTTTCAGGGTTGTAGTGTATATGTTTTGGTGGGTTTCCCTCATTCCGAGGCAATGTTTACAACTAATCTTGTGAAATTTGTGAATTTTCTAAATGAAATGACATTGAAGAAAGCCTTCTTTGAAAACTATAAAACTCGTTAAGATTTGCTATGACTTTTAGAGTTGTACTTGAATAAGGTAAGAATTCAATTATTATTCAATGATGCATTCATTTGTTTTATTAGATTTCCTTGCTAGAAATTCGAGGAAAGGGTTTAGTATATTTTTATTATAACAATGGAAATTGTATTACATTTCACTCGTTTCATTTTTCTTTCCCACACATGATTCCTTTTTACTCACACCCCTATATAAAAACGTTTCATTAAAATACCATGGACAACATCAAGGGTTTTGAATACCATGGGCACTAACAACTTTGACTTTGATTTGGTCTCACTCCTAAAAATCTCCCACTTGAGACAAAATATAAGCTTGAGTGAATGATTTTGACATTTTTTTTTCTTCTCTCTACTAACCCTTTCCCAAAATGTCTTTTTATCACATTTGCATTACCCTAGCCAAGGTTCTACAAAGTTTTTGTTTATCCCTTGACAAAGTCTTTGTTAATATATCAACTGGATTTTTTGTAGTGTGTATTTTCTCCAATTGTAAAAAATGTGATTTGCCTTAGAATGATATGCTAGGTTTTTTTCTAAATGAAAACCACTCTGACTATCACAATGAAACAAATATTTATATTGTTTTATTCAAAACTCTCCTAAAAATTGTCGCATCCATAACATCTCTTTGCAAGCTTATGTGGAAGCTATGTATTATGCCTCTGTTGTAGAGTGCACCATTATTTTCTACAATTTGGACATCCATGATACTGTTGCACCTACAAAAGTACATATATAACCAGTGGTGTACTTTCTAGTATCCACATCTCCAGCCATGCTTGCATCTGTGTAACCTTCAAGAACAACATTGTTATTACCAAAACATAAACAATAGTTACTAGTACCCTTGAGATACCCCAAAATCCACTTTACTACTTACCAATGTTGTTTGTTTGGATTTGCAAGGAACCTACTCACTACTCCCACTAAATGTGCAATATCTAGATGAGTACATCCCATGGCATACATCAAGATACCTACAACTAAAGGATAAGTGATTTTACTCATTTCCTCCTTATTCTTGTCATCACAAGGGAACAAATCAACACTAAGTTTGAAGTGTGAAGCTAGGGGTGTACCAACTAGTTTGAAATCCTTCATATTGTACCTTTCTAACACATTTTCAATATAGTTTTCTTGTGACATCCACAATTATTATTATCATTATTATTTATTATTTATTTATTTATTTTTGTCTATTTTTTAATTTTTGTTAATTTTTATTTTTTTTAAATTTTTTTCTGTCGTGCAGAATCCTCATGCCCAATATTTATTATGCTAGACCTAAATATTTCATTGAAATTAACTTCCCAAGTCTTTGTTCAACCTATTAATCATATTCTTATAATGTCCAATAATTAGCATATCATCCACATACAACAGTAGTAATAAACCTTTCTTGATCATACCTCTTGATATAGACATAATGAACAACCTCTAGTATTTTGAAGCCATGCTCCTATTAGAAACCATGACAAACTAAGAGGGGGGTGAATCAATATTGTAGGAATTTTATAAACTTTCTTTCACTAGCAATGATATTAGGACACCAATAAATACTTGAACAAATAATTTAGATGAGCATGACAAGAATCAACATAACTAGCAAAAATAGTGCACATAGATTCTTCAAAATTATTCTACAATTTTTTCACAAGGAAACCTACAATTTGTTGTTACAAAATTATTTGACTATAACCAACAGGAAGCGATTACTCCCTTATTTATCAACTACAACCAAAAGGAGATACAAACGCTGAAAATTTATCAGCTTCTATTGAAAGGAGCTCCAACCCCTAAACGTTTATCTGCACCTATTGGAAGGAGCTACAACCCCTGATATGCAAGCTACAGCTTGTTTGGCCTCAATGATTCATCTTTCATCCATTTTCAAACTAGAACCATGAATGTCAAATCCTTACATAAAAAAATTAATCTATCTCTTTAAACACTCACCAAAACACCTTCAACAATCTCTTATTACTGAATACACCAACAATGTCACAATTTGTTATCTTAAAAAAATGAAACAAGCTTCCTCAATTAATTATTCTCATTAAGAAAAACTTGACTAGCACAATTAATTTCTTTCCACCTTTATATATTCCTTCATGAATAAATATTCTGTTAATTGGTCTTCTCAATGTGCTTGAATTGTTTTCAGTCAATGGATTTGATGTTTTAATAAAAATGGCTGAGTTAATCTTCTTAATTTCCATTTAAAAATTTAGCTAAGTTCACCTCTCATCATGATTTCTTCAAGTGTTCTATAGTTGTTTCAATGTTCATCATGTTTGAACATGAGATATTCATGTGTAAAATTCGAATTCCATATTTACCTGAGGTTTTTGAACTCAATATCTGAGTTTTATTGTCAATTTTAGCTAATCTGGCACATTACATGGTTTAGTTGTGGCTTAATAAATCTGACGCATCTCTAAGTTTGGGTTAGTTGCCAAAAATGCCTCTTAATTTGTCCATGTCGCCGAATTTTCCTTTTATCCCTTGTGCACTTATGAATTCGCCGCATTTTTCCCATAAGGACACGGGTTATGACCTTGGCTCACAACCTCTAAGGACTTAGCCATAATCTTCGTGCTGTCAATTGTTTTTTCCACATAGAAACTTGATTTGGCGATTATGCCTAGGCCCCCAGAACATTTATCCTGGAACTATTTTATTGTGCCCTCAACTTCCTTCTGGGGTCATTCCGTCAGACTGACATGTCCTGGGGGGGCCTCCTTTGTGCTTCTCCCATTGATCGTTGGCTACCCAACTAGATTGTTTTCATGTACCAGTGCTTTTAATCTCGTTGTTCTCCTTTGCGTCCTTCTATTTACCTTCAGGGTATGGAGATCAGGATGAGTCGTCCCGTGGGGTCCGCCCACTGCACCTATGACCTAATAGATTACTAGCCCAGGCTGAGTTTTCTTTGATAACTACCACATGTACCAAATGCATTGTCAGCTTATAACTCCTTTGCATGCATTGCTTAAAGCCCTCCGAGATTAGGCCATCGATATGACATCATGTTCGCATCATAAGTGCCACTTGGTGTCATTTGCGTGGTGACATGTGTCACTCAAAATTTCCCCACTAGGGTACCTGAAAACACCAAATCATGATGCCGCATGTCTATAACACCGTACTTATACGTCACAAGTACTTATGTCATCTCGAAAAACCAGATGCTTCCATGTGTGTTGTTAGAGAGGAGAGAGGAGAGAGGAAGGATCTTGATCCTATGTTTTTCGTTAATTTCCTTTGTTAAATTTTCAAAGGAAAACTAGCAGGTTCATGCCTTTATCCTACTTCCATGTTGCTCAAAAATTCCAACCCGATCCTTATCCTCTATGGCCCTTTCAGGCCTTTCGAGCTACTCCTTGCTAGCTAAGATTTCAAGTGGGGTCCTCCCTATTATAGGTAAATTTGGGCATCATCCCCCATGACCTAGTCAAACTGGACACCATTTTCAGGACCAATGAAATAGGGTCTATCATCCCCTTACATTTCAGTTGCCATATGCCCTAAGAGAAGAAAAAATAATTCATGGATTCTATTGTGATATTTCCAAGGTTTGAATTATATGTTATATCACTTATGACCTTACCAACGCTACCTCTCAAGGGAATAACTACGTTGCATATGCAACTCCCTCCATTCAAGGGTGCACTGCAATGCACTTCCGGACATTCAAGGGTGTGTTGGTAAAATGGGAGAAAAATTCTCATTGTTCCGGAATCTCCACATGGTGAGTGCCTTCTAGAAGAGTCCATATGTGTCAAACTTTGAATCCAAGTGTCCATCTAACACCTATGAACCTGGAAACATGTCTTGTCTATTATTAGAAAGTCATTGATTGAGAAAATACCTTTAGTTGCCCTATAAATTGAGCACAGATCCTAGTGCTAGGGAAGGAAGAATTTTGGTAAAGAAATGTTGTTGGATTCTCAATTGACAGAGTGAAAGAAGTGATATGCTGTTGGTGAGATGTTGAATGTGATGAGGTTGGGATGAATATGGAGCTGGTGACATCAAATAGATCATTGGTTGTAACCTCCCCCTTCTACTCTTTAATAAAGATTGTTGGTCATTTTCCCATATATGTATCTGTTTATGTTTTTATTTCTCATGCAATGGATTCTTGAATGATATATATGTTTCATGTTTAATAAATTTGAGTGATTAAGATAAATAGGCATCTCTGTATTGAAATATGTTTGTTGTTCTCTGTCTATACTTGCAGGAATCAATCTAGCGATCTAAGTTGGATTGGAGGCTACAACAAAAGCGACAAAAGGAGACTAGGAAGTGCTTGGATCACAAGCAGGTTCTTCTATCTTTCTGTGTGTCTATTTACTCTTAGAGAAGTGATAGAAAAGTATTTAATTGGTTGTTCTAAGTGCCTAGAACCACACTTATGGAATTTGATTTATCCGTAGATCATAATTCTACATAGAAAATTGGCAAATCCGCTGGGGAGTTTCCTATAATTCCTGGTGTTTTTGCCTCTGCTTATCCACCCAATAGCATCTACTTTTAGTTATTAGACTTTTGAATCAAATAATTGCATTAGAAGTTTGTTATTTAGCTTGCATTTTCAATCTCTGTTGCGCCCAACGCACTGTTGGTCAAGACACAGTGCACTTCAGTGCACTGTCTCCCACTCAGGGGTGCACTGCAATGCATTGTATCCCCTTAGAGATTGTGTTTCCCCCTTATCCAACCAAATTCCATTTGAATTTTTCATTTCCATCATTCTCAGCCATTTGTTTGCTGTGTTTTCAATAGTCTGATACCTCCTAGAGATTAGTGAATTTGCCTAGTTCTTCCTCCTTTGAAAAGTAAGTTTGTTCAATGTCTCTTTAAGTGTTTTTATTTCTCATTGAAAAAGAAAATTCAAATTATTTTTCTGCATTAGATCCATTTGTTTTCGTAAAGGAATTTGTCATTAAATTCTTCGTTTTTTGTAGGAAAAATTGTAGTTCCATTCTTCGTTTTTCCTAAAAGAGAAATTGTTGTTAAATTCCTCATTTCTCAAAGAAGAAAGCATTTGCTTTTGTTGATTTGATGCATATAGTTTCCTTTATTGCATTCACATTAAGGGGACTGAAAAGAAAAACCTGCATATGCATATAGTGAATTGTGTGTTTTGCATAGGAACAAGTTAGGAAAGCTGCATTTTAGTTTGTGATCTTTGTTGTTTGCTCTCAAAATTGATTGCTCTTTCCCTTTATAGCTAGGATTTTTATTGAAAAAGCTAAAATTGAAAATTTTTCTTATCATTTTAGTTTGCATTGTGGAATTTCCATCACGTCCCGCAGTGAAACTCAAAAGAAAAATTGATAAACAAGATCAACTTAAAATTTACATCAATTTACCTAAAAAAGCATTGGAACCATAACGATAACATTTAGAAGGTCTAGGCTAGAGACGTGTTCCGGCGTTGTTAAACATAGCAGCTATCGTTAATTGTCTGCGATACATTCCGAGTGTGATACCTCACTCCATGTACGTAAGTATATCGGAGCTTGTCCACATACCTTCGGGTATATCAGGCGGTATTCTAGTACGAAAAGTATAAGGGGGTGCTCTCATTGTGCGGTTTTGCATTAGACAACGCTAATATGGACTTGGGCCTCCACGTACCTTCAGGTATATTTTGGAGGAAAAATTTAGTTTGCTATCCATCCACAGTGAAGCGAGTCATCCACCTTGTAACTTGTGATACACTGTACACAAAATTCAGGGAGATTTCCTGCCTGTGCTTCTTGGTTCGCCAGGAGGTATTCTGCAGTTCACAATTAGTTGGTAAAACTTTTGCCTAGAATTATCCTTTTATTTTGTTTATTTGTTTTTGGTCATGAAATAAATCAGTCATCGTGGAATAAGAACATCCCTTTCCCTGTCATTCACATATAATAGCATTGAAACAACCTTTACCACAGGAAGTCATTTCTGGTCAGAGAAGGCGACATCGATCTACTAAAACTAGTACTATTAGTACCTCTGGTGAAGCATCATCTTCACATATAACAGATTCATCACAAGTTGTTTCTACAAATCCCGGTTCATCTGTTGTTGTCGAGACGAAGACCTCACATATACCCATGGTCACGATCCATCCAATCCGTGATACCATACCTCCCGAATCCGACATTGTTCAACTGGAAGTTGATCCAGATCCTGTCACTTTTTTTCCAGAACATCTAAATCTCGAAGTCGAACGACCAGAATTTGTTCCTGTATCGGTCGCCCGACAATCTTTTGTATCCATTAAGCCTCCCATATCGCGTAGTCAACCTCCTAAAATATACTTTGGGCTTGATGGCGAATCCTTCCACCTAGTTTAATTTCGATTGAAGAAATACCACAAGACGAAACACCTTTAACTCCAACTCATTTTGGGAGGAAGCTTTACCTATACGAGTCTTTTCCTCAATCACCCTCCTCTGCTTTTGTTGATCCTATGTCTATTCGAGTTCCTGTAGATTCAATAGGGTATACATTTGGTCGAATAACCATGCTTGAGCCAAAATGCTCGGCTGGACTATTTGTTCCAATTGTGACACCACCTGCTCTTGCTACCCCGTCGATGTTCACAACTTCACCAGAGTCACCTCTATATGGTGGCCCTTCTGTCCCACCTGGTTACCAATATTTATCTGGAACCTTCTCTGGTGCATCCTCAAACCCATGGACTTCACTAATGTCATCATATGGTATTCTATCTAGTACACCTCTGGTGAGTACTGAACATTTTGATCCTTTATATTCAACATCAGGGAAATATCAAGCTGCTCCATCTGGGTATATTCCATCTAGTAAAATTTCAACTAGACTCCCTTCATTTGGAGAACAACATTTTCCGTCTTATTATAATCCTCATGCTGGGGGAAAACCTATGGTCACCCACTTAGGCAGTACTCCGTCGTTATTTGGTCATCATAACGTTGGAATGAATGTTTGTCGGTGGCTGAAAAATCTGCCCATCCAACCACAAACATTTGTACACTCATATCAACCGGTTCAACCTGTTTCACCCACATCAACTCCACTTGTTAATACATCCTTACTCCTGTTACATGCTCAAACTATTGTACCTCAATCGTCTCAGGTGAATCCTTCAACCCAATACCCCCAATTATTGGGCCCTCAGACTCCAACTCCTTTGGCTGGTTTACAAAAACCACCTGTATCCTCAATCATTTATTCACAAGCTGGATTACCATATTATGGGATGCCACAACCACAACCAGGTTATACCTATCCACAACCAAATCCAAGCTATCCTAGTTTGGGTTATAATATTGGTGGATAGACCCCTTGGCAACCACAAGCGCAAATGCCACAACCTTCATTTCAACAAGTAACATACCTAGGTTTTGGTCAACAGAATCCTCAAGTGTTTGCTTATCAAAACAACCCCTATCTGGGTTATCATCAATAGATTCCTTATGCTGGTGCTCAAAGTCCTATTCCCCAAGAAATTCCATCATACCCTAGCTATGCTCAACCCAACTTAAATCAACAGTTTCCCTTTGTTGCAACTTTATAGTTATCGGATTTAAACCGGCTCACCATTGATCCAATCAACTATGCTCCTTGGTGGCCGGTGATACCTCATAAATTACCCTCAGATATTCCTAAGTTCAATGGAAACCTTGGGGAAGACCTATCAAGTCATGTTATGACTTATCATTTGTGGTGTTCATATAACTCCCTAAATGACGACTTTGTTCGATTACGTCTTTTCCAGTGTACGCTCACTGGTCCGGCCGCAAAATGGTATATTGAGTTACCAAGAGCTTCTTTTGATAATTTCACTGCCCTATGCTGTATTTTTGACCCAATTCCAGCTACCCATAGGATATGAAACTAGAATATAACTCTTGACTAATTTTAAACAGACTAATGCTACTCAAATTTCTGATCATATTCATGAG
This sequence comes from Pinus albicaulis, assembly GCA_034641835.2. Taxonomy (NCBI): domain Eukaryota; kingdom Viridiplantae; phylum Streptophyta; class Pinopsida; order Pinales; family Pinaceae; genus Pinus; species Pinus albicaulis. The sequence goes on from CM076579.1 coordinate 1,298,220,737, forward strand.
TGGCATCGTCCTCATAGAATGGTTAAGACATTTGTTCTTGATCAGCTCTTTGCTGAGTGGTTCATTAAGTCGCTGTTACCATCTATAACTGAGGATGTGGCTAAGGGTGGTGATGTCACTGAAGATAAAGTCATCTCTCGTGCCCAATATTTAGACTTGATTTATACTCAGCCTGGCACACTCTACGAGAAAATTCCTAACACGTCACGATCTAATTTTACTGTTCCTCCTCCATCTAAGGACTCTGATCGGTACTGCAAGCACACATAACTCTACTACATCTAATCCTACACCTTCTTCCAAAATCCATGCCATGTCATATGACAAGGGCAAAAGTGACAAGGAACTTGGAATTAAGAAAAAGGGGAAATCAAGGAAAAAGAAAACTTCTACCTTGCAGGATCGATCATCTGATCAATTGATTGGAAATCAGACACATCGTTACCCTTGCATTATCTGTAATGAGGAATACTTTGTTAGAGATTATCCTCACCATGCTGAAGTCTCAAAACTGGTTAAGACCTTACACGCGTTAGTTGTGTTGACAGATCCATTTCCGAATCCGGACACAAATTTGGTTGCTACAGATCCATCTTCTAGTTCCTAAGTGCTTATGCTATCTGTCACGAAGCCATCAAATGATGTTTCGGTGTCAATGCGTAATAAATATTATGGTAATCAGGTTACTAATCAACCTACTACCTCGACCACAAATCCGTTTATGAAATCGATACCGTCGACTGCTATTCCTAAATTAACAATAAAGCCACTGAAGGTAGTCATTCATAAATCGACATTTAATCCTCAAGCCAAATCTTCTCAAAATTATAATATAGTTGAAGAATTGGCTCAATCCCCTTTAGCTATGTCAGTGCTTGAGGTGCTATAAAATTTTACCTCCCAGAAGTAGGCTTTGTTGTCGGCAATTGGTGGAATTGATCCGACAGATTCCAATCTCTTAGTCTTTAATCATATGGGCTATGTGCCACAATTACCAGCAGAATTGGCATTCTACATACAAGTAAATGTTCTCAGTCACCTTGTTCATCATACTATTATTAATGAGGGAGCATCTACTTGCATTATGTCTCTAAATTCATGGAAATCACTTGGCTCACCGCGGTTGTCTGAATCATCAATGACATTGAAAGCCTTTGACGGAACTACATATAAGCCTTGCGGTATTATCAATAACCTACATGTTGAACTAGGGAAAAAATTAGTGAATGTTGAAGTTGAGGTCATTGACAGACCCCTTGACTAAAATATTTTACTTGGAAGGCCATGGGTATATGCTATGAATGTGATCGTTTCTATATATTTTTTAATGATCACCTTTCCACATAAAGGTGTCATCATAGTCATCAATCAGCTATCCTTATTTTCCTCTAGTTCCCAGGTAACTGGAAGTGTTCCGTTAGTTCACAGACCCCAACTCACACTTCAGAACATTGGTGTAGGACTCTGAAAAGATTCCACTCTCATGGGAACCTTTGCATTACCACCACATGCGACGTCGATAGAAATTTCAAGTATAGAGACCTACTACATGATATCTTCCACTCCATCTGGCTTAAGGAATATTACAGGTGATTCTAAAGTTGTTATGTTGGATGAGTTTCTGTCACCCAACCTAATCAAGATGACATAGAAATCAATCTATATGGCTTGGGTGGAGAATCTGAAATCATCATCACCGGTCATTTGGGTTGATCGTTCATTAGATTTTGGTACTACATCTGATCCTTTTTACTCAACTTTCTTGACAGATGAGAATATTTTGGAAACCATGATGTCATAAGGGGAAACATGAGAAGATCATAATCATCGCTCCCATCTTCAGGATTATGAATAAGATAATATTAGTGAACTATATCACCCATCGATCAAAACATTAATTTTGAATTCTTTTCCTATTAATGTAATCAATTCTGAGCAAAATTTATCAAATATTGAAGAAACCATTTCTATATATATTTCGACCAACCCGGTGTTGTAGAAAACATTCATGTCAGTGTGTCTTGTTCTCCATCATAACTCAAAACATATCGCTCTCTCTTTCATGAATTTCGTGATGTATTTTCTTGGTCTTACGAGGAAATGCCAGGCATAGATACTAGTATCGTTGAAAATACTATTAAAATTTACCCTGATGTCAAGTCAGTACACCAACACCTTCATCATGTTCATCTGAAGAAGGTAATTGCCATTAAAGTAGAAGTTGAAAAACTTTTTCAAGTTGGTTTCATTTACCCTGTTCCCCTAACTGAGTGGGTTTACAACATTGTTCTTGTTATGAAAAAACAAGGAACCATCATAGTGTGTGTCGACTATCGGGATGCCAATCTTGCTTTTCCAAAAGACAACTATCCTACTCCCTTTATCGACTAGATTATTGACGATTGTGCTGGATACGAAATATTTTCATTCATGGATGGATTTACCAGCTAAAATCAAATCAATATATGCCCAAACGACCAATATAAGACAACATTCATCTATCCCTGGGGCACATTCGCTTATCAGAAAATCCCATTTGGTTTGAAGAACTTTGGGGCAACTTTTCAGAGAGAAATGGATTATGCTTTCAATGACTTCCAGCACATTGTTCAACACTATCTATATGATTTACTTATGCATTCAAAAAACAAGACTGATCACCCGATACATTTGAGAGCTATATTTTTATGCTGCCGACACTACAAAATATGCCTCAATCCACATAAATGTGTGTTTTGTTTTGGTTCTGGTCATTTTATAGGATTTGTTGTCTCAAAATAAGGAATTCAAATAGACCCACTGAAGTTCCAGGTCATTATTGTTTGCCTCCACCATCAAATTTGATTCAGTTACATAAAATTCAAGGAAAGGCTAACTTCCTAAGAAGGTTCATACCCAACTATGCTGAAATGGCTAAAGGATTTACTCAGCTCTTGAAAAATGGGATTCCCTTCCATTGGGACCAAGTTGCGCAAGATTATTTTGATGCTGTCAAGGATACACTTGTCTGGGCGTCATTAATGTATCCCCCCAATTATCAGAGTGATTATTTCTTATATATTTCCGTGGATGATATAACCATTGATATGGTATTGGTCCAAGTAGAAAATTGGATAGAACATCCGATATATTATTTGAGTCGTAATCTCAATGATATGGAAGTAAAGCATTCATACGTAGAAAATCTTGCCTTGGCAGCTGTTCAAGCTGTCCAAATATTTCACCACTATATCCTGTTCAGGAAGACCATTTTCATTTCGGATTGCAACCCCATGACTTACATCTTATCACGTCAATTGCTGGGGTGCAAGTATTCAAAATGGATTGTCATTTTTCAGGAATTTGATTTTGAATTCATCAAATCCAAGTCAAAGAAGTCTTTAGTTTCGGCTAAGCTTATCTGTGACCTTCCCTCTGATAGTACTGCTACTACGTTAGAACCATCTATTCCATATGAGTCTCTATTTATGATCGGATCATCTGATCCTTGGTATGGGGATTTTATCATTTATCTCCAGACCCAGGCTTTTCGGCTTGATACCTCTCACTCTGACCAACGACATATTTGATACCAAGCCAAAGATTATCTAATCGTCGACGATACACTTTATCATCATGGTGTTGATACAATTTTAAGAAGGTGCCTCACACATGAGGAGGCCAAAAAGGTTTTAAATGATTGTCATGCCAGGGCTTGTGGTGGACACTTGTCTGGATACGCTACCGTGCAGAAGATACTCCGCACCGGTTACTTTTGGCCTACCATATTTTGTGACTATATCCTCACGGTTAGAAGTTGTCATGAGTGACAGATATTTGATCGTAAAATCCGCAAACCACTAGTGCCAATGCATCCTATTGTCTCTGTGGGACCATTTTCAAAATGGGGCATTGACTTCATGATCTGTAACCCTCATTTGTCAGAGGGGCATGGTTATCGTATTGTTGCAGTAGACTACTTTACCAAGCGGGCTGAAGCGATGCTTACATTTAATAACACGGGACAAACAACAACATTTTTTTTCTTTAATCATGTTATTGCATGGTTTGGTGTTCCACGGGCTATAGTCACAAATCATGGTAATCATTTTCAAAATCACATGATGAATGAGTTGACTGCCAAGTTAGGATTGTCACATGATAGTTCTACTCCTTATTATCCACAATAAAATAGACAAGTTGAGGCTACTAACAATATTATTAAACGAACGCTTTAACGAATGATATGAGTTCATAAATGAAACTGACATTTGAGCCTATACTAAGCTTTGTGGGCATACCAAACCTCGGTGAGAAACGCAACTGGATTTACCTCCTTTCAATTGGTGTATGGTATGGAAGCTATCTTGCCAATATAATGTGAAATACCATCATTAAAACTCATAGTCAACTTATTACCTGACACCTCTGTTGAAGAAGCGTGTATTTTTAACCTCATCCATCTTGATGAAATGCGTCGTGAAGCCCAATTGGCCAACAAAGCGCATAAGAGACGTTTAAAGGCACAATACGACAAGCATGTCCATCCTCTCATTTTCTTAGAGGGTGACCTAGTCCTTCTTTGTGATCAGGAAGATGATGTAATAGGTACAGGAAAATTTGAGCCGTTATGGCATGACCCCTATATTTTCAAAAGAGTTCTTGCTAAAGGTGCCTACGAGTTGGTAGATTACGATGGAATTCCGTTGGCGTAGCCCCAAAATGGGCTGTATCTGAAACGTTACTATTCTTAATCATGAGCGTAATAATTTTTTGTATTATATTGTATATATGTTTTTTATTTGCATTTATGGTATTAGTTTGTTTTTAGAGTTTTCTTGAAGTTAGTAATCCTCTTTAAATTTCGTCGCAGATGTCTGAATCTTTGGAACCATTTGTTGGGTATGCTGATGGTGCTAGTCGTAGTACGCAGAATTTATCCTCTGCAACGTGGGCCATTTTCACTCTGAAAGACGATTTAGTGAGTTTTCAAGGGATTTGTATTGGTCGATCGACAAACAATATCTCTGAGTATAGCGCATTGATCGAACTTATCTCGGATGCCATATCATTTGGTATTAACCGTATCATCATAAGGTTAGACTCACAACTTGTGGTACTGCAACTTACTAGTGTTTATACTGTTATAAATCCAACACTGCATCGTATGTTCCTAAGAGTTCAAATTTTGGAAAGACGTTTTGATTTCATTAAATATCAACACATTTCCAGAAACTTGAACAAATTAACTGATTCTTTAGCGAATTATGTTATAGACAGACATTTGCAACACATGTAAAGAAACATTCACATAATTGAATAGGATTGCGCAATAAACATAGGAGAACACTAAAATCAAATAGATAGATAGTGATAGGTTTTTACAAAATTTTTGCCCAAGACACATTGGTTATCTAACCTCAAAATGTATGCAACATGTCAAAAGTAAACTAGTTGTGCTTATGATAACATGCTACTGATCTAGCTATCCTACACAGTAACCGCATCCAACAGTTAGGAATGCAAATAGTATGACGCTGCAGTCGCATGGGTAACTCTTCAATCTGGAAATTCAGAATCCTGAAGGTCAACCCCTCTATGTGCTGTCGAAGCTCAACAAGAGTCTCAGTCATGTCCAAATCCTAATGGACTGCTCTCCCGACAACCTTCTCTGCTAGCTCATCCACTCTGTGCTCTGGCTCTCCCACTGGTCGAACTCGACCCACATCTGCATTACATCAAAACTTTATTTTAGTCTTGAGAAAACATTAAAATACAAAAGCATGTATAAACCTTAGAAAAATAAAAAAACATGGTCAAAACACTCTTACCAATTGCACCCCACTGAGCACCTTCTGGTAAAGCTAAGTATGGATCTCCTCGGAAGTCAATGGCTGCATATGCATAGTCATCGATGGCGATAATCTGTTGCCTGTTCTAGGCAAAGAATGTAGTTGAGAACACAATGGATGTGTTGGGGTTCCTGTGTTTTGGAAATTTGGAAATACCAAAAGACAAGACAACATCAAAACCACTTTGGGATCTCAGGATCTAGCCCTCTTGGATCCAGAGAGGGATCTCTCTATAAAAGGAAAAGAAATATATGTCTTTGAGGTTTGGTTTTAAGGTATTAGGCTAGTTATAAGGTACTAGGGTTGTTATTATGTTTGTTTGTTTGGTTGTTGAAAAACATGAAAGAAGGGTTCAATGTAAGACAAAGAATGAGCAAAGAAGGATTTTGGCAATGGGAGACAATACAAAGAAAACTCAAGGCCATTGGGAAATGGAGTCATAAAAGGGTTTACTTGCAATTCAGCATCCAAGGCTTTCAAATGGGCTAGTCATCTAAAACAGAGGATCTTTAAAGATGATAGTGTGGGATGAAATGATAAGGAATGAAGGTGAATGACAAGGAAACCTTCTAAGGTGACCACTTAGGGGCATATCTAGGGACAGGGCATGCCTTAACCATCTATGACCAAACTCCTAAAGAGGCTAACTCTTCAAACAATAGAAAACATTTAGGATTTAACACAAAGTGAAGCCTAAGATCAGAGAAATATTTTTAACTTTCAATGCTTTTGAAATCCAACTTAAGGGATCTTAGAAAAGCCTAACTGTTGGAAAAGGACCTGACATAATCAAATCTAAATCTCCCAGTATCCCAATTATTTCAGCTAAAACCAGACAAGAACATCTAAGAATAGACTCTTAAATTCACACATCAGTAAGCAGGGAATAACCAACTACTATACTGGTTAAATTATTTTGAATTTGTTCTCAGATCACATAATTAGCAGAAAACATAAAAAATAAGAAGAGCAGGAAGCATTAGGGTACCATGTAGGGGTATATCCTAAGCCAGATTACTGATTTCTTATCAGAGAAATGAAATATGATGAATTACAGAGGGAAAACATAGAAAAAGATAGAACACATCACCGCTGCTTTAAATCAGGATCCAATGAACATGCTTGTCATATTAAAGAACAACACCAGTCATATACATCATTGTCCAATAGCTTTATATTCAGTCTGAAATCATCTCCTCAGCCTATTTTACAACTAATACACACAAAGCTCTATCTCAAAGGAACAACTTACAATCCACGGTTATCCAAACAACAACCTTTACAATGTATTTTCATGAGTTTTATAGCTGAAAGAGAGGTAGATGAGGTAGATAGAACTTTAAATGAAACATTAAAACAGAGGAAGAAGAGTGCTTGAGGCCCATTCTGTTTTAATATCCCTGCATTGACTCTCAGTACTCTTTTGGACGAAAGAGTGGTCTTCGACAGGCTGATAATAACTCCAAGTATGTCTTTGATGTACTTTTCGGCTGTTTGTACTGTGTAGTACTCTGGGAAAAGTAAGGCAGTTAAATGACTTTAGGCTTTCCATACTGCATAACAAATTCTCTGGCGATCTTAGGACTACTGTTAGGGTGGTGATCTTCTCAGGAACATTGATGGAGAATAAAAACATTATGGGAACTCGTCCTTTCTTGGGAAATAACCTTTTGCTAATGTGAAACACTCACAAGGATTGTTTTTGTGCTTTAGGCCTCATTAGGCCTTCTGTGTCATTAATATGGTCTTCAATCTGTTTATTCTCCCTCTAACAGTAGATTACAACATTGAATCTTCAATAATGGGATTTAAATCACTTTAAACCTTCACTGATACTCTTTGCCGCTTCACTAACTGTCTCTGTTTGTGGATGTGCAGGTTTAATGGTGCTGGAGGCTTTGCAATAGAGTTAATAAATCTGATTTGGATAAAAACATGCGTTTAAACCCCTCTCGAGAGTCTTTCTTGCGATCTTTGGTTCTAAAAACACATTCTCTGCGCTTTGTGTCACCATGACGGTGACTATGAGCAAGCACGGTTTTCACCGTCTGTAACCCTACAAAACACAATAAAATTGCTATAAAAATCCATGGGAGTGGAGGAGGGATGCTTTGAATGCCTGTGGAAGGGCAGTGCAGCAGTGAAAATAGTGGCTGCAGGAAAAAAACGGTGAAAATTGCTGTGTAATGGTGGAGAAACTAGTCTGATGAAGGTCTGGTGAGAAGACGGTTTTGGAACGTTGGATGAGACTGTAGGATGCTAATCAATGGTGGAGATTCGCTGGTGGGGTTTCTTTAGAAGGTTAGGCGGAGAAAATAACTTTTAATGTAAAACATAAAAGTTTTAATGTTGTGCGAATTACAAAGGAAATGGAGTAAAATGAACGAAAACAGAGGCTTTGGTGGTGGGACCCGGAGGGCGGAGGGAGGTTGACTGTGGGCCGTTGGATCTCAAGAGGAGATCAACGGTGGAGATTGCCCGAAGAAGTCCTTTGGGAGGTCTGATGAAAGAATATGGATGAAAAACGCGATATAATATGAACCGTAGATCTAGATCGGATCAAAAATTGAGATCGAATGGAGGATTATATAGGGGTGGGGCAGTTTTTAGAGGAAAACCGTTATTTTCGCTCAAATTTGGAGTAGTTTTGAGAATTTTCCAAAAAAACGCGATATACCCCGCTGCTTGACACGTGTCCTCCTCAAAACTGATTTTATCATGCAATTCCTGAACATAAACTTTCGAGAAGTAAAATAACGCGATATGCCTCCTGGCCGTTGGATATGGGGCAGAAGGATCTGACGGTGGAGGTGCGAGCGGGATGGGGGAAGATGCACAGTGGAAGTGGGCCATCAAGTTCACTGTGGACCGTAGGATTATGTGGATGGACGACTAGGATCAAAGTAGGAGCGCCAGTGTTGTAAAGGCAGTGCACTGTTATATGGATGCAGGAATGATGTTGACCATCGGATCTGAATGGGTGAACGACTAATATTTAAAACATAAAGTGGAGGCAAAGGGGCAGGTGAATGGGCAAGGAGAAGGAGAGCCATTGGATCTCAAGAGATCAACGGTGGAGATCTAATCGCATCGGAGACAGGCAGGGGCAAAAAAATCCGAGGTTTGATGTTGCGATTACGCGTGGACCGTGGGATCAAAGCGGGGATCGACGGTCAAGGTTTGATCAGAGGGGAATGATGGAGGGAAATTGAGGTAGAGAGCGATCGAATCCTGGCCATTGGTTCTTGTGGATTCAATGGCCAAGATTGAATCAGAGGATCACCAATTGGGGAAAAAGAAAGTGGGGACGCTTGGGTCTGCATGATGCGATTTTGCGCTAGCCGTCGGATCGTGAAAGGGATCAACGGTCAATATTCAATTGGGGGTAATGGAACGATGTAGTGGGTGTGATGAGACCTAAGCACTAGCCGTTGGATCTATACAAATCAACGGTTAAGATCACAGCCGAGGTCGGTAGAACAAATAACAATCGCATCGAAGAATTTCAATTTACAAAGGAAATGCGCTCACAACAACTTCCGATTGCGATTAGCGCCATGGGGCTTAGCGCCTAGTCCTGGCACCGGGTTACATGCGGAAAGGGGATGAGGGCTGGGCTGAAAGGGGCTTAGCCTGTAATAAGGTAAAAAGTGGGTTTTGGCCAAAAAACAGAGTTTTCAAGGCTTAAAAAGGGGTTTCGGTAGAGGAATAAAGGGGTTTTTACACCAAATGAAGGGATCCAGAAGGTTTTAAAAAGGGGAATTTGATGATTCAGAGGGCTAAGGAGGGGATTTTGAGGGTTTTTTTGGGGAAATTTGAGAAGGGAAAAAAGAGGTGAAAATGGGGAATTTGCAGGGATACAAAGGAGAAAATGGAGGCTATCTTGGGCACAATCCTTTCATAGACAGTGAGGCTTTTTAAATGGAAACAACAGTGAGGACATTTACAAGGGAAAAGACACATAAAGGCTTAAAGAATGAGAGATTTTCAATGGAAATGTATCTTTTGAAGACTCAGGAACAAATTTAGCCACCTGTTTGCTCTGTCAAAAATTTATAGGTGGCTAACAGTGGCTCCACATGGGGATGACATCTTCTTGAAGGTGTCAAGAATCTCATAAAATAATCTTTAGAGTAAGCCAGATGCCTGATTTTTTAACCATCTTTTCTTCTTGATTCAACTGCTACAAACATGATGGATATTAAGTCAGCAAAAAATATTCCCCAAACAATCTACCTACCCATCCTACAGTCCTAACATTTTTTCTTCAAGGTGCATTTAGAATTGCAGACCTTCTTCATCACTTTTTTATTGAAATCCGAAAACACTAATCTAATTCTACCCTTATTCCTCCATGAGACCAGATTAGAAAGTTGGCCTCATAGCTTCTCTACCTACACTCATATATGCTAGGATTAAACTATCTAGCATATTTCTTTCTCTACATTCTAAAATAGAAATTTAAAAATAGTCAAACCAAGATTAGACTGTCTGGTTGGTTGTGGGTCCATAGCATAAAGACAACTACACATGAACTGAACTTTGCAGAAAATTGGAACCAAAATTGCGAAGGCTTTGAAATTATGAAACTTTGAGGCATCCTTCTTTTCCTTGTGACTCAGGTTTTAAGATTTTTAGAGTCACTTTATTTCTTCATTTCAAATCTGGTTTTGATCATGTTAGAGCTGATTCTTCTTTTTTTTGCTGGTTCAAGTTTTGAGCATATCTAGACCTTTCCTTTCAAAGCAAAAGTTGACAACTAACTAAATGCTCACATACTGAGCTTTATTGAGATTTCATACCTACCCTACTCTAACTTGAAATATTTACATGTCTAGCTTTCAAACCTTCTTTTCCAATATATCCAGTCCATCAAATGATCCCATGAATGGTCTTTTCTGCTCATCTCTTTGAGCATGCTGGATAGGTAGGGCCACTCCCATTCTCTTTGTTTTTTAACAACAGCGTTTAAAATTTTTCTTGTTGTCTACAACAAGCTGCTCATGATGACCTTTGATCCTTCTTCAAATTTTTGCAGGAAATGAGCATAAGGATCATGAAATAATACCTGGTTGTGAGTATTGGTCAAGTAGTTTTCAACTAGGATTGCTTCCTCTTTCACTGGATCAAGAAAAATACTGTTTTGAGAAAGAAAATCTTCCTCATCTTCATCATTATCTGAACTGGAGGACTCATCATATATGGCAGTGCTGTCCCCTTGTAGCTTTGTGACATTCTGATCTGGTGGGCTGAGCTCAATGAAAAGGTCAATGTATTCTTGAGCAGGGGTTTGTTCCATTGGTTCCTCTTTTTCAAGAGAAGGCTCCTTGTTTTCAACCTGCTCAAAAATTTCTTCCTTGTTTTCCTTTTCACCCTGTGAGATGGAAGGCTGCTGATCTCCAATCACATGAAAATTATTACTGATGATCTGAGGTGTAACAGAGTGAAAATCCAATGAATCTTCATCTATTACTAGACTTTCATAACTTTCCTCATCAGTATCATAGATAGGCTGACTTGGCTCATTACTTTCTTGGTGTTGATGGAACTGATTTCCCTCCCATGAATCTACTAATGATGACCCTACAAGATCATCTTCTATTTGGAGAACATCATCATTAGATAGGTCAAAAATAGGAAAATCATGAATGTAAGTAGTGCTACCAATCAGACATACTGTATTATCAACAAGTCTTTCTTCATTGTGATTTACAGGGGAGTCTTCCAAATTTGCATAATCAAACTCAATGGATGAATGTGCAAGAGTGTGTGTTCTATAAAAGACCTCAGAAGTAGGTTTTCTATTGATGATCTGATCTATTTCTTCTTTTGTCAAAGGAGAGGATGTTTTTGTGTTTCTTTGAGCAGAAGTGCAGCAACTCTCTGTTTCTTGTGAAGACTGGATTTGAGGCTAGATGTCATCTTGAGCCTCAGCTATAAGGGATGATGATTCAACATCTGGGCTTTCAGGAATATCTTAAGGAGTGTCTTTGATTTCTTGGTTAATTTCTTCCTCAACTGATTCATCCAGGTTCCTGTGATAACTAGGCTGCATATGAAATTCTTGAATGGCTGTTAACATATCTTCAGGATGCATATTAACTAAATCGTCATCAATATCTAATAGGTACTGTATGATATTCCGAGATTGATCACAACAATCCCATGATAAAGACGAAGAGTTTCCTTTATAATTCTTGTAGAATACTTGGTGCATGTCCTTTAAAGAAAACAAACTTTTGGGTTCTAACCATTCATACCAATTCCTAGCCTTTCCTTCTAATGTTGCCATGAACATTTTCATTAGGCAGTCTTCATGCCATTGAACTTTAAACCTCCACACATGTATATGAAACTTGATGAGATGTACAAGGGGTCATCAACATTCTCACCCTGAACGGTAGGTAGGTTTTTCAACCAATTTACTTTAGGCATTTTGTGTGGGAATCCAGGGATATGATCCCTACTCATTGGGGCATATCTTCGCTGTATATGTGGAAGCCTGTTGCAAATCAGATAAGAGGTCACTGTATCTTCTCAACTAGTTCAGAGTCTTCTACCAGTGGAGTCATTTGGTCTTTAGGAGTTATAGAGTGTGGAGTCGCCCGGTGGATGAATTTGAACATTTGAAGCAGGTTGCTGTCCACCATCAGCAGTTGAATACCAATCTAACCAGAGATTCTGAGGGCTCAAGAGTGTATCAGGTATAACTTACTCAAATTCCCTAGCAGAGTCGCCATTATGTTGGGGTTCCTGTGTTTTGGCAGTTTGGCAATACCAAAAGAGAAGACAACATCAAAACCACTTTGGGATCTCAGGATCTATCCCTCTTGGATCCATAGAGGGATCTCTCTGTAAAAGGCGAAGAAATATATGTCTTTGAGGTTCGGTTTTAAGGTATTAGGCTAGTTATAGGGCACTAGGGTTGTTGTTATGTTTGTTTGTTTGGTTGTTGGGAAACATGAAATAAGGGTTCAATGTAAGACAAAGAATGAGAAAAGAAGGATTTTTGCAATGGGAGACAATTCAAAGAAAACTCAAGGCCATTAGGCAATGGAGTCATAAAAGGGTTTACTTGCAATTCAGCATCCAAGGCTTTCAAATGGGCTAGTCATCTAAAACAAAGGATCTTTAAAGATGATAGTGTGGGATGAAATGATAAGGAATGCAGGTGAATGACAAGGAAACCTTCCAAGGTGACCACTTAGGGGCAGATCTAGGGACAGGGCATGCCTTAACCGTCTATGACCAAACTCCTAAAGAGGCTAACTCTTCTGAAAATAGAAAACATTTAAGATTTAACACAAAGTGAAGCCTAAGATCAGAGAAAGACTTTTAACTTTCAATGCTTTTGACATCCAACTTAAGGGATCTTAGAAAATCCTCACTGTTGGAAAAGGACCCTAGTGAGACAGAATCAACTCTAAATCTCCCATTATCCCAATTCTTTCAGCTAAAACCAGACAAGAACATCTAAGAATAGACTCTTAAATTCACACATCAGTAAGCAAGGAATAACCAACTACTATACTGGTTAAATTATCTTGAATTTGTTCTTAGATCACACAATTAGCAGAAAACATCAAAAATAAGAAGAGCAGGAAGCATTAGGGTACCATGTAGGGGTATATCCTAAGCTAGAATACAGATTTCTTATCAGAGAAATGAAATATGATGAATTACAGAGGGAAAACATAGACAAAGATAGAACACATCACCGCTGCTTTAAATCAGGATCCAATGAACATGCTTGTCATATTAAAGAGCAACACCAGTCATATACATCATTGTCCAATAGCTTGATATTCAGACTGAAATCATCTCCTCAGCTCATTTTACAACTAATACACACAGAGCTGTATCTCAAAGGAACAGCTTACAATCCACGGTTATCCAAACAACAACCTTTGCAATGTATTTTCATGAGTTTTATAACTGAAAGAGAGGTAGATGAGGTAGATAGAACTTTAAATGAAACATTAAAACAGAGGAAGAAGAGTGCTTGAGGCCCATTCTATTTTAATATCCCTGCATTGACTCTCGGTACTCTTTTGGATGAAATAATGGTCTTCGACAGGCTAATAATAACTCCAGGTATGTCTTTGATGTACTTATAGGCTGCTTGTACTCTTTAGTACTTTGGGACAAGTAAGGTAGTTAAATGACTTTAGGCCTGCCATACTGCTTAACAAATGCTCTGGCGATCTTAGGATTGCTGTCTGGGTGGTGATCTTCTCAGGAACATTAATGGAGAATAAAAACATTTTGGGAACTTGTCCTTTCTTAAGAAAGAACCTTCTGCTGATGTGAAACACTGCCAAGGATTGTTTTTGTGCTTGAGGCCTCATTAGGCCTTCTGTGTCATTCATAAGGTCTTCAATCTGTTTATTCGCCCTCTAACACTGGATTACAACATTAAATCTTCAATAATGGGCTTTAAATCACTTTAAACCTTCACTGATACTCTTTGCCGCTTCACTGACTGTCTTTGTCTGTGGATGTGCAGGTTTAATGGTGCTGGAGGCTTCGCAACAGAGTTAATAACTCTGATTTGGATAAAAACATGCGTTTAAACCCCTCTCGGGAGTCTTTCCTACGATCTCTGGTTCTGAAAAAACTTTCTTTGCGCTTTGTGTCACCATGAAGGTGACTGTGAGAAAGCATGGTTTTCACCATATGTAACCCTGCAAAACAAAATAAACTTGTTATAAAAATCCATGGGAGTGGAGGAGGGATGCTTTGGATGCCTGTGGAAGGGCAGCACAACAGTGAAAATAGTGGCTGCAGGAAAAAAATGGTGAAAATTGCTGTGTAATGGTGGAGAAACTGGTCTGATGAAGGTCTGGTGAGAAGACAGTTTTGGACCGTTGGATGAGACTGTAGGATGATGATCGACGGTGGAGATTCGTTGGTGGGATTTCTTTAGAAGGTTAGGCGGAGAAAATAACTTTTAATGTAAAACATAAAAGTTTTAATGTTGGGCAAATTACAAAGGAAATGGAGTAAAATGAACGAAAAAGGAGGCTTTGGTGGTGGGACCCGGAGGGCGGAGGGAGGTTGAATATGGGCCATTGGATCTCAGGAGGAGATCAACGGTGGAGATTTCTCGAAGAAGTCCTTTGGGAGGTCCGATGAAAGAATATGGATGAAAAACGCAATATAATATGAACCGTAGATCCAGATCAGATCAACGGTTGAGATCGAATGGAGGATTATATAGGGGAGGGGCGGTTTTTAGAGAAAAACTGTTGTTTTCGTGCAGCTTTGGAGTAGATTTGAGAGTTTTCCAAAAAAACGCGGTATACCCTGCTGCTTGACACGTGTCCTCCTCAAAACCGCTTTTATCGCGCAATTCCTGAACGTTAACTGTCGGGCAGTAAAATAACACAATATGCCTCCTAGCCGTTGGATGGGAGGCGGAAGGATTTGACGGTGGAGGTGCGAGCGTGATGGGGGAAGATGCACAGTGGAAGTGGGCCATTGGGTTCACTGTGGACCATAGGAGTGGATGGACGGCTAGGATCAAAGCAGGAGCGCTAGTGTTACAAAGGCAGTGGACTGTTATATGGATGCGGGAATGATCTTGACCGTCGGATCTGAATGGGTGAATGGCTAAGATTTAAAACAGAAAGCAAAGGCAAAGGGGCAGGTGACCCCCGTGCACTATCTTTGATTCACTAGTGGGAATGTGTGTCGCCTGATCCACCACTGAACATGCACACCAATTAAATGGTCACCTCGACTAGTCTTCCTCCAACTTCTATGCCAGCTTTGGCCACAAAGAAAAAATAGGCCTACTCCAAAGCACCTCTGCCAAATTAAGTCTGCAACCTTTGAATCTAGGGGTCATGCCTTTTACTGGTCATAACTTATAATCTGGAAGGCCATTCACAAGCTTCCATATATCATTGGAAAGCTCTTTCATATCTATTTCCATCTAAGTGGGTTCCATCTGCAGTGGAGATGATATGTTATCCAAGAATATCCAAGAATTGAATTCAAGGTCTCTACACCATCATCATCATTAAAACCTTTGCCATCCTTTGTTATCCTTTTCCATCCTTATTTATCCTTTGCCATCCTTTTCCATCAATGACAACATAATTACAGCAATATCCCCCTTTGGAATTGATGGAAACACCTTGATCAACCAAAACATCATCATTAAGACAAAGTGGGCTACAAAAATAATGCACTTGTGCTCTTATTTCTCCTAAATTGGATTTTTCTCCCCCTGTGATGAGTTTCTCTTTTTTTGTAATGTTGCTGTGAAGTATTTTGTCTTTTGTTTGAACACAAGAACTTCTCTAAGACTTCTCCCCCTTTTTATTTTTTTGATTGGAGACACTTTTTTTTTTTTTTATCACTAAAGATTCTCCCCCTTTGAATTAAATGGCAAAGACACTAATGGAATCCCCCTGCAACCTTACTCCACTTGTCAAAAATATTCCCTTATCTTGTTGATTCTATGGACCTAGGAGATTCATCTTGATATTTTGAATGTATATCAATTGTCTTTCTTCCTCTGGAAGGAATGTCTAGTAGAGAGATGCAAATAAACAACTCAGTAGTCTCTACCTTAAATACTCAAACTGATCTTTTCGGAGAGGTTTGGTGAATATATCAACAACCTGTTCTTTTGGAGGAACACATCCCATCTTTACAATCAAATTGTAAACTTTCTCTCTCAAGAAATGGTACTTGACTAAAATATGAATTGTCTTTGAGTGAAAAAACAATATTCTTTGAAATGTTGATGGCACATGTATTGTCACAAATAATAGGAATAGGTTGATCATAAAACACTTTTACATATTTTGAATTTGATTCATCCACAATAGTTGAGTGAAACAAGAAGTTGCTACCATATATTCTACTTCAATTGTAGATAAATAGGTGGAGGCGTGCTTCTTACTTAACCATGAAACTAAACATTCTCCAAGAAAGAATGCACCACCACTAGTGATCATTCGATCATCTACATCACCTACCCAATTTTCATCAGTATAAATAGTTAGTGAAAAATATTTACCTTGTGGGTACCACAATCCCTAATACATTATGGCTCTGATATATCTGAGAATTCTCTTGGATGCTAGAATATGGATCTGTCTGAGGGTTGCTTGAAATATTCCAACAATACCAACTTCCTACATAATGTTTGGTCTTGAAGTTGTTAAATATAATAGGCTGCCAATGATATATTTGTATAAAGTCTGGTCCACTTCTATTGATGCATAAATATTTCTAAGCTTGCAAACTTTAACCATTGGTGTGCTCACTAAAGAGCATTCCTCCATGTCAAAATTATTCAATACTTCATTGAGATACTTTCTTTGTGAAATAAAGTTCCCTGTGGGAGTCTATGCAATCTGCAAGCCTAGGAAATAAGAAATATCTCCAAGTATAGATGTTTCAAACTAGGCCTTCATATCAGATGAAAATTGAAATGTACTTAATGAATCTGAATCATTGTAAAAAATAATATCATCAACATAAATAACCAACACTATGATTTTTCCATCATTATATTTAACATATAAATTGCTATTAGCTACACCTATTTTGAATCCACACTTGAGCAGGTAGCTATCCAACTTGGAATACTAAGCTCGAGGGGCTTTCTTGAGACCATACAAGGCCTTCTTAAGCTTACAAACATAATTATGCCTATATGTCAGCTAAAAACCATATAGTTGTTATATGTAAACTTATCTTGCAACTCCATTTAGAGAGGAATATTTGACATCCTTTTGATATATCTTAAATTTGTTAAAACAAGCAAATGCTAAAAACATTTTAGTTGATTCCAATTTAGCAACAAGAGAAGACATTTCATCAAAATGAAGACTTTCAATTTGACCATAAGCTTTGCATACCAATATTTCCTTATTTCTGATCACTTCACCATGGTCATTTAAATTATTCCTGAAGACCCACTTTGTTCCAATGACATTCTTGTTTGTTGGTCTAGGAACAAGTTTCCATGTGTGATTTTTCTTGATTTGGTACAATTCTTCATGCATAGCTTTTAACTAGTTTTCATGTTTAATAGCTTGTGAAAAATATTTTGGTTCCTCCAAGGATAACAAGGCTACATGTTCTTGCGAAGGGGGATTGAGAAGCTTCCTTCTTGTTTGAACACATGACTTTAAATCGTCAACAATTTGATCATCTAGGTGGTATTTTTGGACTTACCTTGAAGGATATTTGGCTTGAGGATTGGAGGGCTCTTCATTTTATTCTTATGAAAGTGGCTCATGATCCTCCTCATCATTGTTGACTGGTTCATTATAGCTAGTATTTACTGGGCATTTGACTTTAGGTTTAAAATATTCATCCACTTTGACATCAATACAATCAACAATCCTCTTGGTATTCTTATTATAACATCTATATCCTTTTTTGTTTTGAGAATATCCAAGAAAAATACCTTCATCAGCCCTTGAATCAAATTTACCAAGATTGTCATCATTCCTCTTGATATAAGATTTACTTAAACTATAAAATGATTGATTGTTGCAGGTCTACCATACTAAATCTCACAGGGAGTTTTGTCACTGTTTGGTCTAAGATGACCTTTGTTGAGTATCATTATTGTTGTGTGTATGGCTTCGACCCAAAAAATTTGTTGAACTTTCTTTTCATCTATCATGGCTCGATCTAGTTGTTGTATAGATTTATTTTCACTCTCAGCTACACCATTATGTTGTGGAGTCTTAGCTATGGCGAACTTCCTTTTGATGCCACACTTTTTGCAAAAATCATCAAAATATTTTGAAGTGAACTCACCTCCATTATCAGATCTTACGCTCTTGATTTTACAATCAGTTTCATTTTCAACCATATCTTTGAAATATTTGAACTTCTGAAAGGCTTCATATTTTTCTTTGAGAAAATAAACCCACATCATCCTGCTAAAATCATCAATTATAAGCCTGAAATACAATTTACCTATGGGTGATTGGGTTATTGATGTTCCACACAAGTTCATGTGTAATAGTTGAAGCAACTTTGATGATAATCTATCCTTAGACTTCAATGGAACTTGAGTTTTATTTCCCAATTGGAAAGCTTTGCATATCGTATTCTTTGGTTTTGACAGCTTGGGTATATCCTTGAAATCATTCTTCTTTCTCAATTTGAATATCTGGTCGAAATTCAGATGTCCAAGTCTCCTGTGCCATAACCAACTCTCATCAATCTTTGACAGGAAACACTTCTCCATTTTGTCTTTCCAGAAATATACATTATTGTCTATTCTCATATCTTCAGCCAATATTTCACTTGTACCTGTAGACTTGATTTGAAAATTTTTAGCCTAAAAAATCACATCATAGCCTTGATGAAACATCCGAGACACACTAAGAAGATCATTCTTCATCCCATCAACATACAATATGTTCTTGGATTTAGCTATGCCATTTGACAAACTGACAACTCCTTTACCAACAATCTTACCAAGTGCATTGTTACGAAAGATTATGCCACCGCCCCATCCCACACTTACTTATTTTTACAAGCTCTCCATGTAAACATGAGCTAAGAGTTACTATGACGTGACCCAACATCCAAGTTCTAGTTATGGAAGTGAGGTATACTAATCGAAAGCATATTGAAATGTCCCAGGAGCATCACATCACTCATGTACCAGACAACATTTGTTGATGAGGTTTCCCTAGGCTAGAACTTTATTTTTCCAAAAATTTACATCCCAGTCGCATGCATGACAAGTTGTGCATGCAGTTGGAAGGCTCCAACTGCATACATGTGCATTCCCATATGTGGTTGCAGCCGATACCTATTAGTTCAGAGGGTGAAACTATGAAATTGGTTCCACTTTTTTAGGGATAGCCTACAAGCCATTGCCTAGAATAATCCAAAACTTTCCAGAATCAAGTCTAAGGTGATGAAAAGCCTATATGATAATTACTAAGGCTAGATCTTACCTAGAAGTTTCCAAACACATGAGAAACCTTTTTTTACAACACATGGTGAACATAGTAAGTACATGTATTAAATGCATATATGTTTTCTGTATTCTTAACTTCATCAAGGAATAAAAAAGAAGGCTCAATTCCCTCTCGAACTAGTTGCATCAACACTTGTTATTCCGTGCATTCACGTAACCATTGAATAACTTATAAAATCATGAATAGGTTCCTTAACAAGAGAACATCATTTAACTAGACCTATAACCACCATATAACCAGAATGAATCCATGACAACCTGTCATAAAATAAACATAATAACAAATACATGTGCTTATTGATCACAATAAGAAAAAAATTCATATTAACATATGAAAATGCCAACCAAGTCGGGGACTTCCACGTACCACCTGATCATAGATTGGGTTGAAACAAATCACTCTTTCAACCAATCACTCTTGTGCCATATTCCAAGAATATATGTGGGATATCATGGGATAAATAAAAACAGAACCAACCATGGCTTCTAGAGGCCAAACCACCTCAACTCTCAATCACAGTGATTTCACCTAAACCAGTCCAGAAATCACTAACACCAAACAAGATTGTATGACTCCAAATTTATTCACCATACCTAGAGGAATTTTCCCATCTCCAACCATTTTCCAAGAGTTCCATGATAAATCCCAACGCCACCCTTGACACTTAGGAATTTTTCTGATTCCACCTCACAAGGATCCAAAGTCTATCGGCCATCCAAAGCTTAAGCCAAAACAATGAACATCATGGCTATCCAGGAACTCTTATTCATTCCATACCTACTATTTTTCTTCATCCTAGGAATGGATTCATTAAGTGAAGAACCAAAGTTGGTTTAACTCGTCAAGAGTTCCAAGAGAAAGCCTATATATACCCTTGACCCTTGGGAATTTTCTTGATACCACCTCACCAGGATCCAATGTGTAGAAATTTTTAATACAATTATGTACTGCTGGATTCTCCTGATCTAAAAATTATATGCCACTGTTAAATACAGAATCCTTATACTTAAATCTTTGCATAAATTTAATCGCCAATTGCAAAAACATGAAGAAAGATAAATCACACATAACACACATGTTTTTACTGGGAAATCATAAAGCTAGAAACCCCAATATCATATATTAAATATATATCATGGATCATGAAACAACCTCATACAAAAATCTAGTCCAAGAGCTCTCAGTACAATATACAATTGTCTCACATTTTCATACAAAAATTGGCATAAGCGTGCACCAATTTACTGCCTCCTGATAGCCTGCCTCCACTGCACAATTCCTACTAATCACAATCCCTGAATGAATTCGATCTTGCCTTGCCTTGACAACGCAATCCTCATTGGCATCTCCAATGTGTGTTTGGTTGCACTTGTGCACCCACTATAGTCACAACTGATAGTCAAACTGTCCCTTTAACCTATCTCTTAACTGGGTCTCCACTGAATCTGACATGCATGTAGTTAACAATAGTAAATCTTCAATTGCATGTGAGATCACTCTATGTGAATTAATTTAATATTTAATTCACTGATTCCTCACTAGTGTATCTTTAGTTACAACTAGTTATAACTAGCACAACTGATTTTAACTCACTTAACCGAGTTAAACTACTTTACAACTCACATAATTACACATCCAACTCTGTTACAACTTCGTATCACTTAGTTACAATGAAGTCCACTAGAAGGTCCCACCAACCAACCTTTGAACTTGAAATTCCTCTAGTTAACTAGTTTTACACATCAATTAACTGAAATCAAGTGCTTCAAGAGAATAGATTATTATTTATTGTCTAATTATTGTTAAGGGCTAACAATAATCGACATGCATTCTATTTATAGACATGCATTCCATGAAACAACTTCGAATAGGCATTCCGAAAATAGACGCCCATCCATCCATATAATTTTCTCAACCATATATAAATAGATTATTGCTAAAAATAGAATTTGATCTAAATTCTAAAAATAGACATATCACCTAAAAATAGCCTGCGGGCCCCACCTAGTGTAGGTGCTTAATTTTCACTAGGATCATCATCTTGTTGAATCTCAACACTCCCTCTCAACAAGAAAGGAATTATCCCTCACCACGATCTTGTCTCTATGGTATTCAAATTTTCTCCTGGTGAGCGCCTTCGTCAGAATATCTGCATCCTGATCTTCTGTAGGAATGTACCGAAGCAACATGATATTCCATTGCACACAATCTCTGATATGATGATACCAAATATCCATATGCTTAGATCTATCATGAAACACAGGATTAATCGAGAGTTTAATGCAACTCTGATTAAGACAATGAATCACTATAGGGTCTAAATGAGAACCAAACAAACAAAACAGGATCTTCCTCATCCATATAGCCTCACATGCAGCTTGAATTTCTTCCATTTATTCCATTTCCGCTGAAATGAGTGCCACTAATCTCTGTTTCATGTTGTACCAAGAAAAAACTGTAGATCCGATACTGAAAACCCCTACTGATGTGCTATTTCTTTCCATTGGGCTGCCTGCCCAATCTACATTCGTGAAGCCATCCAACTTCACCTCATCCATCTGTCTGTACCATAAGCCATACTCAGATGTTCCCCTGAGATATCTTAGGACATATATCTTGGTAGGCTTACCATCGCTTGAATAAGCTGGTTCACCACATAGCATATGTCCAGCCTTGTATTAACTAAATACATGAGCGAACCCACCAAATGTTGATAGACATTAGCATCTACTACCTCTCCATATGTAGCATCCTCTTTCCTCCAGTTTCCTATAAGAGGAGTATCCATGGGTTTGTAGCCCTTCATGTGAAACTTACTGAGTATCTCCCTTGCATACTTTCCTTGAGACACAAACAGTTCACCTTCTCGCTGCCATATTTCCAATCCAAAGAAATAATGAAGGAGGCCCATATCCTTCATCTCGAACTCCTTTGTAAGGTCCTCCTTGCATGAGTGTATCAGCTACTCATCACCAGTCAGTATTAAATCATCAACATAAAGAAAAATTATCAAAATATTACCCTCCACCACAATATGGTATAGGTTTGCATCCGCCTCACTCTTGGTGAAGCCAAGTCCAGTGAAATAGCTGTCAATTCGAGTGTACCAAGAACAGGGTGCTTACTTCAGCCCATACGTCGCTCTTTTGAGTCTGCACACATGCGAATCGCTGCTGAAGATCTCAAATCCTTCAGGCTGCTCAATGTACACTTCTTCCTCAATGATACCATTAAGGAACACAGTCTTCACATCCATCTGATGAATGTGCCATCCCATCTGCGCTGAGAGAGCAAGGATGGTCCTTATGGAAGAATACTACGTGACAGGTGAAAAGGTTTATTCATAATCAAATCCCTCGATTTGTGAGAAGCATTGGGCTACAAATATTGCCTTATACTTCTCAACACTCCCATCAGAAGCTTGCTTTACATTATAGATCCATCTTGAACCTACGACTGATTTATCAACCGACCTTGGAACAATTTCCAAAGCACTGTTTTTGACAATGGAGTCATACTCCTCCACCATTGCATCTACCCATGTGGGTTCCTATTCATGAAATGAAGATGGCTCAGTCACAACACATTTTCTCATGAGAGCCATGTATCCAGTGATTCGGTCAGGAGACTGTCTCTGTCTGTGTTGTGAAGTAGGGAATCCTACATTTTGTGCCGCATCAAGCTTCAACCTCTCAGCTTCTGTGGTACACCTTCTGCTAGTTCTGATGTTTGGCTCTACGTGAGTGGAGTCCTCCACTCCTTGAACCTCCTCCTGTGTCGAATCCACATCTAGAGACTCGTCTTTGGGAACAAAAATATCCTCCTCTACATGTAAGTCTAGCTCCCTCTCAAGCGATAAATTCATTGTTTTCTCCTCATTGAATTTTATATCCCGTCACACCACAGTCATTCGACTGTTTGGAAAATACACACGATAATTATGGGGTGTTTCTATGTACCCCACAATATCCCAACTTCAGCAATCGACTCTAGCTTCTTCCTGGCGTTCTTGGTCACATGCACATAAACAAATGAGCCAAAAATCTTAAAGTGAGAAACATCCGGTTTCTTACCAGTAAAAGCTTCTTCAGGTGTACTCATGCCAAATACTCTATGAGGACAACATTTTTGCACATAAACCGCAGTGTTGCATGCTTCCGATCACAAGTGCATTGGTAGGCCCTAATCATGCAGCATAGCTCGTGTAGCATCGACGATCTTTCTATTCTTCCTCTCCGTGACCCAATTTTGTTGTGGGTTTTGATCAGGAGATCATGTCCAAGTTATGCAAATTTCTCAAAAATTAAAGTGTTCAAAAGTGATTGCAATCTGAATGACTGGAAAGGTCTCATCGCTGCGATTCTGGCACCATGAATGGTTCTTAAAACCAAGGTCGTATGAAAAAGTTATTGAGGTTTGAAATTGCCAGTAAACTCCAAAATTCAGTTGACCAAGTTTGAATTTTCTACATTAGAAAAATAAAAAAAGAATATTCTAAGGAATATTCCTCAAAATATTCCCCGAAATATTCCATTCGAGTGAATCCTATGTTGACAAGTGGCAGACTTTTATTTGTGGTTTGGTTGACTTGGAGATTGGTGGCCAATCAGCGGGTGCCACATGGCCCCCGGCTAGAGGAGAAAAAATTGATAAAATTTTGGTAGCAACCACCGGGTTTGAACCTCGGACCTGTCCGCGCCTATTTCCACGTCCAACTGTTGTGCCATTCATATGATTCTTAACATATTATGGTTTCACATTATATTTGTGGTTTAAAATGTTTTTGGGCAAAAAGGGTTAAGGGCTAGCCCCGATAGCATATGATTAGTGTGAGAAGAACCAAGGCCTTAAGCCTTCAAATCGGCGGATTTGGTTACAATAACCACGCGACTAACAGTTTTGTGGCCCATGTGACATTGCGGTTCCCAAATTTAATGCCACAGTTATACGGTGATGCTGGTGGTTTACACGACGATTAGCGTGGAGGCGGTCACATGCCACCCCACCTAACATTTAATTTAACGTTATCCATATGCCAGATTTGGGGTGCCTCCACCATTTTCAGAGGATGGCTATTTTTGGAGCGCTAACTAGCAGTGTCTCCACATTTGGTGGAGTTTGTTTAGAGATATTGGGCAAAATTTGTTTTTGCCATAAATCCCTCAATATTGAACAAAATTGGATGAAATTTTAGTCAATTTTGGGTCTCTTCGACCTTATAAATAGTTTGGAATAGGTTTCAGGTCGAGAAAAGGTGATATAAATCATATTTTTATTCGAGTAAGACGAAGAATCCATCAGGGCCATCATGGAGAAGGAACTGTATTGGGTAATATTTCACTATTTAGTGTGAAACAAAAGCCATTTATAGCTATTTTATATCTTTTGAAGCTGAATTTACAGCTGGTTTTTCCTATTGAGGCATATTTTTACCTATGTAACCATTTTGAGAAAATTAATAGAGCAAGGACATGCCATTGGGGAGCCTTGGACTGGCAGATGTAGCCCGAGAGGGGTGAACTGCCTCAACAAATTGTTGTGTTATGTGATGGTGAATTTTATTTGCTGTGTATTTCTGCTGTGATATGTGAAAAAATAAATTTACTTAACTAATCCTCACACATAAAACTCGGAAACATAACAAAAACTACTTTGTTTAACCTGTAACTCATGGAGAACACTTTGCACACTAGATTATATCAGAATGGATAATTTTCATAGCGTAACAAATACAATCCATTTCAGATCAGGTTGGTAGCAGAGCTGGTGTTTTTGAGAATTAGGAGAGCTAGTGTTTCTCTTTGTATTATTCTTGTGCAAAAGGATTTGTTTAAAAGTCTGCATTATAACCCTTGCAAGCAGTGCAGAGCCATCTTGGGGCAGCATTTGTTGTAGGTTTTTGAGGTTTACTAGGCTGAGTTTGCTAGAGGGTGAAGGAATAGCTATTGATAGCTAAGTCTTGGAGAGGAAAAAAAGGAATAAAGGGCTGAAGGCTTCTTCCTTACCCCTAAGTACCTTAAAGTGACCTTTGGAACACAAACTCTCTTGACGATTATTTGTTAAGAAGCTCTTGGGAGTTTGTTTGTTGTTTGGCTGGTTGAATAAGAGTTTGTATTTACAGCCATTTGGTTAAAAAAGCTTTGTCATTTCTTTTGAAAAGCTTTGAGAACTTTTTTGAAGTTAATTTGTTCATTGACATCATCATGAAAAATTCTACAAGTGAATTTTCCTCCTTCACAAGATTCTTCGATGATGATATGAAGTGCGACTTTATTATATTGAAGGACATGGTGCAGATTTTGTTTAAGGACAAAAGAGAAAGCACTGAACTTCATGAACAGTTTTTTTCCACGAAGGAAGAGAAGGAATAAATTCTTCAAATATTGCATGATATGGAGAGGTAGCTCCATCAAGCTCAAGAGGATTTAACCAAGAAAATGCATGAGGAAAAGGTAATCCATTCTAATTTGTCTTCAGTTTCCTCTTTAGAAAGATGTGTTGGTTCTTTCGAAAAACATACAAGAGGTATAGGGTCCAAATTAATGATTAAAATGGGGTATGAAGGCAAAGGGTTAGGCAAGCATGCACAAGGCATGGTTGAACCTATTTCGGTTGAGGAACGACCCAAGAATCTTAGTCTTGGTTATGTGCAGTTTAATGGCGAAGATTCCAAAACCATGAAAGCATGTGAAGCTACTTTAAAGAGAACCTTTATTCTAAGTTCTAAGATGAAAATATGTCAAATTTGTTTCAAATATGATTGCCATTGATTTAAGCCTTTGTTGCAGCAAGAAGATTGTAGACATGCAAATTATGGCGAGCATGCAAGTTCATACAGTTTATAAGACAAAAACGGTGATGTTAGTATGCAAATGAAATCTGTAGCCTCTACTAGTTCATCTTCTCATGAAGAAAAAAAGGATGAACATTCAAAGTAGCACAAGAGGTATAAATATTCTCATGATCAATTTGATTGTGTTTCTGCAAAGCATGATAATTTTGCATGCTTAAATGGAAGAAAGATTTGCTGTATATATTGTGGTCAATTTAACCATGATGTTTCGAGATGATGGATGAGGAAGAAAGCATATAGGAAGCAGATGAGGCAAAGGCAACTTTCAAAGAAGGTGCGTAAGATTTGCAAATTTTTCCAAAAGAGGGGACATGTTGTCTCCCATTGTTGGACTTTGCATCCAACTAGTCGTCCAAAGCACATGCAGCAAGAGGAAAAAAATATTGGCGCAAGTGGAACTAAGGATTCCATTATTGATGTGAAAATGGATTTTTCACATGAGGAAGAGTTGCAGTAGCAAAAGTCGCCATGGAAGTGGCTTGGTAAGAAGTGGATAGAATTCTTAGCACAGTAAGACATACTCATTTTGTACATATGAAAATTTCGGTTGTATGCATATATTTTATGTTGTAATCTCTCGTTTGTTTGAGCCACCTTGGATCATTGATCAAGGCAGCGATGTACAGTTTCCTTCTGCAAATTTCTCGCCAGAAATGTTCCGAGTGAGTGCAAGAAAGATAGTTCTTGACAGGAGGACAAGCACATCGAGGAAGGGAAGTGTGAATTTCTTTCTAGTTGTGGTTCAAAGTCACTAGCCATGCAAGGCAAGTGTTTGGAGGCTGAAGAGAAGAGGGTGCAGTATTCTTATTCATTGTACAGATTAGTTTCAGTAGTCCAGAGAGCTTTTGGGGTCCAAAAGCTTCTCATTTGGGAGGTGTGATCAACAGATCATGTCCAAGTTATGAAAATTTCTCAAAAATGAAAGTGTTAAAAAGTGGTTTCATCTGAACGACCATAAAGGTCTCGTCACTGCGATTTTGGCGCTGTGAACGATTCTTAAAACCGAGGTCATATGCAAAAGTTATTGAGGTTTGAAATCGCCAGTAAACTCCAAATTTCTGTTGACCAAGTTTGAATTTTCTACATTGGAAAAATTAATAAAGGAATATTATAGGAATATTCCTCAAAATATTCCCTGAAATATTCCCTAGAATATTCCATTCGAGCGAATCCTATGTTGACAAGTGGCAGATTTTTATTTGTGGTTTGGTTGACTTGGAGATTGGTGGCCAATCAGCGGGTGCCACGTGGCTAGCCCAGAGGTTGCCACGTGGCCCTAGGCCAGAGGAGAAACAGTTGATAAAATTTTGGTAGCAACCACCGGGTTTGAACCCCGGACCTTTCAATGCCTATTTCCACGTCCAACCATTGTGCCATTCATATTATGATTCTTAACATATTATGGTTTCACATTATATTTGTGGTTTAAAATGTTTTTGGGCAGAAAGGGTTAAGGGCTAGCCTCGATAGCATATGGCCAGTGTGTGAAGAACCAAGGCCTTAAGCCTTCAAATCAGCAGATTCAGTTACAATTACCACACAGCTAACAATTTTGTGGCCCATGTGAAAGCACGGTTCCCAAATTTAATGCCACGGTTATACGGTGATGCTGGTAGTTTACACGATGGTTAGCGGGGGCGGTCACATGCCACCCCGCCTAAAATTTAATTTAACGTTATCCTTCCACCAGATTTGGTGTGCCTTCGCCATTTTCGGAGGATGGCTATTTTTGGAGCGCTAACTGGCAATGTCTCCACATTTGGTGGAGTTTGTTTAGGGATATTGGGGAAAATTTGTTTTTGCCATAACTCCCTCAATATTGAACGAAATTGGATGAAATTTTAGTCAATTTTGGGTCTATTTGACCTTATGAAGAGTTTGGAATAGGTTTCAGGTCAAGAATATGTGATATATAGTGGCTTTTTCTTCGAGGAAGATGAAGAAGCCATCAGGGTCATCATGGAGAAGGCACTGTATTGGGTAATATTTCGTTGTTTAGTGTGAAAAAAAAGCCATTTATAGCTATTTTCTATCTTCTGAAGCTGAATTTACAGTTGGTTTTTTCTATTGAGGCATATTTTTACCTGTGCAACCATTTTGAGAAAATTAACAGAGCAAGGACATGCCATTGGGGAGCCTTGGACCGACAGATGTAGCCCAGGAGGGGTGAATTTCCTCAACAATTTGTTGTGTTATGTGATGGTGAATTTTATTTTCTGTGTATTTCTGCTGTGATATGTTAAATAGTAAATTTACTTAACTAATCCTCACACATAAAACTCGGAAACATAACCAAAACTACTTTGTTTAACCTGCAACTCATGGAGAACACTTTGCACACTAAATTATATCAGATTGGATACTTTGCATAGAGTAACAAATACAATCCATTTTAGATCAGTTACGAGGTGGTATCAGTTCTCTTTGAATTCCTTCTTTGCTACAAAAGTCTTTGAATTAGTTTGAGATATATTCACCACCATTATCGCTCCGCAGAACCTTCACTTGTTTTCCCGACTCTTTCTCAACCAATGCTTTAAACTCACAGAACTTTGAGAATGTTTGATCCTTATTTTGCATGAAGAATATCCAACATCTATGAGAATAGTCATAAAAAAAATAACATAATACCTGTGTTTTGTTGTTGAAGCAACCGATAATGGCCCACACACGTTTGTGCGAACTCTCTCTAGCATTAGGGGAATTTTGAGGTCTATAATGGGCCTCCTAAGAAAAATGTACAACAAAATAAACTTTATAAGAACCAATAGGATTCAAGATGATGATGTCAACCATGGGGGATGATTCACCATTTTTTAAGTAAAAGGGTAAAGATATTAAAAAATACAAAAATAATAAAACTACTTTTTCAACTCGTATTTTGAAGTTATCTCCCAAATTTTTTGCTCAAATTTCGAGTGGGAGTACTCGTTGGGTGAAAAATTTAATTCCTCATTGAATGAGTATCCATGTTGGATACTTTCGATGGACCCAACTACACGAAAAATGAGAAACACATAAAAAGACGTGATTACAATCACGTTTTTCATGTATTTCTCATTTTTCGTATAGTAGGACCCATCGAAAGTATGCAACATGGGTACTCCTTGGATGAGGAATTAAAATTTGCATCCAATGAGTACTCCCACTCGAAATTTGAGTAAAACAATTGGGAGATAAGTTGAAAATATGAGTTGAAAAAGTAGTTTTTTTATTTATCCCTCTAAGATTTGATGATGTCATCAAATCTTATTTGATTTTTTCCACTATTATTTTATAATTTCCTCAGGAGGCCCATTTTAGACCTAAAAATTCCCCTAATGGATCACCGAAGCACGATTCTCCTTTTCACGAAAGGTGGTCTCCACAAACTTACCCATAGTACATCCCTTGCACTAATATATCAGCGCAAGTGTACCCTTGGGAAGTCTAGTAGAAATCTTCTGCAAAATCTTCAGGGCACCATGGTGAAGATGGCCCAATCTCCGGTGCCATAATTCGCCCTCATCTCGGCTCACCGCTTCTTCTTTTCCCACCATTGTAGCATAGCCATCTACCTCTAGCTTGTAGATATTCTTGACTCGAATACCTATCCTCTTGGTTTGACCCGTTGTTTTATGTCATAGGAAAGATTTTCCCTCGCTGAAAACAACATCATAACCTATGTCCTCCAACATCACGAATGAGACCAAGTTTTTCTTCAGACCTGGAACATGCATAACATATTTCAACAGAAATGGTTTACCTGACTCCCTCTCAAAGGTAATTGTACCAATGCTGGTCACCCTTTATTGTCCATTGTTTCCCATCTATATATGAATTTTGAGATCTTTCTCCTCCAAGTCACTGAAAAGCTCCTTATCTCCCATCATGTGGAAGGGAGCACCACTATCAAGATACCACACCGATCCCATTGCGCTTGAAAACAAGCATGTGATTAAAGAGAAATCAAGTTCAAATTGCGAGGCAAGGGCCTCACCAGCTGCAGCTCCATCAACCTTCTTGTTCTTCTTTTTATTTGGGCAGTTAGTGGTAAGATGCCGATGTTCGTGACAATGAAAACACTTCACCTTGGACAAATCCACATTCTTGCCTTTAGCCTCAGATTTTGAATGGGATTTATTCCCCTTCCCTTTCCTTACTTTGGTAGCCAAAGAAAAATCCTCTTTATCATCATGCTTTGATGAAGATCCATCTCTAGTATTCCACCTAAATTCCTCCTGCACTAGATCTGACCACAGTCATTCCCAATCCAACAGTTTTTCCTATCCATTGACAGAGTCTTGATAACTGTGCCAACTCTTCGGAAGTCCCAAGAGAGCCAAACTCACCAAATCATCATTAGCAACCATGATTCCCACACTCCCTAATTCATCCCTACATTGGACAAACTTTGTAAGATACTTAGGAATATTGTCGCCCTTTTCCATTTTGATCTTTCTGAGTTTATCCTTTAACGCCAATTTCCTATGGTCACTGCTGCTTTGGAAAAGATCCATCAAAGCCTTCCACATTGAAAATGGAGTGGCTTTCCCATGAAGGCTTGAGACAATATGGTCTCTCACACCTTCCAACAAAATCCTTCTCGTCTTTGCTACTTTCTTTTGCCAGGCATCAAGTAATGTAGCATCCGTCGAAGTGGGCTTAGGAACATCACTGTCGATGAATTACTTCAAGAAATTATCTTCAAGCACCACCTCCATCCTATACTTCCATGCAATTTAGTTCGAGTTTCCCTCGAGTGCATACTCTAACCACAAACCATTGAAAGCCATTTCGATGTTTACTCAATTGTCACACAAGGAAATTCTTGCAACAAATTCGAATTGTTTCCACCAACAAACTCAGCTACTGCTTCAGTATTGCAATCTTCTTTACTCTGATACCATGTAGAAATTTTTAATTAAATTATGTATTGCCGGATTCTCCCGATCTAACAATTATATGCCACCGTTAAATACATAATCCTTATACTTAAATCTTTGCGGAAATTTAATTTCCAGTTGCAAACACATGAAGAAAGATCAATCACACATAACACAAATGTTTTTATCGGGAAAGAATAAAGCTAAAAACCCCACTATCATATATTGTGTATATATCATGGATCATGAAACAATCTCATACAAAAATCTAATCCAAGAGCTCTTAGTACAATATACAATCGTCTCACACTATCATACAAAAATTGGCATAAGCATGCACCAATTTACTACCTCCTGACAGCCTGCCTCCACTGCGCAATCCCTGCTGATCACAATCCCTGAATGAATTCAATCTTGCCTTGCCTTGAATATGCAATCCTCATTGGCATCTCCAATGTGTGTTTGGTTTCACTTGTGCACCCACTATAGTCACAACTGATAGTCAAACTGTCCCTTTCACCTATCTCTCAACTGGGTCTCCACTGGATCTGACATGCATGTAGTTAAAAATAGTAAATCTTCAGTTGCATGTGAGATCACTCCATGTGAATCAATTTAATATTTAATTCACTGATCTCTCACTAGTGTATCTTTAGTTAGAACTCGTTACAACTAGCACAATAGAGTTTAACTCACTTAACTGAGTTAAACTACTTTACAACTCACATAACTACACATCCAACTCTGTTACAACTTTGTATCACTCAGTTACAACGAATTTGATCCAGATTTATACAGGAATGAAACATAATAAACATGTAATCATAAATACAAATATGCAGTGGAAAAATCACTTCATTTCATTAATATCAAAGAACTGAAATTTGCTTACAGATAGAATGGAAATAAACCAGCTAGGGTGCTGGTAGCTATCTCTGAGAAGAGATGTGGCGGCTACAAGCCTCTAAACAGAGTTACAATGATGCTCGAGGGCCTATTTATTATTTAGAAACAATGGAAAACCCTAAACATCCAAAATCCTAACCCTAGGAGATGAATCGCCAAAACTATGGGCCCCGTTTGGGCAAATTGGTGTTTCAACTTCCTGGGGACGTAACTTTGGCATACGATCTCCATTTGACGTGAATCATACCTCGTTAGAAATATCTATCTGAGGAATACAAATTTTGAGTGAGAAAAATCAATCCATGGAACCATTTTTCTCCCGGTTTTCCCAAAAAACATCGTTTAGGGACTCAAAAGTTCAAGACCCGAAAAATTGCTAAAAATAGTAAGTTGTGCCGAAACTAAAAAACTGAAAGAAACAATAGTGGGGCCCCAACTAGAATAGGCAAGTGACCACCAATATCCACCTGGATCATTCCTCCCCCCTTAGGAAGCAATGGTCCCCATTACGTTAAGTTCCTCCATGAGATGAGGAAACTTCTGTTGAACTTGGTCCCTAGTGAATCACTTTCCTTGGTGCAGGAGTTGGCCAGCTTTGACAACCTGATACAGTTGGATTTTCTGTTGGTGAGTGTTCTTTATTTGCATGTCCATGATACAATATGTGATGGCCTGTTCCATGAATTCTAGGTTTACCTCTGTTGGTGTGAGTTGTTCTGCAATATCAGAGGTGTCCAGTAGAGGTGGGAAGTAAGGACGAAGGAGGTCCACATTGAATACTGGGTGCAGACCAAGAAATGGTGGAATACTGAGCTCAAATGAATCATTACCTAAAGCCTTGGTGATGGTGTACGACCCATATCGGAGCGGGCGAAGCTTGCGGTATGGTCCAGTGAGGCGCTCCTTTTGCAAATGTAGCCACACTTTGTCGCCCACCTGGAAGTTGTGTGGCACCCGATGTTGATCATGGCATTGCTTGTACTTAGAATTAGCTCTATCCAATATGTCATGAACCTATTGGCAGATGTGTTGAATGCGCTCAATGAAGCTATTTTCTTTGTCAACTTCCGACTGGACATGAGCCAAATCGGCTTGAGTAGCCACAAATGGCATGGCTATGTCAATGGGACATAGTGGCTGGAATCCCAAGCCCACATGAAAGGGGTTGTGGTCAATTGAGCTGTGGAGGGCCCAGTTATAACTCTGTTGTAAATAGGGAAGGCTCTCGTCCCATGTGCGTGGATTCTTGGAATTGTACATGCGCAGAATGTGTACAATCATTCTGTTGACGACCTCTGTCTGGCCATCTGTTTGGGGATGGAAAGCTGTGGACTTCGTGAGCTTGGTGTCCAGCATTAATGAGAGGCTGGACCAAAATGTGCTGAGGAAACTGCTATCCCAATCTGATATGATAGACTATGGGATCCCAAAGTGCACCCACACTCGTTCAAAGAAGAGTTTAGCAATGACTTATGCTGTGATATTCTTCTTGCAGGCCGCCATAATGGCCATCTTCGAGAATCTGTCGACGACCACGAAAACATAGTCATTTCCATTCTTAGTAGAAGTCAGGCCCGACATGTAATCCATGGAGATGGATTCCCAAGGTCGACTAGGGGTAGGTATCGGAGTATATAGGCCTTTCTTCTTGATGGTCGATTTGGCAATGGCACAAGCAGTGCAGGATCTGATGTGCTTCCCGACATCCTTTCGAAGGTTCGGCCAATAGAAATACTTCTGTAGTACTACTACTATTTTCTCGACCCCGAAATTCCCAGCGAATCGATTGTAGTGTGCTTCCCATATCATCTTGGTGCGCTTGCTTGAAGGAACACAAAGGTGTCCCAGGTGACATAAAAGTCCATCTTGGAGGTGAAAATTTGGAACTTGTGTACCCCAAAAGAGTGCCTTGTATGTGTGGCCAAATTCTGGGTCGCTTTCGTGGAGAAGCGGTCAATCAGAAGTCTCGTGCCCACAAAAGTTGAGAACGGTGGTGAGCGCCACGATCGGTGGTCGGCTGAGATAGTCTGCAACATTATTGGTGCTACCGTTCTTGTACTTGATGTTCAAATGAAACTGTTGCAGATATGTGGACCACTTCTGATGGCGATCATTCTGTAACTTCCCTTGTGTCTGCATGAACCGTAGGGGCTTCCGTGGGTGTTGGGTATGTTATATTCTTTTCCCAGGCGGTAGTCCGCGTCCATGGTTTTGGTATGGTTTGTACATGGTATTGGGGTACGATGGTTTTAGGCCCCTGGTATTTTGTAGATCTGGTCAAGGGAACTACGGTTATGTTCTAATCCAGGGTTAATGGATTGGGGTTTATGTATGCTTCTACATGTATATATATGTGTTGTAACACTAAAAGGAATATAATGAAAAATCAAGCTGGTCGTCCCAATTTGGGATCCAGGGGAAAATCTCTGTGTTTATCTGTTTTATGTTTTATGCTCTCGCTATTGCTTATTTTATGTTATAAGATTCATGTGTAGATAATTTCTGTTCAGGGTTAAAACCTACATTTGGTATCAGAGTTGTTTCGGCTTCAAGGGGACGCCTTTGTTGCTGAGGGTTTTTTGCTTGGGCCTGAGGTAGACCCTGTTCAGTGGGAGATCTGCAGGATCGATTCTTGCTGTGAAAGAAGATGGCGAGCGGTGGGAAGATAGAGATCGAGAAATTTAATGGTCAGAGTTTTGAGTTGTGGAAGCTCAAGATGGAGGATCTGCTGGTGGATAAAGATCAGTGGATCGCGGTAGATCCAGGTACTAAACCAACAACAATGTCAGATGAAGACTAGAAGAAACTGGATCGGAAGGCTAAGAGCACAATACGGTTGTGTGTCTCAGATTCAGTATTGTTGAATGTATCTGGGGAAGCTACGGCAAAGACCTTGTGGGACAAGCTAGGGACTTTGTATCAATCTAAGTCTCTGGTGAATAAGTTGTTCCTACGGAAAAAGCTGTATAACCTGAGGATGAAGGATGGAGACTTGGTGACAGAGCATCTGAACGCCTTCAATACCGTGGTAAGTCAGTTGTCGTCTGTTGATATTAAAATCTCAGATGAAGATAAGTGCATCAGTTTGTTGTGCTCTCTACCAGACTCGTGGGACAATCTTGTTATTGCAATAGGTAGCAATACAACTACCTTGAACTTTGATGATATTGTCTCAGCCTTACTGTAGGAGGAAATGAGAAGGAGAAATATGGAGGGTTAGAATGGAGATGCCTTATCTTTACGAGGAAGGTCCTAGAACAGAAACAAGAATAAGGTTTCGAGTGGGAGATCTAAATCTAGAGGGAGATATAAATCTCCTGGAAAGTTTGTAAAGGTGTGCTGGAAATGTGGAAAGGAAGGACACTACAAAAAGGAATGCAGATCTAAAGCTCCTGAGAAAGGAAAGGGATCTGATGAAGCTCCTTCTGTAGAGGAAAAAACCACCTCAAATGAAGGTGGGGATGTGTAATTGGCTTCTTCTTCAAATACACATGTAGATCATGAGTCATGGTTGATTGACTCAGGTGCATCCTTTCACTTCACTCCCCATAGGGAGTGGTTCTGCGAGTATGAGAAATATGATGGTGGTGACGTCTTCCTAGGGGATGATAGGAGGGCCAGAATCATCGGACGTGGAAAGGTCAAGTTGAAGCTGCAAGGTGGAAGGATTAGAACACTTCCTGGTGTTCTGCATATTCCTGCATTGGCCAGAAATCTGATTTCTGTAAGCAAGATGGATGATGCAGGTGTAAAAACAGTGTTCGAGAAAGATGCCTGCAAGATGGTTCGGGGAGCACTGGTATTAATGCGGGGAGTTCGGACCGGAACTCTGTACAAGCTACAAGGTAGCACTTTTATTGATGGGTGTAACAGTTCTATGGTTCCTGAAAGTGGAGCGGAAAGCCTAGCTGTCTCTGGAGAAAAGACCATGCTATGGCATCAAAGGCTTGGACATATTGGAGAGAAGGGCCTTCGGATACTGCATAGAAATGGTATGGTATAAGGTATGTATAATTTCTCTCTAGATTTCGATTTTTGTGAACATTGTGTATATGGGAAGTAGAATCGGGTGAGTTTTCCTTCTGGTGCTAAGAGGGCGAACAAGATATTAGAACTTGTGCACAGTGATGTGTTTGGACCTGTGTCAGTTCCATCACTGGGAAAGTCTGTGTACTATGTTTCATTCATACATGACTTCTCAAGGAATACATGGATATATTTCTTGAGGAAGAAATCTGAAGTCTTTGACAGATTTAAAGAATTTAAGGCTCTGGTGGAAAACCAGACATAGAAGAAGATAAAGGTGCTGAGGACAGATAATGGTGGGGAGTTCTGCAAGAAGGAATTTGAAGAGTTCTGTAAGAAGTGTGGTATAGCACGACAGAAGACTACTCCAT
The DNA here is from genome assembly GCA_034641835.2 of Pinus albicaulis. NCBI lineage: Eukaryota > Viridiplantae > Streptophyta > Pinopsida > Pinales > Pinaceae > Pinus > Pinus albicaulis. The sequence continues at coordinate 1,298,257,562 of CM076579.1, forward strand.
ACACACCGCAGCAAAATGGAGTTGCAGAAAGAATGAACAGAAAACTGATGGAAAAGGCAAGAAGCATGCTCAGTGGTACTGGTTTAGGACAAGAATTCTGGGCAGAGGCAGTGGAGACTGCATGTTACTTAGTTAACAGATCACCTTCATCAGCGTTGGAGGATAAGACCCCACATGAGGTATGGACTGGTAAGAAACCCTCTATTTCACATCTAAGGGTATTTGGATGTGATGTATATGTACATGTTCCAAAGGAGAAAAGGACCAAGTTGGATAATAAATCTGAAAGGTGCATCTTTATTGGGTATAAGGATGGTTTAAAGGGTTACAAGCTTTGGAACCCAGAAACAAGGAAGGTTGTGTACAACTGAGATGTGGTTTTTAGAGAAGTGAAAGATGTTGTTAAACATGAAGTCCTACCAAAGGACCCTGAGAAGATAGAGTTTGAGCTAAAGGAGGATGAATCAGACTTTACAATAGAAGAAGACTCAGAAGTTGAAGAGCCACAAACTCCAACTTTGAGAAGATTAGTTCGGGAAAGAAGGCAACCAGAAAGGTATAGTCCATCTGCTTTCTGTTCAGGTTTTGCCTTAACTATAACTGATGATGAACCCAAAATTGTCAGGGAGGCAGTAGATTCAGAGGATGGAAAACTATGGAAGGAGGCCATGGTTGATGAAATGGCATCCTTGCACAAAAATGATGCGTGGGATTTGGTGGAGTTGATGGCTGGAAGGAAGCCCATTGGGAGCAAATGGGTGTTTAAGAAGAAGATGAATGTAGAAGGCAAGGTGGAGAAATACAAAGCTCGGTTGGTAGCGAAAGGTTATTCCCAGGTGCCGGGAATTGAATTTGGTGATATTTTTTCTCCTGTTGCCAAGGTTACTTCTATTAGATTACTTTTATCTGTTGCTGCTGCATTTGATTTTGAGATAGAACAGATGGATGTGAAGACAGCTTTTCTTCATGGGGATCTAGAAGAGGAGATCTACATGAAGCAACCTGAAGGCTTTATGGTGAAGGGTAAGAAAGAACTGGTATGAAGGTTGAAGAAGTCTCTGTATGGGTTAAAACCGTCACCAAGGATGTGGTATCAGAAATTTGATACCTATATACGGGGACTTGGCTTCACCAGAAGCAAGGAAGATCATTGTGTTTATTTTAAATTAATTGGTGATCGTGTTATATATCTGGTCTTGTATGTGGATGATATGTTGTTGCTTGGAAATGACAAAGAAATTATCCAAGATTTGAAGACCCAACTGTTCTCCAAATTCGACATGAAGGATCTGGGTGCTGCAAACTATATTTTGGGCATGGAAATTAAGAGAGATCGGGCAAAGAGGAAGCTCTGGTTAAACCAGATGAAGTATGTCGAGACTATATTGCAGAGGTTCAATATGCAGGATAGTAAACCGGTGAATGTTCCTATTCCTGTAGGTGTAAAGCTATCTGCTGAACAGTGTCCCAAGACACAAGAAGAAGAGGAGGATATGTCCCGTGTTCCATATGCAAGTGCAGTGGGTAGCCCGATGTATGCAATGGTCTGTACTAGACCAGACATTGCACATGCAGTGGGAGTATTGAGAAAGTTTATGTCAAACCCAGGGAAGGAGCATTGGACAACAGTGAAGCGGGTTTTCAGATATTTACGTGGCACTAGTGATTATGGCTTGTGCTACCAGGGAAGACCAAGATTGGAAAGAATGTTGGACATTCGTGGTTTTGTTGATGCAGACTGGGCTGGAGATCTGGACCAAAGAAGATCTACAAGTGGGTATGTGTTTAGCCTATTTGGAGGCGCAGTCAGTTGGATGAGTAAAAGACAGTCTGTAGTGGCTCTTTCAACTACAGAGGAAGAATACATAGTAGCCACTCATGCAAGCAAGGAAGTAGTTTGGTTGCAGAGATTGTGTTCAAGTATGGGGTTGGTACAACAAGCTATAAGGATAGACTGTGATAGCCAAAGTGCAATTTTCTTGGCTAAGAACCCTACTTATCATTCAAAGACAAAGCACATTGATGTTCAATATCACTTTGTTAGAGATATGGCTGAGGCTAAAAGGGTGTTGCTGGTAAAGGTGGACACTTTGAAGAATGTTGCAGATGCATTGACGAAGTCTGTGAGCACTCAGAAGTTCTCTTGGTGTAGAGAAACAATGGGTGTTGAAGAATTGGGAAAATGACTAAGCTCTCCTGTGGCCCCCTGTGGAAAGAAAACAACAAGTGGGAGAATGTTGGGTATGTGTTATATTCTTCCTGCTGGTCCGCTGGCCCATGGTTTTGTGCATGGTTTTGCACATGGTATTGGGGTACGATGGTTTTCGGCCCCTGGTATTTTTGTAGATCCGGTCAAGGGAACTACGGTTATGTTCTAATCCATGGTTTATGGATTGGGGTTTATGTATGCTTCGGCATGTATATATATGTGTGTTGTAACACTAAAAGGAATATAATGAAAAATCAAGCTGGTCGTCCCAATTTGGGATCCAGGGGAAAATCTCTGTGTTTATCTGTTTATGTTTTATGCTCTCGCTATTGCTTATTTTCTGTTATAAGATTCGTGTGTAGATAATTTCTGTTCAGGGTTAAAACCTACAGGTGGTCTGTGTAGATGATTGTTTCCTTCCCCAAAATGTAATGCTTCCATTGTCGACAAGCTTGCACAATGGAATACATTTCTTTGTCATAAGTGCGGTACTTGCGAACTGTGTCATACAATGTCTCACTGTGATATGCCACTGGATGTCCCGGTTGTGCAAGAACCACCCTAATATCATAGTCAGAGGAATTTGTGTTGATCTCAAATGGTTGTTGCAAGTATGGTAATGTGAACACTGGGGCAAAACAGAGGTGATTTTTCAATTCCGTAAACACCTTCTCTTGAGATTATAACCAAAAGAATTTTTCTCTTTCTCCTCCCTTGGTGACTTGACTCAAGAACCAAGTGATATGAGAGAATCCCAACACGAACCTATTATAGAAATTAGCAAGACCTAGAAAGCTGCGAAGCTTTGTTATAGTGGTTGGGATGGCCAATCCTGAATGACTTGGATCTTGGTTGGATCCACATGCACCCCCATTTGATTAATAATGTATCCTAGATATTTAACCTGGGTCATGCCAAAAGTGCACTTCTCCAAATTGGCACACAACTTGTGTTGTCGCAGTGTTTGGAGGAGTTGTCGGATGTGGTGGAGGTGCTCTTCCCAAGTCTGGCTGAAGATCAGAACGTCATCTAAGTACACCAATACAAATGAGTTGGTGAATGGCCGCAAGGTTTCATCCATCAACCTCATGAAGGTTGCAGGAGCATTCGTCAACCCGAAAGGCATGACCAACCATTCGAAAAGGCCTTCCTTGGATTTGAAGGTAGTCTTCCACACATCGGAGGGTTCAATTGGTACCTGGTGATACCTAGACTTCAAGTCGATCTTGCTGAAATATTTTTTCCCTTTGAGTTGGTCTAGAAGGTCATCAATCCGTGGGATCAGGTACGTATTCTAGATAATGATCTTGTTCAGCACCTGATAGTCAATACAGAGTCTCCACGTCCCATCCTTCTTCTGTACCAACACAATCGAGCTCCCACAGGGCGATGAACTTGGTCGGATGTGACCTTTCTGCAGTAGCTCCTGTATCTACCTCTTGATTTCATCGTTCTCCAGAACAGAGCTTCGATAGATCGATCCATTGGGTAGCGGCACACCTGGGGTCAGATCAATCGGGTGCTTGACCTGACAGTGCAGAGGAACCCCTATGGGTGAGGTGAAGATGTCCTCGTACTCCTCCACAACCTTGTCCATTTGTTGTTGTCATGTAGAGGAGCCCTGTCTGGAGGTCGTGGCCACAGTATTCTTCTTGCCCTGGGGGCGGATCATCAGGAAAACGAATTTCCTGGTCTCAGAAATGAGCTTACTGCATTATTTTGCAGTAACCAAAGAGATAGCGGCAGGAGGTGGCACCTCTGGTATCCTGTACAACTTATTTCCCAAAGTAAAAATAACAACGTGAGGCTGAGACTCATACACAACATGATGCTTCCACAAGTATGGTTGTCGTAATAATACATCAGAAACATCAATAGGAGAAACATCACATAATACCTCATCCATGAAGGGCTTGATGCTACAGGGAAGGCGGCACTGCTGGCTGACGCAGAGATCTCGTCCTTGGTGAAGCCACCCGATGGTGTATGGATGTGGGTGAGTTGTGGTCGGCAAGCCCAACTGCTTCACGACGTCTGCTGAAATGAGGTTCTTTTGGCTCCCATTATCGACAATGAATTGTACTGGGGAGCCCTTTACCCACATCTGGGAGTGGAAGAGAAGTTCCTCCTCCTATGGATCTTTCGGTTCCTCCTTATGGATCTTCAGAGTGGCAATAGTGGCATTCGGCTCTGCATCAATAATATGTTTCCCTTTTTCATTCCTCCTGTCTGGTTCCGATTAAGAGTCGGAGCATGCATCTGACTCAGAAGCCCTCATCTCGACCACTAGTGACTGCTTGGGCCGACACTCACTTGTGTTGTGAGTGGAGCTCTGTTTGGTCCTTGTTCTCATAGTAGGTTTCCCACCAGTTCTTGACATGGGGGGTAGCTTTGGGGAGTGCAAAAATAATCTTCTCCCGGTCGGAAAAGTCATGAACCGAGAAATATCCTTCTAATAGTGTAATGTTCCGAAATGGAAATCAACAGCTTTTACCCCACTGGAGAAATCCTTTTGTCGGAAATATGAAAAAGGCTATTTCAGAGATGGACTAAGAGAGCTTTTACCAGTTATTTCACCTCTAAAGAGAGGATGAGAACCAGAGGCTTCCCGACCCTTACTCAGACTCTGCCTATAACTATGTAAATGTTTCTTCCTTCAGGAAGATCATGCTCAAAGAATGAGCTACAGCAACATTTGAACTTTAATAATGAACAACATTGAAATAATACATCATAGTGCATAAGAAGAGTACATGGCTGATATATAAAGTAGCAACAACAAATAATATACAAATCTTGAGGAAGAAACCTCTCAAGATAGCCTCAATCAAGAATATGCATTAAAGCTCAAGACTACACTGCTACAAATTGCTGCCCTAGCCATGACTGCGCAGTTATATGAGGAGACTGTAACACATAATATGGAAATATGATGATATATCATTATCATCTCAAGAAATGAGGGGGAGAAAGCTCTCAATCCCTGAAAATTACTAACTAACAATCCTTAGAAGGATTGGCTGCAATACATGTACAAAATGGAAAATCTGCTGAAATGTCGGAGTTGCAGTGTAGCTGCTGCAACTCAATAATAATACATGAATGGAAAAGGGAAAGAATGCTGCAAAAAATATAGCAACCTCCTCCAATTATCTTCTAAGTGAAAGGCTGCCCCTTTCACTAAATATTACACTCTCCAATCCCCATGATGAATCCTCCTGCAAACCCTCTCTGAAAATAACGCTGTAAGAGGGAGTGACTGCGCTGGGGCTAAGATGAAACACTTGGCCCTATGCAAAAATCTGCAATGAATCTCCAGAAATGTCCTTTTCTTATTTCTTAGAGAAAGGAGAACTCCTCCTCTTCAAAACTAGCTCAGTAAATGGTGGGATGATGATCCTCACTATTACCTCCAGCAACTCCAAGGAATCTGCCCAACAGAAACGCTGTAGCTGAAAGAGATGGCTTTGGCCTCAAGCCTGGATGTGAGGAAGATGAAGAACAGCTCCTCCAAGGCTTCCCAATGAAGGAGGGAAGACTTCTAAATAGAAATCTCCCTTGTGCTAAGCAACACAAGCTATCTCAGTTGAACAACTGAAGAGAGCAAATCGAAATTCTCAAGCATGAATTGAATAATGGCTCTCCTCATATTTTTATGCAAGGAATGCTTCCTTGCCATGGACCCCACCCATTAGGGTTTCTCTCATCCTCTAATTTCCCTCTGTTCCAAACCGCGTAGTCTTCATGAGCAAGCTTCTCCTCTAAGCCACGTTGTTGACTTGGTCAACCATGGTCTAGTTAGCTTTCTTTTGGCCCTTTTCACACTAGGGAATGCCAAATTTAGCCACTTAAGTGACTCTTTGCACCTTAGGAGAGTTTATTTTTCTGCTGCATGGGCTCCCTTACCCATTTTATTCCTTTTATTATCATAAAAGCAAGATTAATGTTCCAATTACCTCATTGCAAAATTTGGAACATTACAGTCCTCCCCTCCCAAAACTTGCTTGTCCTCAAGCAAGAGCAAGGATGAACTGAAAATAAGGTCCTCCACTCAAGGGATGGAGTCTGAAATATCCTCATGTATATCCTCCATCCCCAAGCAATCAACCAAGAAAAATGAGTGACCCTCCAACTAGGCAACTCTTGAAAATACTCCTCCACCTTGTGCTCAAGTAGAAAAGGTGGGTTGAAATTCTGATCCTGGTAGACAAAATAGCCTACCCCACACTGTACTCTTCTCCACTTAGGGTAAGTAAAGAGTGTATTCTGATCCTGGGCTGCAAAATTCTTGCCCTCAAGTGGCAAGATGAAGACTATATCTCCAAGGATCTCTCCTCCAACACTGCAAATCATGCTGGCCCAAATCATCTCATATGTGATGAGTTGGAATTCATCATCATATGGCATCCAACCAATCATATGGGTCACCTCATGGAAAAAAAATGGTTGAACATGGTGACCATATCATCTCCCATACTCCCCTTGGAGCATGAGCTGCAAAAACAATGGAGGTCCCTCCTCCCAAAGGGCACATCCACCCAATGAGTTCCTCCCTCCTTATGATGCATATGGGGCTGCTACTGATATATGGCTGAAATAAAATGGTCTTCAAAAGAGACCCAAGCCACCCCATCAATCATATAGACCATGAAATGCCTCCTTCAAAATTTTTAACTCTCCAAATAGCTCCTCCCACATGAAGGAAAGATATGAAGCTTGGAAATCATGGGCTGCCCATTGCTTCTCCTAAAACATACAACATGTAAAATAGGAAGAATCATACTCCCAATGGGCATCATCAACTCATGTCCCACTTTCCAAACAAAGCTCTCCATGTACCAAGAAAAATCTGCAATGCATGGAAGCAAAAACCAATAGAAGCAAGTTGTCTCATGACAACTAGAAAGTGGATCATTGTTCCACCAATGGAACCTGTGTAGTGCATTCCCTGCGTGCATCAAAATAGAAAGAAACAAGTACTTTCCCAACCACTTTTTTTCTGCCACAATCATCTCAAAATATGTATACATGAAAGTACAATATGGTTCAATTGGTGCACACCAAAAATCATGTGGCTTTCCCCCAAAATCCACTGCTAGAATAGCCATCATATTTGCTGCAATAGACCATGAGCATAACAAAACATAGTGTGCAAGAAGGAAAGATCCTCCTTGTTGTTGTCAATCCTAGAGACAGCCTTGAGTTGTGAAAGACCAGTGCCTAGGACATCTTAAACAGCAGAGAGAAAAAGTAATGTAATATGACAGGGACAACTAGCAGGACGGAGCTCTCATGCTTTCTATTCATAAACAGGGAGTTCAACTCGAATGGGACCAAAACTTTTAGAAGTTGGACACGTAAGAGGCATATTTCAAAGACAAAGGGTAAAACTCTTACGCAAAGGCACCAGACAACTTAAAGACAGTTCACTGTAAAGAGGGCCAGTTCAACAATGCTTAACAGAGATAAGTCATCTGTAGATGTTCACTATGTAAGAAATAATAAGAAAATATCAGCTGTCGCCTAGATAATATCCGGACACACATATCACCACGTAATGGGCTTATCTATTCAAGAATCCATTCATAATAATAGCGTATTCCAAAATAACACCGCCTTGAAGCCAATATAGCAGAAGTATGGGTGCAGTGAGAATGGAACAAAATATCATGCATGAGCCATATTTAAAGCGCTAGATTGATTCCAACATAAGTATCAACTAGGATAAGTTCACATTAAAATCAATGAGCTGCTCGCATTCCAAAACATGATACAGGAGAAACGGATGAGATAAGACAGACAATTGATCAGCACGTAAAGAGGAAGTTACGTTCTATTAAGTATCAAAGACTAGAATCTTCCTTACAGACAAAACTTCTCTTCATTGAAACCCAACAGGCTCTGAACCTTCTTGCAAGAGTTAAACAAAAATACATACAAAATCTTCTTACAGCATATTTTTCTGAAAAATCTGGAACCCTCGTGTTTTCTGCTATTCTTGTTTATATAGGAACTTCTCTACATGGGCGAGAAGATATTTTGGGAAAATATCTTCATCGCATGCTAGGAGTTTGTTAGAAGTCCTTGTCCAAGTAACCAAAATCATGATGAGGGATAAAAACCTCTCATCCTTTGCTGTTAAGCGCTCGGCCATTTTAAAACCAAAATTAAGTAACAGTCTGAGTAAAATTAAATCACTGTGGTGAAATATAAATTACACCTGAACTTAAAAAGACTAACTAAGATAAAAAAAGTAAAAAGTAAAAAGGCCGCGAGGGCCGAATCATGAAATAACAATGCATCATTTGTGAGAAGGGGTAGAGGCTGTTGCTGATACTGGTGGCGACGCGTTTGCGGATGAACTAGAAATTTGGCTAACGAACTGGGTGCACCTCTGCTGACTGTCCGCGGCAGGCTCAGGCATCATAGCAAATCCTTCTACCCTGATGAAAGCCTCAATGAGATCGCTCGGATTTGCCTCAGTAGGGACTTTATGTTTTAACAAGTGAAGGAGAGAAAACTCTGGGCGCAGTGATGTGATCATGGTTTCGGCCTTGAGCTGGGTAGCTTTATCTGACAGGACATTTGTTCGGTCCCTTTCTTGCTTCATGCATGCTTCATATTCCGGTAATGGTCGTAGCATAGAAGGGGTGGTGGAGTCCCAACACGTCGGAAGCCCTGCTGTCGTAATTTCGGCCCAAACTGCATCAAACCGGTCCACGCTGTATATCAACTGCTGTAAGGCCTTCGAAGCCATGACATGAGCCGATTCCTTATCAATGAGTTTCTGACATTCCAAGGCCTCTTTGTGCCGGCTGACTATGCCATGTTGCTCTGCTTCGTTAGCTCTCAGCCCTTTCAAGAATGACACATACTCTCTGGCACACTGAGCTCTGTTGACTAAATCAAGATTCCCTTCCTGAAATCGTCTTTTGAGATAGAGTGCTGAAGATTTCATCTCCTCGATGACTTGCATGAATTCCCATTGCTCTGTTACAGCTAAAATGATCTCAGACCAAATAATCTTTCTACCCTCTCTGAGAGTGAGGTTACCTTTTAGGCGTGCGTTGAGATAATTTATAGTCTTCTGCTGGTCAGCCCTCGTTTTCTTTTCCTGTTCAATTTCTTTCTGCAATGCTTCTATCCTTCTGGTATTCTCTGACAGGGATTTTTCCAAATCCGTGATCCTTTGCCTTGCAGTGGAAGCTTGTTTCTCCAGTATGTCATTTGTAGCTTTCGCTGCATCCAGCTTTTCTGAAAGTGAACTCGTCTCAGGTGGCGTTGTAGCTGGCGCATAGCTGTGTGTGTTCGAAGTGTTCTGTAGCTCTGTCAACCTACTCTGAAGAGTAGCGATTGTTCCTCCCAAATTATCCTTCTCTTCTCTTTCTTGTGACAAGGTGCCGGCCAATTCCCTTTTCTCTTTCTCTACTTGTGACAACTCGGCTGTCTGCACATGCTGGGAGGCTGGCATGTGGGCTTTGCTTTTCAGTGAGGTAACTTCCTTCCGCAATTGGTCTATTAAAAATCCCTGCGGGTTTGCTTCCCCAGTGTCTTTCCCTTTGATTTGATCTTGGAGACCGCGTATTTGATTTTCCTGGGCGCGGGCACTTGCCTGCTCATTCTTCAGGGTAGTCCTCATCTATTCATGCTTTTTCTCAAGCTTCCTCAGTGCGATGGTAGCTCGCATTACCTCATCTTTTAGCATATCAGCTACAACCTGAAACAGGTTGCACATATCAGTTGCGGGAACCTTAGTCATGTCAATTGCATTTTGGAGTACCTGGTAGCTAGTGGCGCCTGTATCAGGGTCCAAAAGGACTTCGGCCATAGACAGTACCAGATGCTCAGTATCCACATTCATAGTGGCGGAAATTCTGGTGTGATACTTTTCTACATACCCCTCCAGCTCAGCTTTTTTTTTATCTCTGATTATCCTGTTTTTCTTGATCCTTTCGGCTGCCACTGGTGAAGTATAGTCCCCCATGGCCTGTGAAACCTCAGTGAAGTCGGAGGAGGTGGTGCTGTCCCTCAACACTTTGATTCCGGCCTTGCTGCTGTCAAGTGGTGCATATGGTATGAACGGTTCAAGCAGCTGTTCCTCTCCTATAATTTCGGCTTCACTTGAGACTGTTTTCTGTTTTTTACGAGGGGGAGAACCTGTTCTTGAAGGACCGACTTCTTCTTCTTGGCCTTTTTTGATGCCTTCCTCTTCCCCTGTGGCAGATGAATCTATCTCCATCTGCAAAACCAAAGGCCAAATTTCCATGTTAGCCTTCCACTCTATAAACGGTCTTGGTTCATGTACATAAGGTGCGGACCGATTCCTCTTTCTTCTGTTTGAAATAATCTCCCAGGGATCATAGGCCCAAGTCTTCCCCTATCTTAGGTCCATACCCTGCAATAGCTTTTCGACAATGGGAAGGGTTTGTCTTGAATTCACGATGAACGGGCCGATTTGGGTAGGAAGCCTCAGTATGTAACCTTTCTTAGGAGGGACAAAGTGGAGCTGGTCAGCCTTGAGGGTTTGCCGAATATACTCCAGAGCATAAACTCTTTGGGCAGGAAATACTGGTAGCAGGTAAGGGGCAACCTCGGCTCCATAGACCTGAATTTCAGTATAATTATCAGAGAGATACTAGTCCTCGGTGCTCTGGAATTTACCAGCTTGCAACCAGTCCTTCATTTCAGGAAAAACCCTAGGTGAGGGCGAACCATGAATGATGGTGTAAGCAATGGACATGAAATCATTCAGGAAACTAGAGTAACCCACCCCTTTTGGCAATTGGCGCACTGCAGAGTTCCAGTCAAACACAGGTCGGGGCTGAGAATTGACCTCGTATACCCTATCCAAGCCCAAACGATCGAACCTATTAGCATGTTGATACAAGAAAATATAGAACACCAATGAACAGAAATGAAAATGACTGGTTTCGGGAAGCTCTTGGAACTAGGTGTGGATGCTGGCAGATAAGTAACCTGGGATATCTAGGACAACCCCCTTCTGAGACATTAACCACAGAAAGAAAACACATACTTTGGAAGTTTCCCCCAACCCGCCTACACCTAACAGACCCGCAATGAGAGCGAGGATGGGTTGCACTTCCTCCGTAAACAGGTTTAATGGGAGGATCCCGTACCGGGAAGGGTAGTAGCCTGGCTACTGGAAATAGAAGCAATGAAGCTTTTTTGATGCTCCCATGGCGATTTGGTAAATTGGGAAGTTAAATCTTCTTCACTGAAAGCAGTGTAGGTGGCGCTGGTGGGAAAATGGAGGGCTTGCTTGATGACATCAGGTGAAAGGGAGAATATCTGGTTTCCCTGAGTGGAGGTAAACGTGCCTTGGTTTTCATCGTAGGCGTCTCTGAGCCAGTAGATGAACTTGACCACCAGGAAAACTGGGGGGGTAATCTGATGGTAAAAGCATGACACAACCACCCGGTATCGATCCCTATTATGAACATGACGTGAAAAAAGCTCAGGCCTTATACTGCTAATGGGGAAAGGGTATTGGTGATTGCAGATTCCAGCTTGCTGGTCGATGAAAGGCTCGAACCCGGGAGGGTTTCTGGTTTCTCGGACCTGGAGAGTTTCTGGTTCATTTTTCTTGGGTGTCCCCCTTCCCATGACTGACATATGAAATTTGAAAAGAGAAACGAAAGGAAAACAAAGGGAATGAAAGGGACAGAGTACCTGTACAGTAGGTAAATTTGCTTGGGAAAGCGACGCGGGGGTAGTCTGGTGATGATTGGGTAGACCTGAGACTTGTTCCCGCTTTGTATATACCGTAACTGGAAGGCCTGAGACTTTTACTGCAGTAAAATACGGGAAACTGCTACCTGAGACTGGTAATTCTGAGGTGAAAACGGGTAGAGGTGAAATAAGTAGGGCAAGTGTCGTAAGGACACTGACAGTGGGGCACGCGGCATGTAGGGATTGGGCATTGGTTGGGGAGAGGCGAACACCGCGTGCCGGGTTTAATACTTGTACGGGCCTCAGTACCAGCTTACCTACGAACTTTACCTTACCTCTCTGCCATGTAACACCCTTTGATACTTTGAAACATATCATTCACAAAGCGAATTGAATACATACCCTACCAGTCGTAAGGGCCCACATTGTGTTTTCCACGTCACCATACTTCGTGCTCAGGCATTGCCACCTTATTCTGGCCTTGGGTCCCCACCACGTCACATTATCACAATTCCGCGGGGGTATGGGTCTCTTCCCTCTCCCGCTACTCGACCCCCGCGGAAATTCCCTTGTGTGCATATTCAAAAAGAGGAAATTCTTTTAATATATTTGTTCAGCGCTCTTCGTACCACATAATTGCACCTTTTATATTTCCGCTACCCCTTTATACTTTATACCTCAGCCTTCGTATGATTTCCGCTTCTAGATTTTAGGCACGTGCCTTCTCTTACTTAGTTTCACTTCGACCAACTCTTCAAGTATTTCACCATTTGATATAATGTTCGATGCATGACTTATCACCTTTCAGTAAACTAATGACTTACGTTAAATATTGAACAACATTGGCTCCACCTGGGGAAGGCACGTTCATCCTTGAATGTGTCGAGAACTACACAGACCAGTTGTTTGTATTCTGTGAACGCAACTTCTCATCCCTTTGGACTCTTTGCCTCTTCTCTTCATGATTCATCAACAAACACACATTATTCAAACAACGCTTAAAAACAGGAAAAAATATACAATATGGTACATCAGGCTTTCTTGGCCCGGATCAGTACTGGAAATAAAGCTTGAGGAATTGACCATTAACAGGGGCGTCCAGTAAATCTCCCTGCAAATTCTCCAACCTAAAAGTATTGTTTCCACCTTGTTCTGCAATTTTGAAAGGGCCAAACCAGAGGGGATCGAATTTTCCGTGCTTCCCTCTATCTACCCTTCGAATGTGCCATCTAAGCACCAGATCTCCCACCTGTAACTTTCTGTCATTGGCATGTTGGTCAAAAAGATCCTTCATTTTCTCCTGATATTCCATCAGCTTCTGACTCACCTGATTTCGTGTTTCTTATAGCTCCACCAACTGATTAACCCTCCTAGTTACATCGTTAGGCTCCTCTTGATTTTCTTGCATGAACCGAGCTACCGGTAAAGCCAACTGCACAGGAAAAACTGCTGCTCTCCTGTAAACTAGTTCGTATGGAGACTTCCCAGTTGCCCTCTTGCTAGTAATTCGGTTTGCCCACAGAGCGAATTTCAGCTGAGAATCCCAATTCTTCTGATTCTTGTTGATAGTCTTCTTTAGTGCTCGGACTAGAGTTTTATTTGAAGACTCTGCAAGGCCGTTCCCTTGGGGATAATAAGCCGTAGAGTGACTCAGTGCAATATTATACTGCTGGCAGAAGTTGACTAATTTGGTGGATTTAAAGGCTTGTGCATTGTTGGTTACTATATTAGTAGGACAACCAAATCTGGATATGATGTGTTCCTCCATGAATTTTATTACCACAGCATCAATTGCATTCCTAGCAGGTATAGCTTCCACCCATTTGGTAAAATAGTCTGTGGCGGTCAATATCCACCTATGCTGACCGCTGGATGGAGGATGTATTTCTCCGATGAAGTTAATTCCCCACTGCTGGAATGGCTCATCTACATGGACTGGTATCATGGGGAGAGGTGCGAGCTTCTATCTCTCTGCGAACCTTTGGCACTTCTCGCAGGCTCTAACTCAAGTGAACACATCTCCAAATAGTTTAGGCCAGAAAAAACCAGCCTTCAGAATCTTGTGAGCAGTAGCCCTCCAACTGTAATGGCTTCCAAAGATTCCTTCATGAAACTTAGCCATTATATTCTCCACCTCTTCTTCTGTAAGACACAGGAGTAGGATACCGGAGGGGTCTCACCAATACAACCGAATGATCGCAATGATATACTTTTGCGACCTCAACCTCAGTGATCTGTACTTAGTTTTGTCACATATGGGCGGGAAACTGAGGGTTAGAAGGTACTCTACCATCTCTTTGTACCATGGGATGATAAGGTACTTCATATGTATCTTCTGGGAGGCTATTTCTATTCCCTGTGCTTCCTCCTTTGCTCCAGAATCTTCATTTTCTGTCATAGACAAATTGATACCCAAGGCCTGGAAATTCGATTCAGAGAGGATCTTGGCTAAACCTTGCCCCATGATTAATTTGGTAGGACGGATATCTAGCTCATATTCCTGTATTTTGGCTATCCATTTTCCTCTTTTTCCTTCACTGTCCCCCTGGATAAGAATGTCTTTAACAGCTGCTGTAGGAACAAATGCAATGACATGGGACTGCAAAACATACATACGGAAAGCTTTGAGAGACTTCACCAGAGCGTACACTTGCTTCTCTAATATGTTATATTTCAGCTCAGCATCCCAAAGAACCTAACTAAAAAAGGCAATAGGCTGTTCATACCCCTCTTCGTTTTTCTGCAACAAAACTCTAGCTACTGTATGAGGGGATGCGAAGGAGAAGATCATAAACGGTTTGGCATAATCTGGCCCGGCTAACACAGGGGCTTCAGCGAATGCATTTTTAATTCTGGCAAAGGCTTCTCTCGACTCTGGTGACCATTTCACCTCATTGTTCTTCTTTAGCATATCAGTTATGTGCCTAACTATCTCAACATAATTAGGGATGAACCTCCTTAGGAAGTTTATACGTCCTAGGAACACCTGAAATTCCTTCTTTTTTCTGGGCAAGGCAATGCCGTTTATGACTTCCACTCTGTTAGGGTATATCTTTACTCCATATTTGGTTACAATGTGTCCCAAGAGCTTGCCCTCTTCTAGTGCAAACAAAGACTTCTGTGGGTTAAGGGAGAGGCCATACTTTCTACACTTCTCAAAGGTTCTGTGCAGGTGTTCTATGTGCTCTGCAACATCCTTTGAAAACAAAGTAATGTTGTCCAGATATACCACCATGAACTGGTCCTATTCTCCAATAAAAGTAATATCCATGGCCCTCTGGAAAGTGGCCCTTGCGTTAATCAGCCCAAAAGGCATTCTGGCATACATAAACGTTCCCCATAGAGTGGTGAAGGCCGTCTTCTTTTGATCTTCTGGCAACACAACTACCTGATT
Source organism: Pinus albicaulis (assembly GCA_034641835.2). Classification (NCBI taxonomy): domain Eukaryota; kingdom Viridiplantae; phylum Streptophyta; class Pinopsida; order Pinales; family Pinaceae; genus Pinus; species Pinus albicaulis. The sequence continues at coordinate 1,298,272,855 of CM076579.1, forward strand.
ATACCCAGAGAAACCATCCATCATCGACATCCGGGAAGCCCCTACCACTTTCTGCAATATGTGATCCATCTTGGGCAGTGGGTAATTATCTTTCAATGAAGCCCTGTTCAGGTTCCTAAAATCAACACATAGTCTTATTTCTCCATTATTCTTCCGTACAGGGACTAGATTTGCTACCCACTCAGAGTAACTCAATGGTAAAATGATTTTAGCCTTCATCAGTTTCTTAATTTCTTTCTCAATAGAAGGTAACAATAGTGGATTTATCTGTCTAAGCTTTTGCTTATGTGGCTTTACATCTCCCTTCAGTGGAATCTTATGCTGCATAATGCTGACATCGAAGGTTTTTAGGTCTTGATAAGACCAAGCAAACAAATCCTTGTAGGACTGAAATAACTTCTGATACAACTGTTTATATTCTTCCGGGACCTTTTTGGACAGCTTCATGATTTTAGGGTCAGCCTCTGTGCCTAGATTCAGGTCCTCCACCTGGTTTTCTTCTATAACTTTGTTTGGCTGCAACGGAACATCGTTCTTGTTAAACAACCTTTCTAAAGGTACTAATCCTCGGGGAATGACGTTCCCTTTCAGCTGTAGAAATTTATGGCCAGCTACTTTTTCTTCCCACTTCTCTCCAGCAATGTCTTCAATCTCCATGTTGGAGAACTCCCCGACTGTTTCCAAGAATCTCTTGACTTTCTCATCATCTTCAAACACCTGCCAGTGTTTGATATTGTCTGGGATTGATGGTCTATATCATACCTCAATCTCATATCTCAAGAGAGGATTCTGAGGTGGCCGAAAAGTACTGGCAGCCGCTGCTAAGGAGTCTGCCATTATATTTTTCTCCTGAGGCATGAACTAGATATTAAATGCCACGAAGAAGTTCTCCACTAGATCCCAAACTTCGTTTCTATAGGCTCTCAGCCTAGGATGTTTAGCTTGGCACTGATTTCTCACCTGCCTGACTACTAGTTCCAAATCTCCCAGAACTTTTAAACTTTGTATGTTCATACTCCTGGCTATCTGCAACCCTAGTAGGAGTGCTTCATATTTGGCCACGTTATTTGTGGCTTCATACTCCATCTTGAAAGATAAAGGCACCCATCTTCCTGCAGGCGAAATCAGCAACACCCCGGCTCCATTCCCTTCCCTGGATTTGGCTCCATCAAAGTGAAGCGTCCAGATTTCTGATTTAGGGCTTTCTGTGAACTGTTCTGTCTTAATCTGGAAAAAGGACGGTTCATGTGCGTACTCCTGATCTTCCTCCAGCATTAAACATGAGAAATCCCCCTCCCTGCTATAAACTGGAGAATTTACTGAATCATCTACTTTAGTAACTGTCTTGACAAATCTGGTTTCCTCGTACAACCTCCTCTCTTGACCCCCAAATACCGGAATAGTGGCATAGGTTAGGTGCAGCTTGATTGATCCACCAATTTTGGTTCCCCAAGATCTTGACAGTAGCATGCCAAAGCGAGCTGGAATTTCTGCCACCACTATATCCATCACCACACTTTTCGCTGGGATTTGGGCTAGGTTAACCACCAAGTCTTTTATCATGCCTAGGAACTTAACTCTTTTGGAGTCGAATGAGTAAAGGTCTTTGTATGGGCGGGTGATCTGTAGTCTTAGTTGATCCATGACTGAAAGGGGTAAAATATTATGAGAGGCTCTTGAATCTAACATGCAGTTATGCAGGAGCAAGTCATGTATTACTAAAGACACATAAAAAGGGGGAGTGGTGGCATCCAATTCCTCTACATGCGGGCCAAAAACAACCCAAAAAAAACCATAGGCCTTTCTTCTTGCAGGTTGAGACTATTTGGAATGTGTGTTACTTCTGGAGGAAGCATGAAGGATGTGACTTGGGACTGATATGCTGGATGTTTCAATAGCTCAGTCAAGGGAACTGGGATTTTCACTTTTTCAAGTTATTTTTGTAAACTAAAGACAGATGAAGACTTATCTATTGACACTTATTTTTCTTTTTAATCTTTGCTTTGGAGGGGAGGCTTAACTTCTTTTACGATGGGCTCGACCTTAGGAGGTGCAATTATTTGCAAAGATAAAGGCATTGGAGTATCAGATTGTAGAGATTGGTTAAGAGGCCTCTTACCTTTGTCTGGGATCTGCTTAGGAATTGCCTCTTTCTGAGCAAGTGTCTCTTCTTGAGGTGTGTCTTCCTCTTGCTCTTGAGTGCGAGTTCTCTTTCTGGAGGACCTAAGGTCATATCTTCCATTGAATTGAGCTTGCATGAAATCAACGAACTGCTTGCAGTAGTCATCAATCTCAGGCTCTTCGATATCTTCATTGGCCTTCACTTCTGAGTGAGCCTGTACTTCCTCTTCGTCACTTCCATGTACAGGACATTCCATGTCATTACGGTTTGAGAAAACAAGGCATGCCTCCTCTTGTTCGTAGACAGGGTCTTCAGTGGAACCCTCTACTTTCCCCTCCAAGTATAGAGGATGCGGTACCTGATCTTGCTGCTCCTTCTGTCCCCTCTGCAGTATCTGCAAGGGTGGCTTTCTGTATTGAGGATTGAATCCTCTGTTTGGAGCATTTTGGAAATTCTTTGGGGGTGAATTTTTTGCCTCCATCTCAAGCTTGATCAGCTTACTTGAGAGATTCTTTATCATCTTGTTCATTTCTTCGATCTTGTCATTAGCCGAATCTCTGTCTTGGCTTGAGGTGGATACTTCCTCTTTTCCCCTTCTTCTAGCATCCTGTTCGTGTTTCCCTTTGGATTTTCCAGTAGAGGCAAAATTTGCTTCTATCTCCAATGCGTCGGTCTGTGCATCATCCAGAGTGGCTGGCTTCCTTTCTCTCAAGGAGAAACCGAATTCAGAATCAAACGCTGCCACAAAAACGACCTTGGCAGCGGTCTGGTGAGGCTTCATGTCGGCGGGGAGACTCAGGTACAATTTGTTAAATCTTTTAATAAACTCTGACACCCCTTCATTATGTTTCTTTTTTAGAGTATTGAATTCAGTAAGAATATTACCATGATCTTTCTTTTCTCCCCATTTTTTGAGGAAAGTATCCTCCATTCCCTCCCATGTAGTGACATATTGAGCTCCAAGTGTCTTGAACCACTTTCTAGCTTCCCCATCTAAGAATTGCACAAACAGACTTAGGACTACGTCCAGATATTCCACATTGAAATTCTCTGCAAAAGAGCAAAAGACTTCGATATGTTTCTGGGCTTCAATCTCATTCTCACCACTGAATCTGGGCAGAATCTTTAAATAATCTTGCGGCATGTCATCTAATACTGCAGGTAGCTCCAGAGGAGCGTATCTGTTTTGCAGGAAACCAGGGACATTAGCCATTGGAGGAGGAGGTGGAGGTAACAAAAGGGCTTGATGAGTAAGTGGGGGGGTAGGTGGAAGTGTGGTGTGGATGATGATAGGAATATAGTGAACAATGGCTTGAGAGGATGGAGACAGTGGTGGAGTAGTAACAACAGATATCTCTGTGAATTATTTAACTTCTTCAGCCTCTGGAGTGGGATGAAAATTATAACGGGTGGTATCTATTGACTCAGCCTCGTCCTTGACTCTGAGGTTTCCCGAGGGTAAATAGTCTGACTAATAACCGGTTTCACCCAGAGCGGAGTTAGAATATTGCAATTGGGCAACCTGAGAAGAGGAAGAAGGGAGGTCTTCTAGAGAGAGTGGTGGAATCTCAGTATGAACAAATGGTCTCCCCCTCCAGCTTCTTCTATGTAAAATTATTTCTGGGTCAGACATAGAGGGTGTCTTTGGCTGAGAAGTATCTAACCTAAGGTGTGGCTTCCGAGGAGCCAGGACTGCAAAGAGATTTAGCAAGGAAAATGAATGTGGAGTCGCCAAGGTGAGGGATATACAACTCTCAAATCTCCATGCTCACCTAATTGAAGAGTGAAATAGGGTTTTGTCGAGGCCCTGGGATTTCAATTTTTCATCAACTTCGTCCCCGGCAATGGTGCCAAAAAGATGTTGTTAATCCTAGAGACAACCTTGAGTTGTGAAAGACCAGTGCCTAGGACATCTTAAACAACAGAGATAAAAAGTAATGTAATATGACAGGGACAACTAGCAGGATGGAGCTTTCATGCTTTCTATTCATAAACAGGGAGTTCAACTCGAATGGGACCAAAAATTTCAGAAGTTGGAAACGTAAGAGGCATATTGCAAAGACAAAGTGTAAAACTCTTACGCAAAGGCACCAGACAACTTAAATATAGTTCACTGTAAAGAGGGCCAGTTCAACAATGCTTAACAGAGATAAGTCATTTGTAGATGTTCACTATGTAAGAAATAATGAGAAAATATCAGCTGTTGCCTAGATAATATCCAGACACACATATCACCACGTAATGGGCTTATCTATTCAAGAATCCATTCATAATAATAGCATATTCCAAAATAACATCGCCTTGAAGCCAATATAACAGAAGTATGGGTGCAGTGAGAATGGAACAAAATATCATGCATGAGCCATATTTAAAGTGCTAGATTAATTCCAACATAAGTATCAACTAGGATAAGTTCACATTAAAATCAATGAGCTGCTCGCATTCCAAAACATGATACAGGAGAAACAGATGAGATAAGACAGAAAATTGATCAAAAAGTAAAGAGGAAGTTACGTTCTATTAAGTATCAAAGACTAGAATCTTCCTTACAGACAAAAATTCTCTTCATTGAAACCCAATGGGCTCTAAACCTTCTTGCAAGAGTTAAACAAAAATACATACAAAATATTCTTACAGCATATTTTTCTGAAAAATTTGGAACCCTTGTGTTTTCTGCTATTCTTGTTTATATAGGAACTTCTCTACATGGGCGAGAAGATATTTTGGGAAAATATCTTCATTGCATGCTAGGAGTTTGTTCGAAGTCCTTGTCCAAGTAACCAAAATCATGATGAGGGATAAAAACCTCTCATCCTTTGCTGTAAAGCACTTAGCCATTTTAAAACCAAAATTAAGTAACAGTCTGAGTAAAAGTAAATTGCTGTGGTGAAATATAAATTCCACCTGAACTTAAAAAGACTAAATAAGATAAAAAAGTAAAAAGTAAAAATGCCGCGAGGGCTGAATCATGAAATAACAATGCATCATTTGTGAGAAGGGGTTGAGGCTGTTGCTGATACTGGTGGCGGCGCGTTTGCGGATGAACTGGCAATTTGGCTAACGAACTGGGCGCACCTCTGCTGACTGTCCGCGACAGGCTCAGGCATCATAGCAAATCCTTCTACCCTGATGAAAGCCTCAGTGAGATTGCTCGGATTTTCCTCAGTAGGGACTTTATGTTTTAACAAGTGAAGGAGAGAAAACTCTGGGCGCAGTGATGTGATCATGGTTTCGGCCTTGAGCCGGGTGGTTTTATCTGACATGGCATCTGTCCGGTCCCTTTCTTGCTTCAGGCATGCTTCATATTCCAGTAATGGTCACATCATAGAAGGGGTGGTGGAGTCCCAGCACGTCGGAAGCCCTGCTGTCATAATTTTGGCCCAAACTGCATCAAACCAGTCCACGCTGTATATCAACTGCTGCAAGGCCTTCGAAGCCACGACGCGAGCCGATTCCTTATCAATGAGTTTCTGACATTCCAAGGCCTCTTTGTGCCGACTGACTATGCCGTGTTGCTCTACTTCGTTAGCTCTCAGCCCTTTCAAGAATGACACATACTCTCTGGCACGCTGATCTCTGTTGACTAAATCGAGATCCCCTCCCTGAAATCGCCTTCTGAGATAGAGTGCTGAAGATTTCATCTCCTCGATGACTTGCAGGAATTCCCGTTGCTCTGTTACAACTAAAATGATCTCGGACCAAATAATATTTCTACCCTCTTTGAGAGTGAGGTTACCTTTTAGGCGTGCGTTGAGATCATTTATAGTCTTCTGCTGGTCAGCCCTCGTTTTATTTTCCTGTTCAATTTCTTTCTGCAATGATTCTGTCCTTCTGGTATTCTCTGACAGGGATTTTTCCAAATCCGTGATCCTTTGCCTTGCAGTGGAAGCCTGTTTCTCAAGTATGTCATTTGCAGCTTTCGCTGCGTCCAAATTTTCTGAAAGTGAACTCGTCTTAGGTGGCATTGTAGCTGGCGCACAGCTGTGCGTGTCCCAAGTGTTCTGTAGCTCTGTCAACCTACTCTGAAGAGTAGCGATTGTTCCTGCCAACTTCTCCTTCTCTTCTCTTTCTTGTGACAAGGTGCCGGCCAATTCCCTTTTCTCTTTCTCTACTTGTGCCAACTCGGCTGTCTGCACATGCTGGGAGGCTGGCATGTGGGCTTTGCTTTTCAGTGAGGTAACTTCCTTCCGCAATTGGTCTATTAAAAAGCCCTGCGGGTTTGTTTCCCCAGTGTCTTTCCCTTTGATTTGATCCTGGAGACCGCGTATTTGATTTTCCTGGGCGCGGGTACTTGCCTGCTCATTCTTCAGGGTAGTCCTCATCTGTTCATGCTTTTTCTCGAGTTTCCTCAGTGCAATGGTAGCCCGCATTACCTCATCTTTTAGCATATCAGCTACAACCTGAAACAGGTTACGCATATCAGTTACTGGCACCTTAGTCATGTCAATTGCATGTTGGAGTACCCGGTAGCTAGTGGCACCTGTATCAGGGTCCAAAAGGGTTTCAGCCATAGACAATACCAGATGTTCAGTATCCACATTCATGGTGGTAGAAATCCTGGTGTGATACTTTTCTACATACCCCTCCAACTCAGCTTTGTGTTTATCTCTGATTATCCTATTTTTCTTGATCCTTTCGGTTGCCACTGGTGAAGTATAGTCCCCCATGGCCTGTGAAACCTCAGTGAAGTCGGAGGAGGTGGTGCTATCCCTCAACACTTTGATTCCGGCCTTGCTGCTGTCAAGTGGCGCATATGGTATGAACGGTTCAAGCAGCTATTCCTCTCCTATAATTTCGGCTTCACTTGAGACTGTTTTCTGTTTTTTACGAGGGGGAGAACCTGTTCCTAGAGAACCTAATTCTTCTTCTTGGCCTTTGTTGATGCCTTCCTCTTCCCCTGTGGCAGATGAATCTGTCTCCATCTGTGAAACCAAAGGCCAAATTTTCATGTTAGCCTTCCACTCTATAAACAGTCTTGGTTCATGTACATAAGGTGCGGACCGATTCCTCTTTCTTCTGTTTGAAATAATCTCCCGGGGATCATAGGCCCAAGTCTTCCCCTGTCTCAGGTCCATACCCTGCAATAGCTTTTCGACAATGGGAAGGGCGTGTCTTGAATTCATGACGAACGAGCCGATTTGGGTAGGAAGCCTCAGTATTTAACCTTTCTTAGCACGGACAAAGTGGAGCTGGTCAGCCTTGAGGGTTTTCCGAATATACTCCAGAGCATAAAATCTTCAGGCGGGAAACACCGGTAGCAGGTAAGGGGCGACCTTGGCTCCATAGACCCGAATTTCAGTATAATTATCAGAGAGATACCAGTCCCTAGTGCTCTGGATTTTACCAGCTTGCAACCAGTTCTTCATTTTAGGAAAAACCCTAGGTGAGGGCGAACCATGAATGATGGTGTAAGCAATGGAATGGAAATCGTTTAGGAAACTAGAGTAACCCACCCCTTTTGGCAATTGGCGCACTGCAGAGTTCCAGTCAAAAACAGGTCGGGGCTGAGAATTGACCTCGTATACCCTATCCAAGCCCAAACGCTCGAACCTATCAGCATGATGATACAAGAAAAGATAGAACACCAATGAACAGAAATGAAAATGACTGGTTTCGGGAAGCTCTTGGAACTGGGTGTGGATGCTGGCAGATAAGTAACCTGGGATATCTAGGACAACCCCCTTCAGAGACATTAACCACAGAAAGAAAACACATACTTTGGAAGTTTCCCCCAACCCGCCTACACCTAACAGACCCGCAATGAGAACAAGGATGGGTTGCAATTCCTCCGTAAATAGGTTTAATGGGAGGAGTCCCGTACCGGGAAGGGTAGTAGCATGGCTGCTGGAAATGGAAGCAATGAAGCTTTTTTGATGCTCCCATGGTGATTTGGTAAACTGGGAAGTTAAAGCTTCTTTGCTGAAAGCAGTGTAGGTGGTGCTGGTGGGAAAACGGAGGGCTTGCTTGATGACGTTGGGTGAAAGGGAGAAAATCTGGTTTCCCTGAGCGGAGGTAAACGTGCCTCGGTTTTCATCGTAGGCGTCTCTGAGCCAGTAGATGAACTCGACCACCGGGAAAACTGGGGGGGTAATCTGATGGTAAAAGCCTGACACAACCACTCGGTATCGATCCCTATTATGAACATGACATGAAAAAAGCTCAGGCCTTATACTGCTAATGGGGAAAGGGTATTGGTGATTGCAGATTCCAGCTTGCTGGTCGATGAAAGGCTCGAACCGGGGAGGGTTTCTGGTTTCTCGGACTTGGGGAGTTTCTGGTTCGTTTTTCTTGGGTGTCCCCCTTCCCATGACTGACATATGAAATTTGAAAAGAGAAACGAAAGGGAAATAGAGGGAATGAAAGGGATGGAGTACCTGTACAGTAGGTAAATTTGCTTGGGAAAGCGACGCGGGGGGTAGTCTGGTGATGATTGGGTAGACCTGAGAATTGTTCCCGCTTTGTATATACCGTAACTGGAAGGCCTGAGACTTTTACTGCAGTAAAATACGGGAAACTGCTACTTGAGACTGGTAATTCTGAGGTGAAAACGGGTAGAGGTGAAATAAGTAGGGAAAGTGTTGTAAGGACACTGAAAGTGGGGCACGCGGCATGTAGGGATTGGGCGTTGGTGGGGGAGAGGCGAACACCGCGTGTCGGGTTTAATACTGGTACAGGCCTCAGTACTAGCTTACCTACAAACTTTACCTTACCTCTCTGCTGTGTAACACCCTTTGATACTTTGAAACATATCATTCACAAAGCGAATTGAATACATACCCTACCAGTCGTAAGGGCTCACATTGTGTTTGCCACGTCACCATACTTCGTGCTCAGGAATTTCCACCTCATTTTGGCCTTGGGTCCCCACCACATCACGTTATCACAATCCCGCGGGGGTATGGGTCTCTTCCCTCTCCCGCTGCTTGACCCCCGCGGAAATTCCCTTGTGTGCATATTCAAAAAGCGGCAATTCTTTTAATATATTTGTTCTGCACTCTTCGTACCACATAATTGCACCTTTTATATTTCCGCTACCCCTTTATACTTTATACCTCAGCCTTCGTATGATTTCCGCTTCTAGCTTTTAGGCATGTGCCTTCTCTTACTTAGTTTCACTTCGACCAACTCTTCAAGTATTTCACCATATGATATAATGTTCGATGCACGACTTATCACCTTTCAGTAAACTAATGACTTACGTTAAATATTGAACAACAATTGGTATAACATGCTGCTCATATGGATAAGAGAGTGCGAAACATGAAACAAATAGTTTCCTCCCTCATCATGTACTTTGGCCTTTGAGCTGAAATGGCTCAAGTGAAAAGTCCCCTTCACTGCAACATAGTAGGGGAGTGGTTGTGCCAACCCTCTCTTCATCTTTTGGGCTATGCATCTATCCATTTGCTGGTATGAAACCATTAAGATGCCCTCCCAAGTGGACTCCTCCATCAATGAAGAATATGCATGAAAATGCATGAAAGAAGAACCCATAAACACTACATGTAGATCCTTCTTCTTGTGCTTTTGCAACCAAGCCGAGAAAGTCAAAATGTAGTAAGGAGTGCTCTCCTCCATTACTCCTTCATGCTCATCACCTACATGCTCCAAAGTACATCACTTGTGAAGTGGCTTTGAGAACACTCCAAAAAGTAATCCAAGCCTTCAAGTGACAGCGCTGCTGGCCTTTGGAGTAGGGCCACTGTCATCTCAAAGATCCCCTCTTTGACATGAATCTTGCTAAAGACTCCTCCCATCATGTTGCTACAAATGTAGAGCCCTTCCCAAGAAGAAGGTGCTGCTTGGGCATCCAATATCAAAGAGAAATCCCCTTGCACTATGCTAGTGCCTTCTCTTACTCCCGCAACATCCAAACAAAATCTGAGCAACAAGAATTTTTGCTGCTCCTCCATACTCTCACCATACCAAATGTGAGATGGGAACATGATGAATGGTAAGAAGAATTCCATCCCATCATAATGCACCCATGCTCCTTTCTGCTCCATGGTGTAAGTATCTTTCCATATCCTCTTCCCATTCAAGCCCCATGAAAAGGAATAGGTTGCATGTTGGCCAAACTCCCTCAAGAGCAACCAACGCAGCATGGCTTCTTGCTGCCCTGTATCATAGATCTGCAAGAAGCTCACCATCCTCTTGCCTCCCATCCACATCCACTTAGCTCCTAGTGGATGCTTCTCATCATTCTGCAATTTGGCACCTCCCCAACAAAAGCTACCATCATCCCAAAATAGATTATTTCCTTTGCATTTCATGGGACATTGAAATGCAATCTCCTTAATGATGCATGTATCAAACCCCAACCTCCTATGTGGTGCATGACTCATCAATAGAGTATGAGAATAATGGCACAACACAATAGAATTCTCCTTCTATAGACAATCAACTTTCCATGCTATGCAATCCCTCATGGCATGTATGGAATAAACAGGAAATGAAAACTCATGCATACCTTGGTAAAGTTTGGAAGAGTCTCATGTGGCTGCAAGAGTCTCTTCTCCAAATGTGTTGGTTGCCCCAGCTGCTGAAGATGGAGGATGCTCCTCCATGAATGTGACAGCGCTGGCATGTGCCCTCTCTTCTGGTGGTGAGGTCTCCTCCCTCCTTTGGACAAATCTTCTGATCAATATCTGAGAAAAATTAGCAAGAGTAGAAACCCTTGCATGCCTCCCATGGCTAAACCACCAAATATTTGCCTCTCCCTCAAGGTGCAGCGTTGCAATTGCTACAACCTCTCTGTCTACTACAGGATGTAGCAGGAAGAAATCCTCTAGCTTCTTCACCCAAGCCTCTGCTGCACATGTGGGTGACCCATCAAAAGTAGACAATAGAAATATATTTCCTTTCATACTCCCATGACTGTGGGGTCTTATTTTTGGAAATACTAAGAGGGGGGGGGGGGGGGGGGGTGAAAAAGTATTCCTTTCAATTAGAGCATTAGTTAATATTCAATTATTATCAGTGTTTGTATAATGATAGCAGAAAACAAGAGGAAAACAAATGCACACAGTTTTTAAGGTGGAAACCCACTCTGGGACAAAAAACACCTAATGCTTTTCTAATAATTCTTTAATGTTCAACTCCAATTGAAAATAAAGCTCCAACTTCCTAGAATCTAGAAAAGCATTCTTCTCCAACTCCCACTGGATGGACGCTCCAACGCCCGAAATTCTTCAGTAGTCAACTGAACGGATGACCCAACACCCAATGAGCTACAACTCACCCTGGAACCACCCTACCACCCTATAGAAGAATAGAAGAAGAATGGACTCCCGTACCAGGGAACATGGTCCACTTTACAATGATATAGAATGATGTAGAAGAATAAGATATACTAGACCATAACCCCAACTTTGACACAACCACCTAATGATGATCCTAGACCTCCCAACACTGCCTCTTCAACCCTTGGTAGATAGATAGTAGTACAATTTGTACAATAATGTATTTACAATGACTAAGTACAATGATACCTTTAAAATGATTATATGCAGTGCTTCCCACTTGAAGACTTCATATGATGGACTTCTTGCCACTGTTATGCACCTTGGTTGCTGATCTTGTCATGCTACCCTCTGCTCCACCTTGCTTTGCTTTTCTGCCGTAGAAAGTCTAGTCCTTTGCAATCCTTGACAACACATGATCTAGCTTTTTCTTGCCTTCTAGGAGCTCGATATTGAATCTGGTGTATCTCTGTTATTTCAGATCCTAAATATTTGATTTTCGGTCCTGTAGTAGTCCTCTAAGTCATCTTTCCAATGCCATAGGTATGACCCAATTTGGATCCTTCAAGAGAGATTTATACCCAATTTCTCACAATGCCCTAATTATGGACTGTTTCAGCAGAGTGCACTTGTACGACGTGCCACGTGTTACTGTTTCTTTATTTGGCTTTGAAATTGATAGAGAAAAAACTATAGACTATTATATATCTACCAATTTTTACATAATTCCAATCCGATACTCAAAGAGAGATTTATGATGATTTTACCAAGGTCACTTCTTTAAGATGAATTTCAGGAGCCTGCAAAAACCCTGACTTCCACAGATCATATCTCAAAAAATATTCCGCACCTTGATCTGAAATTTTTACTGCAGCTTCCTCAGGATTTCAGCTTCATCTCATAAATATTTCAGCTTTTTAACCTTCGTAGAAAAAAAATTAGAGCGCAAATTCCACGATGACTTGTTTCAGATGGCCGAATCCCTTGCATAAGGAGGAAATGAGGATCACAATTTATATGAATGCTTAAGTTGAGAGGGGCTTCAACAAGTGAACGTGGGAGGGATTTTAGGAGCTTAAAAAATATTAATTATGACTTTTCAATGACCCATTCCCCAACCCCATGGGGTTTTATCCCACTAACTGGGGATACAAACTTCAAACATGAATATCTCTCAAACGGTGAAGAATTACATGGCGTGCTATATATCAACGGAAACATCTCGACAAGTAGAAACCATCAAAAGCATTATTGACCCAGAATATATTAATTTGGTAGGTCAAAATTCCCATGTAATATTGGGTTATCACTTGGTGCTGCTGGGGTTGGAAGAATCTAGGGTTTGCTCCATATTCAGCAAGATACTCACTTATAATTTTGAATTCCAAGTGCTCTCCATGCTTTTTCTCTGCTTCTCTGTGAGAATAGGAAGTGCATGGTCCTTCCTCTTCTCCCTTTTCTGTCTCCTCAACCTCCTTGGAGAGGTTGTTGTTGGATTTTAAAATTGATGAGATTAATCTCATCCTCTGCATCATTCTAGCTTCTTCTTCTCTAAAATTCAAACTTCACAGGTTGAGCCAACTTCGAAGCTCTGATACCACTGTAATGTTCCAAAATGGAAATCAACAGCTTTCACCCCGCTGGAGAAATCCTTTTGTCAGAAATATGAACAAGGCTATTTCAGAGATGGAATGAGAGGGCTTTTACCAGTTATTTCACCTCTAAAGAGAGGATGAGAACCGAAGGCTTCCTGGCCCTTACTCATACTCTGCCTATAGCTATGTAAATATTTCTTCCTTCAGGAATATCCTGCTCAAAGAATGAGCTACAACAACATCTGAACTTTAACAATGAACAAAAGTGAAATAATACATCATAGTGCATAAGAAGAGTACATGGATGATATATAAAGTAGAAACAACAAATAATATACAAATCTTGAGGAAGAAACCTCTCAAGATAGCCTCAATCAAGAATATGCATTAAAGCTCAAGACTACACTGCTACAAGTTGCTGCCCTAGCCATGACTGCGCAGTTACATGAGGAGACTGCAACACATAATATGGAAATATGATGATATATCATTATCAGCTCAAGAAATGAGGGGGAGAAAGCTCTTAACCCTTGAAAATGACTAACTAGCAATCCTTAGAAGCATTGGCTGCAATACATGTACAAAATGGAAAATCTACTGAAATGCCGGAGTTGCGGTGTAGCTACTGCAACTCATGATCCGGATTTATGCAGGAACGCAACAGAATACAGAAATAACCATAAGCACAGAGATGCAGCGGAAATAATGCTTCAATTTATTAATAAACAAATGACTGAAATAAGCTTACAAACATAACGGAAACAAGCTAGGGCGCTGGTAGCGTATCTCTGAGAAGAGATTTAGCGTACGCAGGCCTCTGAACTGTGTTAAATTGAGGCTCGCAGGCCTATTACAGACATAATGGAAATAGATGAGCTAGGGTACTGGCAGCGTATCCCTGAGAAGAGATGTGGTGGCTACCAGCCCCTGAACTGTGTTACAATGCAGACATGATAGAGATGTGGCGAGCTAGGGCATTGGTCGCGCTTATCTCTGAGAAGAGATGTATTGGCTCCCAGCCCCCTGAACTGTGTTACAATGAGGCTCGAGGGCCTATTTATTGTTGAGAAACAATGTAGAATCCGAAACGTCCAAAACCCTAACCGTAGGAGATGAGGCGCCAAAACTGTGGGCGCCCGTTTGGGTAAATTGGTGGTTCAACTTCCCGTGGGCATAACTTTGGCACCCGATCTCCGTTTGACGCGTTCAATAGCTCGTTAGAAAGATCTATCCGAGGATTTAATTTGAACGAGCAACATCGGTCCATGGACCCATGTTACTCTCCGTTTTCCCAAAAAACGTCGTTTAGGGCCTCAAAACGGCTCCGGAAGTTTAAGACCCGAAAAACTGCTAAAAATAGTAAGTTGTGCCGAAACTTACAAACTGAAATAACTGATGGTGGGGGTTCAAATGGACTCGATGGGTGGCCACCAATATCCACCTGGATTATTAATGCCCCAAAACGGCTCCGGGTGTGCAGGACCCGAAAACCCGCTATAAATAGTAAGTTGTGCTGAAGCTGGAAAACTGAAAGAATTGATGCTGCAGGTCCAAATGGAATAGGTGGGAGGCCACCGATATCCACCGATCATTCTCCCTCTCAGAAGCAATGGTCTCCATTGCGTTAAGTTCCTCCATGGGGGAATTTGCCGAAAACTTGGTGTTGGCAGCCGTGCTGGATGTAGATGTGCCACCGCTGGGTAGCTATTGAAGGATCTGAAAAAAAAATTGTCCATCATCACGTTCCTCTGTTTCTTGAGGGCATCCTCGAGCAAGATTTTGATAGGATCTCCTGCTCCCTCGTCTTTCTTTCCTTCCGCCATGGGGGGTCGTCGGGGTTGCGAGGTTGAACTCCTTATACCCTGGCCACGTTGGGGACATGAAGAGAAAAACAGAGAAAGAGTAGGCCCGCTCTGATACCACTGATCCGGATTTATGCAGGAACGCAACAGAATACAGAAATAACCATAAGCATAGAGATGCAGCGGAAATAATGCTTCAATTTATTAATAAACAAATGACTGAAATAAGCTTACAAACATAATGGAAACAAGCTAGGGCGCTGGTAGCGTATCTCTGAGAAGAGATGTAGCGTACGCAGGCCTCTGAAATGTGTTACATTGAGGCTCGCAGGCCTATTACAGACATAATGGAAATAGATGAGCTAGGGTACTGGCAGCGTATCCCTGAGAAGAGATGTGGTGGCTACCAGCCCCTGAACTGTGTTATAATGTAGACATGATGGAGATGGGGCGAGCTAGGGTACTGGTAGCGCTTATCTCTGAGAAGAGATGTATCGGCTCCCAGCCCCCTGAACTGTCTTACAATGAGGCTCGAGGGCCTATTTATTGTTGAGAAACGATGTAGAATCCGAAACGTCCAAAACCCTAACCGCAGGAGATGAAGCGCCAAAAATATAGGTCCGTTTGGGTAAATTGGTGGTTCAACCCGAGCGTAACTTTGGCATCAGATCTCCCGTTTGACGCGCTCAATAGCTCGTTAGAAGATCTATTCAGGGACTGTTTTGAATGAGCAACATCGGTCCATGGACCCATGTTGCTCCGTTTTTCAAAACGTCGTTTGGGGCCTTAAAACGGCTCAGGAAGTTTAAGACCGAAAAGCGCTAAAAATAGTAAGTTGTCTGAAACTTACAAAATGGGAAAATAGCGATGGTGGGGGTTCAAATGGACTTGATGGTGGCCACAATATCCACCTGGATTATTAATGCCCCAAAACGACTCGGTGTGCGGGACAGAAAACTGTATAAATAGTAGGCGTGTGAAGTGGGAAAACTGAAAGAATTGATGCTGCGGGTCCAAATGGAATAGGTGGGAGGCCACCGATATCCACCTGGATCATTCCTCCCTCCTTAGGAAGCAATGGTCTCCATTGCGTTAAGCTCCTCCATGGGGGGGGGGGAATTTTTCTGAACTTGGTGTTGGATTTAGATGTGCCACCGGTGGGTAGCCATTGAAGGATCTGAAATTTTTTTTTTCCATCATCACGTCCCTCTGTTTCTCGAGGGCATCCTCGAGGAAGATTTTGTTAGGATCTCCTGCTCCCTCGTCTTTCTTTTCTTCCGCCATGGGAAGTGAAGTGCGGGGTTGCCGGTTGAACTCCTTATACCACGACGTTGGGGACATGAAGAGGGCAGAAAGAACGGGCCGTACGATGCCAGCGATCCGGTTGTGCGGGGGCCGCAGCGGAATACGAAATAACCATAAGCACGGAGATCACGTGAAATAATGTGATTTATTAATAAACAAATGGTTGAAATAAGCTTATGAACATAATGGAAACAAGCTAGGGCGCTGGTAGCGTATCTCTGAGAAGAGATGTGGCAGGCGCAGGCCTCTGAGATGTGTTACATTGAGGCAAGAAGGCCTATTACAGACATAATGGAAATAGATGAGCTAGAGTACTAGCAGCGCTTATCTCTGAGAAGAGATGTGTCGGCTACCAGCCCCTGAACTGTGTTACAATGCAGACATGATGGAAATGTGGCGAGCTAGGGCACTGGTAGCGCTTATCTCTGAGAAGAGATGTTTTGGCTCAGCCCACAGTAATCAATAAATGAGGCTCGGGGAGCCTATTTATTGTTGAGAAACAATGTAGAATCACGACGTCCAAAACCCTAACCGTAGGAGATGAAGCGCCAAAACTGTGGGTCCCGTTTGGGTAAATTGGTGGTTCAACTTCCCAGGGGCGTAACTTTGGCATCCGATCTCCGTTTGACGCGCTCAATAGCTCGTTAGAAAGATCTATTCGAGGACTTCAAATTTTGAATGAGCAACATCGGTCCATGGACCCATGTTGCTCTCTGTTTTTCCAAAAAACGTCGTTTAGGGCCTTAAAACGGCTCCGGAAGTTTAAGACCCGAAAAACTGCTAAAAATAGTAAGTTGTGCCGAAACTTACAAACTGAAATAACTGATGGTGGGGGTTCAAATGGACTTGATGGGTGGCCACCAATATCCACCTGGATTATTAATGCCCCAAAACGGCTCAGGAGTGTGCGGGACCGAAAACCTGAATAAATAGTAAGGCTGTCTTATTGTCCAGCTAAGAAAATTGATCTTTGGGTCAAATGGAATAGGTGGGGAGGCCTGCGATATCCTGGATCATTCCTCCCTCCTTAGGAAGCAATGGTCTCCATTGCGTTAAGTTCCTCCATGGGGGGGGGGGGGGAATTTTGCTGAACTTGGTGTTGGCAGCCGTGCTGGATGTAGATGTGCCACCGCTGGGTAGCCATTGAAGGATCTGAAAAAAAATTTGTCCATCATCACGTTCCTCTATTTCTAGAGGGCATCCTCGAGCAAGATTTTGATAGATCTCCCGCTCCCTCGTCTTTCTTTCCTTCCGCCATGGGGGGTCGTCGGGGTTGCGAGGTTGAACTCCTTATACCCTGGCCGCGTTGGGGACATGAAGAGAAAAACAGAGAAAGAGCAGGCCCGCTCTGATACCACTGATCCGGATTTATGCAGGAACGCAACAGAATACATAAATAACCATAAGCATAGAGATGCAGCGGAAATAATGCTTCAATTTATTAATAAACAAATGACTGAAATAAGCTTACAAACATAATGGAAACAAGCTAGGGCGCTGGTAGCGTATCTCTGAGAAGAGATGTAGCGTACGCAGGCCTCTGAACTGTGTTACATTGAGGCTCGCAGGCCTATTACAGACATAATGGAAATAGATGAGCTAGGGTACTAGCAGTGTATCCCTGAGAAGAGATGTGGCGGCTACCAGCCCCTGAACTGTGTTACAATGCATGATGGAGATGTGGCGAGCTAGGGCAGTGGTAGCGCTTATCTCTGAGAAGAGATGTATCGGCTCCCAGCCCCCTGAACTGTCTTACAATGAGGCTCGAGGGCCTATTTATTGTTGAGAAACAATGTAGAATCCGAAACGTCCAAAACCCTAACCGCAGGAGATGAAGCGCCAAAACTGTGGGCGCCCGTTTGGGTAAATTGGTGTTTCAACTTCCCGGGGGCGTAACTTTGGCATCCGATCTCCGTTTGGCCCGCTCAATAGCTCGTTGAAAGATCTATCCAGGGACTTCAATTTTTGAATGAGAAAAATCAATCCATGGACCCATGTTGCTCTCCATTTTCCAAAAAACGTCGTTTAGGGCCTTAAAACGACTCAGGAAGTTTAAGACAGAAGAAGCTGCTAAAAATAGTAAGTTGTGCCGAAACTTACAAACTGAAATAACTGATGGTGGGGGTTGAATGGACTTGATGGGTGGCCACCAATATCCACTGGATTATTAATGCCCCAAAACGGCTCTGGGTGTGCAGGACCCGAAAACCTGCTATAAATAGTAAGCTGTGCTGAAGCTGGAAAACTGAAAGAATTGATGCTGCGGGTCCAAATGGAATAGGTGGGAGGCCACCGATATCCACCTGGATCAACTCAATAATAATACATGAATGGAGAAGGGAAAGAATGCTGCAAAAAATATAGCAACCTCCTCCAATGATCTTATAAGTGAAAGGCTGCCCCTTTCACTTAAGATTACACTCTCCAATCCCCATGATGAATCCTCCTGCAGACCCTCTCTGAAAATAATGTTGTAAGAGGGAGTGACTGCGCTGGGGCCGAGATGAAACACTTGGCCCTATGCCAAAATTTGCAATGAAGCTCTGGAAATGTCCTTTTCTGATTTCTTAGAGAAAGGAGAACTCCTCCTCTTCAAAACTAGCTCAGGAAATGGTGGGATGATGATCCCTCACTATTACCTACAACAACTCTAAGGAATCTGCCCAATAGAAACGTTGTAGCTGAAAGAGATGGCTTTGGCCTCAATCCTGGATGTGAGGAATATGAAGAACAACTCCTCCAAGGCTTCCCAATGAAGGAGGGAAGAATTCTAAATAGAAATTTCCCTTGTGCTAAGCAGCACAAGATATCTCAGTTGAACAACTGAGGAGAGCAAATCGAAATTATCAAGCATGAATTGAACAATGGATCTCCTTCACCTTTTTATGCAAGGAATGATTTCTTGCCATGGACCCCACCCATTAGGGTTTCTCTCATCCTCTAATTTCCCTCCTTTCCAAACTGCGCAGTCTTCATGAGCAAGCTTCTCCTCTAAGCCACGTTGTTGACTTGGTCAACCATGGTCAAGTTAGCTTTCTTTTGGCCCTTTTCACACTAGGGAATGCCAAATTTAGCCACTTAAGTGACTCTTTGCACCTTAGGAGAGTTTATTTTTCTGCTACATGGGCTCCCTTACCCATTTTATTCCTTTTATTATCATAAAAGCAAGATTAATGTTCCAATTAACTCATTGCAAAATTTGGAACATTATAAATAGATTCAACCATATATCTACGACATCTACATCTATTTGACCCTCAAATATGGGAATGTAAAAATTTACTTGTACCTTAAAAGGAGTCGCACCTCCAGAGTGGCTGTTGGATACAGATGCGCCGCCGGTGGGTAGCCGTTGAAGGATCTGGGCAAAGTTATCCATCATCGCATTCCTTTGTTTTTCGAGGGTCTCCTTGAGAAATATTTTGATAGGATCTCCTACTCCCTCATCTTTATTTTCATCCCCCATGGGCGTCTGTTGGGGTTTGTGAGGCTGATCTTGCAAAGTTTCCACCAGATCGAGCCCTAACTCCTTATACCCCAACCTCGTTGGGGACATGCAAAGAAGGATCAAGAAAAAGCAGACCGCTCTGATAACATTGATCCGGATTTATGCAAGAATGCAATAGAATAAAAATATAATCATAAATACAAAGATGCAGAGGAAAAATCACTTCATTTCATTAATATCAAAGAACTGAAATTTGCTTACAGATAGAATGGAAATAAACTAGCTAGGGCGCTGGTAGCTATCTATGAGAAGAGATGTGGCGGCTACAGGCCTCTGAAATAAGTTATAATGAGGCTTGAGGGAATATTTATTATTTAGAAACAATGGAAAACCCTAAACATCAAAAACCCCAACCCTAGGAGATGAAGCGCCAAAACTATGGGCCCCGTTTGGGTAAATTGGTGTTTCAACTTCCTGGGGACGTAAATTTGGCATACGATCTCCGTTTGATGCGAATCATACCTCGTTAGAAATATCTATCCAAGGACTACAAATTTTGAGTGAGAAACATTAGTCCATGGACCCATGTTTCTCCTGGTTTTCCCAAAAAATGTCGTTTAGGGCCTCAAAACGGCTCTGGAAGTTCAGGACCCAAAAAACTGCTAAAAATAGTATGTTGTGTCGAAACTAAAAAAATGAAAGAGACAATGGTGGGGCCCCAAGTGGAATAGGCGGGTGACCACCAATATCCACCTGGATCATTCCTCCCCCCTTAGGAATCAATGGTCCGCATTGCGTTAAGTTCCTCCATGAGATGAGGAAACTTCTGCTGAACTTGGTCCTTAGTGAACCACTTTCCTTCGTGTAGGAGTTGGCCAGCTTTGACAACCCGATGCAGTTGAATCTTCTGTTGGCGAGTGTTCTTGATTTTCATGTCCATGATACAATCTGTGGTGGCCTATTCCATGTAGTCTGGGTTTAACTCTGTTGGTGTGAGTTGTTCTGCAATGTTAGAGGTGTCCAGTAGAGGTGGGAAGTAAGGACGAAGGTGGTCCACATTGAATACTGGGTGCAGACCAAGGAATGGTGGAATACTGAGCTCGAAGGCATTGTTCCCTACAACCTTGGTGATGGTGTACGACCCATATCGAAGTGGGTGAAGCTTGCGGTGGGGTCCAGTGAGGCGCTCCTTCTACAAATGCAGCCACACTTTGTCGCCCACCTGGAAGTTGTGTGTCACCCGATGTTGATCATGGAGTTTCTTGTAGTTAGCATTAGCTCTATCCAATATTTCATGAACCTATTGGTGGATGTATTGAATGCGCTCGATGAAGCTATTTGCTTTGTCAACTTTCGATTGGACATGAGTCGAATCGGCCTTAGTAGCCGCAAATGGCATGGCTACGTCAATGGGACATAGTGGCTGGAATCCCAAGCCTACCTGAAAGGGGCTGTGGCTGATTGAGCTGTGGAGAGCCCGGTTATAACTATGTTGTACATAGGGAAGGCTCTCATCCCATGTGTGTGGATGCTTGGAATTGTACATGTGAAGAATGTGTACAATCATTCTATTGACGACCTCTATTTGGCCTTCTGTTTCGGGATGGGAAGCTGTGGACTTGGTGGGCTTGGTCTCTAGCATTTACCAGAGGCTGGAACAAAATGTGCTGTGGAACCTGCTATCCCGATCTGATATGATAGACTGTGGGATCCCAAAGTGCACCCACACTCGTTTAAAGAAGAGTTTAGCAGTGGCTTCTGTTGTGATATTCTTCTTACAGGCCACCATAATGGCCATCTTTGAGAATCTGTTGACGACCATGAAAACACAGTCATTTCTATGCTTAGTAGAAGGCAGGCCCAACATGTAATCCATGGAGATGGATTCCCAAGGTCGACTAGGGGTAGGTAGCGGAGTATATAGGCCTTGATTCTTGATGGTCGGTTTGGAAATGGCACAAGTAGTGCAGGATTTGATGTGCTTCCCGACATCCTTTCGAAGGTTCGGCCAACAGAAATACTTCTGTAGTACTGCTACTATTTTCTCGACCCCGAAATTCCCAGCGACTCGATTGTAGTGTGCTTCCCATATCATCTTGGCGTGATTGTTTGAAGGAACAAAAAGGTGTCCTAGGTGACATAAAAGTGCATCTTGGAGGTGAAAATTTGGAACTTGCGTACCCCCCAAGAGTGCCTTGTATGTGTGGCTGAATTCTATGTTGCTTTCGTAGAGAAGTGACCAATCGGAAGTCTCGTGCCCACAAGAGTTGAGAACGGTGGTGAGCGCCATGATCGGTGGTCGGCTGAGACAATCTGCAACATTATTGGTGCTACCCTTCTTGTACTTGATGTTCAAATGAAACTGTTGCAGATATGTGGACCACTTCTGATGGCGATCATTCTGCAACTTCCCTTGTGTCTGTATGAACTAAAGGGGCTGGTGGTCTGTGTGGATGATTGTTTCCTTCCCAAAAATGTGATGCTTCCATTGTCTACAATCTTGCACAATGGAATACATGTCCTTTTCATAAGTGGGGTACTTGCGAATTGTGTCAGACAATGTCTCATTGTGATATGCCACTGGATGTCCCTGTTGAGTAAGAACCGCCACAATAGCATAGTCAGAGGCATCTGTCTCGATCTCAAATGGAAGTTGCAAGTCTGGTAATGTGAGCATTGGGGTAGAACAAAGGCGATTTTTCAATTCTGTAAACGCCTTCCATTGAGATTCCGACCAAAATAATTTTTCTCTCGCTCCTCCCTTGGTGACTTGACTCAAGGGCCAAGTGATATGAGAGAATCCCAACATGAACCTACGGTAGAAATTAGAAAGACCCAGAACGCTGTGAAGCTCTATTATAGTGGTTGGGGCTGGCCAATATATCACTGTCCGGGTACTTATTCTAGACAGTGATCTTGTTCAACGCCCGATAGTCAATACAGAGTCTCCACGTCCCATCGTTCTTCTGTACCAACACGATCGGGCTCCCACAAGGCGATGAACTTGGTCGGATGTGACCAATCTCTCTTCCACACATTGGAGGGTTCAATTGGTACAATGAGGCTCGAGGGAATATTTATTATTTAGAAACAATGGAAAATTATAAACATCCAAAACCCTAACCCTAGGAGATGATGCAACAAAACTATGGGCCCCATTGGGGTAAATTGGTGTTTCAACTTCCCGGGGACGTAACTTTGGCATACGATCTTTTTTTGACCCGAATCATACCTCGTTAGAAAGATCTATCTGAGGACTAAAAGTTTTGAGTGAGCAACATTGATCCATGGACCCATGTTGCTCCTAGTTTTCCCAAAAAACTTCGTTTAGGGCCTCAAAACGACTCTGGAAGTTTAGGACCCGAAAAATTGCTAAAAATAGTAAGTTGTGCCGAAACTAAAAAACTGAAAGAGATAATGGTGGGGCCCCAAGGGGAATAGGCAGGTGACCACCAATATCCACCTGGATCATTCCTGCTCCCTTAGGAAGCAATGGTCCCCATTGCGTTAAGTTCCTCCATTAGATGAGGAAACTTCTGCTGAACTTGGTCCCTGGTGAACCACTTTCCTTGGTGCAGGAGTTGGACAGCTTTGAAAACCTGATACAGTTGGATCTTCTATTGGCAAGTTTTCTTGATTTTCATGTCCATGATACAATTTGTGGTGGCCTGTTCCATGCAGTCTGGGTTTAACTCTATTAGTGTGAGTTGTTCTGCAATGTCAGAGGTGTCCAGTAGAGGTGGGAAGTATGGACGAAGGTGGTCCACATTGAATACTGGGTGCAGACCAAGGAATGGTGGAATACTGAGCTCGAAGGCATTGTTCCCTACAACCTTAGTGATGGTGTACGACCCATACCGGAGTGGGAAAATCTTGCGGTGGGGTCTAGTGAGGCGCTCCTTCTGCAAATGCAGCCACACTTTGTCGCCCACCTGGAAGTTGTGTGGCACCCGATGTTGATCATGGCGTTGCTTGTAATTAGCATCAGCTCTGTCCAATATGTCATGAATCTGTTGGCAGATGTGTTGAATGCACTCTATGAAGCTATTTTCTTTGTCAACTTCCAGCTGGACATGAGCCGAATCGGCCTGAGTATCCGCAAATGGCATGGCTACATCAATGGGACATAGTGGCTGGAATCCCAAGCCCACCTGAAAGGGGATGTGGCCGATTGAGCTGTGAAGAGCCCGGTTATAACTGTGTTGTACATAGGGAAGGTTTTTGTCCCATGTGTGTGGATTCTTGGAATTGTACATGTGAAGAATGTGTACAATCATTCTGTTGACGACCTCTGTTTGGCCATCTGTTTGGGGATGGAAAGTTGTGGACTTGGTGTCTAGCGTTGACCAGAGGTTGGACCAAATTTTTTTGAGGAACCTGCTATCCCAATATGATATTATAGACTGTGGGATCCCAAAGTGCACCCACACTTGTTCAAAGAAGAGTTTAGCAGTGGCTTCCGCTGTGATATTCTTCTTGCAGTCCGCCATAATGGCCATCTTCGAGAATCTTTCGATGACCACGAAAACAAAGTCATTTCCATGCTTAGTAGAGGGCAGGCCCGACATGTAATCCATGGAGATGGATTCCCAAGGTCGACTAGGGGTAGGTAGCGGAGTTTATAGGCCTTGCTTCTTGATGGTTGGTTTGGAAATGGCACAAATAGTGCAGGATCTGATGTGCTTCTTGACATCCTTTCGAAGGTTCGGCCAATAGAAATACTTCTGTAGTACTGATACTGTTTTCTCGACCCCGAAATGCCCAACGACTGGACTGTTGTGTTCTTCCAATATCATCTTGGCGCGCTTGCTTGAAGGAACACAAAGGTTTCCCAGGTGACATAAAAGTCCATCTTGGAGGTGAAAATTTGGAATTTGCATACCCCCCAAGAGTGCCTTGTATGTGTGGCCGAATTCTAGGTTTCTTTTGTAGAGAAGCGGCCAATCAGAAGTCTCGTGCCCACAAGAGTTGAGAATGATGGTGAGCGCCACGATCGGTGGTCGGCTGAGATAGTCTGAAACATTATTGGTGCTACCCTTCTTGTACTTGATGTTCAATTGAAACTGTTGCAGATATATGGACCACTTCTGATGGCGATCATTCTGCAACTTCCCTTATGTCTGTATGAACTGCAGGGGCCAGTGGTCTGTGTGGATGATTTTTTCCTTCCCCAAAATGTAATGCTTCCATTATAAAAAATCATGCCCAATGGAATACATTTCTTTGTCATAAGTGGGGTACTTGCGAAATGTGTCAGACAATGTCTCACTGTGATATGCCACTGGATGTCCCTGTTGAGTAATAACCGCCCCAATAGCATAGTCAGAGGCATCTGTCTCGATCTCAAATGGCTGTTCCAAGTCTGGTAATGTGAGCACTGGGGCTGAACAGAGGCGATTTTTCAATTCCGTAAACGCCTTCTCTTGAGATTCCGACCAAAAGAATTTTTCTCTCGATCCTCCCTTGGTGACTTGACTCAAGGGACAAGTGATATGAGATACTCCCAACACGAACCTATGGTAGAAATTAGAAAGACCCAAAAAGCTGCGAAGCTCTATTATAGTGGTTGGGGCTGGCCAATCCCAAATTACTTGGATCTTGGTTGGATCCACATGCACCCCCCTTCCATTAATAATGTATCCTAGATATTGAACCTGGGTCATGCCAAAAGTGCACTTCTCCAAATTGGCACACAACTCGTGTTGTCACAGTGTTTGGGGGACTTGTCGGATGTGGTGGAGGTGCTCTTCTCAAGTCTGGCTGAAGATCAGAATGTCATCTAAGTACACCACAAAAAATGAGCTGGAGAATGGCCGCAAGATGTCATCCATCAACCTCATGAAGGTTGCGGGAGCATTCGTCAACCAGAAAGGCATGACAAACCATTCGAAAAGGTCTTCCTTGGCTTTGAAGGCAGTCTTCCACACATCGGAGGGTTCAATTTGTACCTGGTGATACCCAAACTTCAAGTCGATCTTGCTGAAATATTTCTCCCCTTTGAGTTGGTCCAGAAGATCATCAATCCATGGGATCGGGTACTTTTTCTGGACAGTGATCTTGTTCAACGCCCGATTGTCAATACAGAGTCTCCACATCCCATCCTTCTTTTGTACCAACACAATCGAGCTCCCATAGGGCGATGAACTTGGTCGGATGTGACCTTTCTACAATAGCTCCTGAATCTGCATCTTGATTTCATTGTTCTCCATAACAGAGCACCGATAGATCATTCCATTGGGTAGCAGCACACCTGGGGTCATATCAATCGAGTTCTTGACTTGACAGTGCAGAGGAACCCCTGTGGGTTAGGTGAAGATGTCCTCATACTCCTCCACAACCTTGTCCATTTGTTATTGTCGTGCAGAGGAGCCCTATCTGGAGGTCATGGCCATAGTCTTCTTCTTGCCCTGGGGGTGGATCATCAGGAAAATGAATTTCCTGGTTTGGGAAATGAGCTTACTACATTTTTTTGCAGTAACCAAAGAGATAGCGGCAGGTGGTGGTACCTCTGGTATCCTATACAACTTATTTCCCAAAGTAACAATAACAACGCGAGGCTGAGACTCATACACAGCATGACGCTTCCAAAAGTATGGTTTTCCTAATAATACATCAGAAAAATCAATAGTATCAATGTCACATAATACCTCATCTGTGAAGGGCTTGATGCTATAGGGAAGGCGACACTGCTGGTTGATGCGGAGATCTCGTCCTTGGTGAAGCCACCCAATGGTGTATGGATGTGGGTGAGCTGTGGTCAGCAAGCCCAACCGCCTCACGGCATGTGCTGAAATGAGGTTATTTTGGCTCCCATTTTTGACAATGAACTGTATTGAGGAGCTCTTTACCCACATTTGGGAGTGGAAGAGATGTTCCTCCTCCCCTGGATCTTCCGGTTCCTCCTTCTGGATCTTCGCAGTGGCAATAGTGGCGTTGGGCTTCGCATCAATAATTTGTTTCCCTTTTTCATTCCCCTTGTCAGGCTTCGATTCAAAGTCAAAGCATGCATCTGACTCAGAAGACCTCATCTCAGCCACTAGTGACTGCTTGGCCCGACACTCACTTTTGTTGTGAGTGGAGCTCTTATGGAACTCACACCACTTTCCCGTGTCCTTCTTTGGCTTTGCTGTGTTGTTCTTTGCTTGTGGATTCAAAAATTTGGCTTGAGCCGCCATGCCTTGGCTCTATCCTTTGTTCTACGGTTTGGGAGCACCTTTCCCTTGCTTTTGATTTGTAGATCCAAAGTCTCGCTTCTTCTGTTTTAATTT